>CM044889.1:37686271-38056112 GCA_024500025.1 Syzygium aromaticum | reverse complement strand
CCAAACCCTAAACCCTAAAACCCAAACCCTAAACCCTAAAACCCTATACCCTATACCCTATACCCTATACCCTATACCCTATACCCTCTACCCTATACCCTATACTCAAACCTATACCCTAAAAACCCTATACCCTATACCCTATACCCTATACCCTATACCCTATACCCTAAACCCTAAACCCTAAACCCTATACCCTATACCCTAAAACCCTAAACCCTAAACCCTAAACCCTAACCCTAAACCCTAAAACCCTAAACCCTAAACCCTAAAACCCTAAACCCTAAACCCTAAACCCTAAACCCTAAACCCTAAACCCTCTACCCTAAACCCTAAACCCTAAACCCTAAACCCTAAACCCTAAACCCTAAACCCTAAACCCTAAACCCTATACCCTAAACCCTAAACCCTAAACCCTAAACCCTAAACCCTAAACCCTAAACCCTAAACCCTAAACCCTAAACCCTAAACCCTATACCCTAAACCCTATACCCTATACCCTAAACCCTATACCCTATACCCTATACCCTAAACCCTATACCCTAAACCCTAAACCCTATACCCTATACCCTATACCCTATACCCTATACCCTATACCCTATACCCTATACCCTATACCCTATACCCTATACCCTATACCCTATACCCTAAACCCTATACCCTATACCCTATACCCTATACCCTATACCCTATACCCTATACCCTATACCCTATACCCTATACCCTATACCCTATACCCTATACCCTATACCCTATACCCTATACCCTATACCCTATACCCTATACCCTATACCCTATACCCTATACCCTATACCCTATACCCTATACCCTATACCCTATACCCTATACCCTATACCCTATACCCTATACCCTATACCCTATACCCTATACCCTATACCCTATACCCTATACCCTATACCCTATACCCTATACCCTATACCCTATACCCTATACCCTATACCCTATACCCTATACCCTATACCCTATACCCTATACCCTATACCCTATACCATATACCCTATACCCTATACCCTATACCCTATACCCTATACCCTATACCCTATACCCTATACCCTATACCCTATACCCTATACCCTATACCCTATACCCTATACCCTATACCCTATACCCTATACCCTATACCCTATACCCTATACCCTATACCCTATACCCTATACCCTATACCCTATACCCTATACCCTATACCCTATACCCTATACCCTATACCCTATACCCTATACCCTATACCCTATACCCTATACCCTATACCCTATACCCTATACCCTATACCCTATACCCTATACCCTATACCCTATACCCTATACCCTATACCCTATACCCTATACCCTATACCCTATACCCTATACCCTATACCCTATACCCTATACCCTATACCCTATACCCTATACCCTATACCCTATACCCTATACCCTATACCCTATACCCTATACCCTATACCCTATACCCTATACCCTATACCCTATACCCTATACCCTATACCCTATACCCTATACCCTATACCCTATACCCTATACCCTATACCCTATACCCTATACCCTATACCCTATACCCTATACCCTATACCCTATACCCTATACCCTATACCCTATACCCTATACCCTATACCCTATACCCTATACCCTATACCCTATACCCTATACCCTATACCCTATACCCTATACCCTATACCCTATACCCTAAAACCCTATACCCTAAACCCTATACCCTAAAACCCTAAAACCCTATACCCTAAACCCTAAAACCCTATACCCTAACCCCTAACCCCTATACCCTAACCCCTAACCCCTATACCCTAACCCCTATACCCTAACCCCTAACCCCTAACCCCTAACCCCTACACCCTAAACCCTACACCCTATACCCTAAACCCTATACCCTATACCCTATACCCTATAAACCCTAAACCCTAAAACCCTAAACCCTAAACCCCTAAAACCCTAAACCGTAAAACCTAAATCATAAACCCTAAGCCCTAAACCCTAAAAACCCTAATCCCCGACTCACCTAAACCCCAAGCTTCAAACGCTAAACCTCAAACCCCGAGTCCCTGCCACAGGCTTCAGCCCAATGCCCCAATCCCCAGGTCCTTAGCCCCAAGCCCTTAACCGTAAACCACAACCCCAAGCCTCAAGCCCCAAATCCTTAGCCCCAAACCCAATTCCCTAAAATCCTAAATCCAAAACGCCAAACCTCAAGCCTCAAGCCTCAAACCGCAAACGATAAACTTGACTTGACTCTTGTCCTAGTTCCTATGCATATTTTTGTATGCCATTAGTGTCATATGCACTTACGTAACCAACTATATTCAACCTGCATAAGTCATTATTGATATAACTTAATTTAAGAGCATATGAACAAAGTCATGTATTCGGCATGAAGTTTATCGATTTTCTGAAATTCTGAAATTGAACCACACTCAATTTGTCTTCAATTGCGATTTCCACATCAATCGGGCATTTAACTGAGTCTTATAATCCATTAACCATGCAAACACGCACTTGGGGATTTATTAATGATATTTCCTCTTATTTTTCAATATCTATTTTGATTATGCATATCTAATGTGATTTCTTTTGATTTCATTAAGTAGTTATCTATTGAAACCTATAAATAAGCTATCCATGTACTCTTTTCTATATATTAAAATGTACATAAATTCCCCATTCCTCTCTTCCGTAATTTTTACATCTAACTTGGTTTTTTTTCTAACAGATGAGGTCTTTATCACATGCAATTTACGTGCAATAGTCGTGCAATATATGTGCAATCGTGCAATATATGTGCAATATTGAGAGATGCGGATATGCAATGGAAATATCAAAATATTGCTAACCATGGAAATTAACCCGAGTTGACTTGGGTATCATGAAACAAAACCTAATCCAACCTGGTTCATTGACTGACAAACTACTAGGGGGGTAATTGAATGGAGTCAGGCCGATCTAGGGTTAAACTTCAACTTGACTCGACTAAAAATTGATCGGGTATTAAAATTTCTGCTCAATAGCAGCTCAAGGGCAACTCAATTGGAAAATCGATATATTAGATTAGACTTGACAACAGTTAATTTGTGAAGGAACTTAAGCTCCAGTTTGAATTCAATCTTAAAAAAGCTCTAATAATGTTAGCATATTATGTATTTTTCTGGATAGTTATGTCTATTTTATTAATAATTGTTTTTAAAAAAAAATAGGGAAGCTTGATTATGCTCGCGAGCCTATGAAATTAGAACTTGGCGAGCCCGAACTTGACGAGCTTGACCAGAAATCAGATGATTTTATCCTCGTGTAGCCTGAATAACTTGACTCAGTTTCAATCCCGCCCCTACAATATTGTTGCTTCTAGTGCCCGCCTGCTTCCAAGCCTGAGCTGGGCCAGCCCTAACGGAATAGTAAATATATCCTATTCAACTCTATCAACTCTCATGTCAGGTGCATGCAGGTTTTTTAAGTCTAAATTTCGTCTCTCATCTCCTAACGCAGAGCGCAGACCACGGACAAGCACAACAAAATGGTGCTTTTGTATGTTTCAGAAAGTCCAAAGTACAGCTGCAGGAGACAAGTTCATTAGTTTTCAACTTTTACTTATATTGTATTCCTCAGTTATCGGGATATGTGGCCCACACACCGCATAAAAAGGATTACTTCCCTCCATCCCCGAGCACAAGTTAAACCCATGTGTAAGCTTACATGTCCTTGGGAAGTTACGCAGATACTCACTAAGCTCATAATAACAATATTAAACAAAATAATAATAAATAATGAACATCCATTTCACGCGTATGGGAAGTTCCAACTTCCAGTTGACCTTGCTGCTTATATCAGTCACGTTTATCACGAACAAGCTCATCGGGGAACTCCAATCCAAACCATGACTGAACCTAACAATTCAGTTCTAGTACTGATCTGCATCCTCTCTGTGTCCACTACTTCATTTGTTTACTTTTGCCGGAAAAAATCCAGGTCACACCGGCTTCCTCTGGGACCCTCCGGATGGCCGATATTTGGCAACATGTTCAATCTCGGGAAGATGCCTCATCGAACACTGGCAAGCCTCCGCGAAAAGTATGGCCCCGTAATTTGGCTTAGGCTAGGCTCCATAGACACCATGGTGATTCTCTCAAGCAGAGTTGCAGCCAACTTCTTCAAGAACCAAGACCTCAATTTTGCGGAGCGAACCATCACTGATCTCATGCGATCTCACGACTACTACAAGCGATCCATTGCCCTAGCCCCATACGACACATACTGGTGGGTGTCGAGGCGGCTGCTGATGGTGGACATGCTAGTCGCCAAGCGGCTCAATGAAACAGCTCCAATCCGGAGAAAGTGTGTCGACAACATGTTGACATGGATTGGGGAGGCGGCGTCCGCGGATAAGGTCCGACCTGGGGAAGGTATTCATCTCGCGCGCTTCGTGTTCCTCATGGCATTCAATTTGCTAGGGAATCTCATGCTGTCCCAAGATTTGCTCGATCCAGACTCAGAGGTTGGATCAGAGTTCTTTGTCGCAATGACCGGATTGATGGAGTGGTCAGGTCATGTGACCATCGCAGACCTATTCCCATGGCTGTGGTGGTTGGACCCGCAAGGGCTGAGGAGGAAGATGGATCGGGATGTGGGGAAGGCCATGAGGATTGCTTCGGATTTTGTGAGGGAGAGGATTGAGGAGAAGAAAATCAGGGGAGACGATGATCGTAGGGATTTTCTGGATGTGTTGCTTGAGTTCGAAGGAAACGGTAAGGACGAACTGGCCAAGCTTTTTGAGAAGCAAATCAAAACTTTCATACTGGTACGATCGCAAACTCTGAATTGCTAGTTCTATATGGATTTTTATTTCCAATAATATGTGTAGGGGATAGATCATAGGTGCATATGTTGCGTTACTTGTTTTCTTGCATGACAAATAAAACGTAGTAACGAAACTCCTCCTGCCCTGAATTGGTTAATTCGTTTGCATAGGCTACAAGGTGTGTCATTTCGTCTCTACATGCATTAACTGAATTTTTATCTTTTCAGCCATGGAAAAGAAATTTAAGTTGTCCTGAGACCAAAGATTAAAACTGTTATTATAGTAATTGATATACTAAACTAGCACAAATGAATCAAGAAGCTTCTGAAAAGTCGTGGGTCGTCCTAATGTTTGTGGAACTTTCTTTCTGCTTTCTTTCTTGAAGGATCATAACAGTTAATATGTGCGTATGCGTGCGAGAGAAAGCACCGTTCTTTTTTTTTTCTTTTTTTTGGGGGGGAGGGGGGGGTGGTCAAAGCTGTTTTCCTTTTAACAATTATAAACAAAAAAAAAAGTCATTGCCGGACTCGCCGCAAGACGGCCATTGCGGCTGCCCCCGCCTCTTGTCCCTCTCTCCACCCTCGGCCTTCACGCACATCCCTCTCTCACCTCATCTCTGCTCGTAGACCTCTCTCCTCTATATTCCCTCTTTGGCATTGCCGCTCCTCCTTGTTCGGTGGCAGAGAGTTGCAGAGCCCAAATGACTGATCCGAGGTCAACAAAGATACTACCACCCATTTGGTTGATCTAAGTCGCAACGGCACCGGATTGAGTAGGAAGTTGTCGTTGTGAGCATGCGGTTAAAGGTCGAGGGCTTTGGTGGCACGGCCCAGGGTAGGAAAAAGAGAGTTGAGAGGGTGGAGGGGATGAGCCGCGACAGTCGCAACCCTGTGCAACAGCCAAACGGGTGGAGACATGCGGTGGCGAAGGGGGTTGGTGCGGCAGCAGCGCAAAGGTAGAAGTTGGGGCGGTCTCTGTTGTGGGACGAGAGATGAGAGAAATTGGAGGAGAGTGAGCGAAAGAGACGAGGGGACTTGGCGCGTTGTCGGGGTTGTGTTTTTTGGACCGGTCGCACTAATCTAACAGTTGAGTATGTGGGGAACAACAGATGAGTCCAGCACTCGGTCAGTTGCACGCACGTACTTTAATGTTAATGTTTTGCATACGAGAAAACTCATCATAATCAATTTCTAATGGGTGGATTAAATGTGTCATAATAAACATACGCTGAAAACCAAATTAATAAGATTAATCATGCATATCCGATTAGTGTAACCATTAAGTTCTACAAGTGACTCAATTCATCATTACTTCAGTTTTAATGAAAAAAACAAAAAAGAACAATTGTGTATAATTAAAAAAAATTTACACAAGTGATTCAAGCCTTGAAATTCCCAATAAAAAGGCCTACTTCTCCTCTCTTCCTTTCGCTCTATCTCCATTTTCCACAAATGGCATTGTACCATCATGCCGTTGCATCCTCCCGTTCTTCGGTGCTCAAACCCCGTCGCTTCCGTCGCCGTCTTTGCAGTGGGCAGGGTGATGGCCCCAAGCTGTCGACCATCATCAAATCCAAAGCCTCCACCTAGTCTGCAAGCAAATTTCTTCCTTTTCTCTCTCTCTTTCGAGAGAAGAGGCGGGTTCGGCGGCTACTTGCAACAAGGGCAATGAAAAGACCGGCAATGGTGGAAAAACAAAATTTGGACATGGATTGATGACAATTGTCATTTTTCATAAATTGATTGTTGAGATTTGTCAAATACTTAGGGAAGTATTGCGTAGAGTTCAGAATCCACGTTCCTAACATGTATAAAATGTTTCATTAGCACTTATGGAAGGATGACAACACAATTAATAGACAAAGGCCTATATGACCGTAGATACTTGTAAGTTGCTTCAATATCACCTAATTATTTGATTATCTCCTTGTTGTATAACACATCATCTTCATCAATTTTATGAATCAATTTTCTACCTATAACTTTACTTGAAAGAAGATTGGCATTCAACCATCAATATAACCTTTTAGTGTTATAATTATGGTTCTTAGCCTTGTGAAATATGTGTCAAGAATTTGATAGAACCATTGCGAGAAAAAAGCAAGTTTCAGAGTATGTCAACAAGGACAACATTAGACGTGTAAAAAATTGTTTATGAAATTATTTGGTAAAGTATTGTGGTAAATTAGTAGTCTGCTTGGTATAACTTCCCGCAGTTGCTACATCTTTGAAAAAAGGTATGGCTATGGCTCCATTGCCTTACCCTAGAAAAACTTATGGATTGGTCTCCATTTCGTGAAATTGTGCCATGCTTGCTCTCACTTACTCTCCTCTTGACATCACAGGAAATATTCTTGGCCGGTGCAGAAACATCGAGCAGCACTGTCGAATGGGCACTGACAGAACTCTTGCGGGACCCGGACTCCATGGTCAAGGTCCAAGCAGGGTTGTCCCAGGTTGTCGGGTCCAACCGAAAGGTCCAGGAAACTGGTATAGACCAGCTCCCCTACCTGCAAGCAGTTGTAAAGGAGACGCTCAGGCTCCACCCACCAATCCCATTCCTCGTGCCACGGAGGGCCATGGGCAACACCGTCATGGGCTACGACATACCTGAAAACACGCAGGTCTTTGTGAATACTTGGGCAATTGGTAAGGACCCGGATGTCTAGGAAGACCCTATGGCTTTTAAGCCTGAGAGGTTCATTGGATTGAATTTGGATTATAAGGATCAACACTACGAGTTCATTCCGTTTGGATCAGGTCGAAGGATGTGTGCCAGCATACCTTGGCACATCGCGTGCTCCATCTGGCTTTGAGCTCGCTGCTTCATGAGTTCAATTGGGAGTTTGATGGCCGCATTGATGCGAAGACGATAGACATGAGAGATAGGGTGGGGGTGACCATGAGAAAGTATGTCCCCTTGCTGGTGGTGCCCAAAAGAAGAGCAATGTGAGACTGGGTTCAGCCCGGAATTTCTGCTTGTTTGACATAGTGGTTTGAACCTTTCTTTGCGTCCTCAAATGCTACAGCACGCCTGCACATTTGTCGTAAAAATACCGTGTTCCAACTAATCTCAAGTCTAAACAAGTCAAGAAACAAACAGGTTGTCTTATTTTCAAAGTTATATTCGTCCATCGTTAATAAATTTACTCGACTGTACATGCAACCACATCGATCAACGATTCATGTCTATTTCACATCATCTTGCATACAAGCATTAAGGATTGAGATCGTCTAAAATTCAGGGTAAGTTCACGATCTAAAATTATCTCCTAGAAGGCCCAAACGTTCTCATTTGCAAATGCTCCCGTTTCAACGTGTAGTTACCAAACTGGCGGCATTTGTAAAGATCGCTGCTTTAAAGTGTAATTTACCAAACAATTAGCTATGCCGCCACCGTTTTTTTTTTTTTTACGATGCCAGAAAATGCAATAAAAATGTCGGGAAAGATGTCGATCATAACAATTTATTTTCCAGTTGATTGCCTCCATAATTGGTTACATCCATGCATAGTGATTGATTACAAATGTGATTAAAAAGGTCAAAATAACATATGTGTGTCTATAGTGTCGCGACCTCCCGAGGGGACGAGAATGTCTCGAGGGAATTTGACAAGTTGCCAAGCAGGCATGAGCAATCCCTCTTGCGATGTGGTGCTTAAACTTAACATGGGCTCTTCCAAGTACTTAATTTGGTTTTCACAATTAATTTATTCAAGATTAGATTCAAGAGTCGCCACTTATCAATTATGTGCCTATTAGAAACCCAAATAGAATACAAGAGTCCATCTTGCTTCTACAAACCAGGGAATTTGAATATAAGAATATGGTTATGCTTGATTAATCTAATACCCTTATGGTATCTTTTCTCTTTATGAAAACATTTGTATGCTATCTTCGTCAATTTCATTATTCCCTAAATCCTCTGAACACGTGGAAAGGTGATTAATTATGTATAGGTGAGCAAGTAGTAAAAATTCAAATTAATCAATAATGACTACAAATCAATTAAGTAAATAAAAGACGGGAAAATAAACCTCAGCCGCATCAGGCAAAATTAAAAATGTATGTTCAAATTAATGTTTGAATTAGTTTCGCTTCAATTCACGTCATTATGGCCCTTCAGCCTTGGTAATTTTCCGGTGTGCATTAACATTGTCCTTGCAGGAAGTCTAAGATTGAAAAGTCCCAAATTTAGATCAATAGTCATTTCACAAACGCAGGTGTCGTGTTGCAAACCGTTGGTTTCGGTGTTTAAATTATGTGTTACATTCGGCACGTAGAGATTTCAGTTCATATCTATTTCGGCACTTAGTTGATTTTTCTTTGGTTTAATTTAGTTTTTATTAAAAACAAGAAATAATAAAAGCGAGTAAAAGGAGATAGATTGTGTTTCATTGATAAAATTAAAAATACATATATCTAGGAGTACGTTTATGGAAATTTTCATATTCACAAATAGATTCATTAATTTTACATCATACTTTAAATTGCATCAATTAGATTTTATTTTCATATATGATAGTTTATTTATAGGAAAGTAATTTATTTAGTAGATATTTATAGAACATCATATATTAAAGGGAAAATTCCAAATAAGGGCTTAAAGTGTCTTTGTTTTCTCAAATAAGGGCCTGAATTGGATTTTGTTTCAAATAAGGGTCTGAAGTGCCCTCATTTTCTCAAATAAAGGTTTGAAAGTTAAATTTATTTCAAATAAAGGTCTGAAGTAGCTATATCAGTATCAAATAAGGGTCTGACTTATCTGACTGAAATGCATTTTCGTCAATTACCTTTTTTTCTCTTTTTCTCTTTCTTTTTTCTTTTTTTTGTTTTCCTTTTCTTTTTCCTTTTTTATGTCTCTTCCCTTTGCCGACCATCGCCAGTGGCCGGCGGAGGTCGCCGAACTCAAGCGAGGAGGCCCTCGGCAACGTCTACCGGCCCTTGCTAGCCCTCGCCAACATTTGGTGAAGGCAACTCTTATCCGCCCAAGCAAAGGCAGCTCTCACCTGGCCAAGCAAGGGCGGCTCTTACCCGCCCAGGCAAGGGCGACCCTTACCTAATGCTAGCGAAGGCCCCCCTCGACCTCGCTAAGGCTAGCAAGGGTAGCCCTCACTCGACACCAGTGACCTCCATCGGCCAGGTGCAGTGATGGCAGGGGAGGGAGAAGAAAAAATATAAAAGAAAAGGAAACGAAACGAAAAAAATAAAAAATATATACTCATAATTTTTTTGACTAAAATACCCCTTCTCCGATGCTGGAATAGTCACCGACCGGCCAAAGGTCTTTATTTAAGACGAATTGGCTATTCCAAGCCCTTATTTGAGACAATTTAGCTATTTCATACCATTATTTGAGATAATGTCCACTTCAAATCCTTATTTAAGAAAATGATTCCACTTCGGGCTCCTTTTTGGACTTTCCCCTATAATAAACTTTCCTTTTTGGGTGTCATGCATATTTCATAGAGTTTCTATTGAGTTTCTATTTATAGCTCATGGAGATGAATTGAATTTGCATAATTACAAAATATTTAGGACTGAATTGGCTCAAAAAAAGTTTAAGACTGAATTGATATAATTGCAATAGGTTTAGAACTTTTTTGATAATTTTTCCCATTGGAAATCGAGCTGCAAGAAGTTAAGAGTTCTTGTAAGAGGGGATTTGCGGTTTGTAACTTCAGTGGAATTGGTTAAAACAAAAGGTAGCAGTTGGTGACTAACGTGTCTGGGAGAAGTGATGATCAATGGTTCATCCGTGTCCATCAGCTTCATCGGTCAACTTCTGAAGAGTGTAACCTGAAATTCTGTGTTCCTTTGGCAGCATTGTCAGTTTCTGATGGATCCGATGCTTTAGTTGATCTTCTCCTCTTCTATATTTGGTTGCTCGGTTTTTTCGCATATTTTTCACTCTTCTTGAAACTGAGGGAATAGCTTTGTTGTCAATCATGTTACACGATAAATGTTTGATAAAGAAGATGGCGAGCCTCACAATATGTTGTTAGAAGTCCAAGCAGCTCTAGATACAAATAAAACTAGCCACACTTTTAATTTCATTGTTTGTGTTGAAGTTTGTTGGTAGAAAGTGTTCGTCCCACATCATTTGCCTTTGGAGATTTCGACGGTATCCCCCTTGTCTTTGAGTTGTTGATGAAAGAAAAGTAAATTCAATAGATGGAGACCCTCCTGATGATGGTGCATCAAAATCTTATTGCCAATTGAGCACACGGATGGATCAAACAGAAGTTTTTAGGGAATAGGGCTATGTCAAACAATCAAATATCTTTTGATATCGGATTTTGATTGAGCTTCACTCATTGGATGTTGTTTCTTAATCTCTATGAAGCTTTCATGATGGGGTCACTGGTGTTGAGGAAAATTCTAAATGAATTTTGAAGCTGACAAAACTCTTCATGTATAACTTGTAAATCCAACATACATTTCTTGCTAGGTTAATATACTCTGGAAATTCAGAAGGAAATATCAGACTTTAAAAGTTCAGACTCAAAACCAAAAGGTCAGACTCGGAACTAAAAATTCAGATTCAGACTTATGATCTTCAAACTTTATCATGAAAATCGTTCAGACACTGAACTATTCAGATTTTACCGAAGACCCACACTCATCTAAGTTCTGAAGCAAACACAAACGCAGAAGTTATGCAGACGCAGACGCATATGCAGATGCAAAAGTCTTTCAGACGCAGAAGCAAAACTTATTCAGAACGAAACATAACAGCTAGTGATTTGGTATGGATTTCACAGAATGAAAGTTTTTTGTGGAAGAGTGAATGTAGGCTTATCAAAAGCCGAACTACTATAAACTTATATGCAGTTTTTTTATCTCTTTTCTATTACTTTGCACAATGCACACCAAAAGCATTATCTCTATAAACTGTTTTGAATCTAAATTTTATTTAGACTCAACTGTGATCTTTCATTTCCGCTTAAATTTATAAAAATTGTTTAAGATCACCTATTTACCCCCATATAGGTGATCATTGCTAGTTACATCAACTGGAACATATTTTTATATCGAAATTGGAGCTCCTAGTTCTTCGTATATAATTGCAGTCAAAGAAGTGGTTGATTTCAACATCATTCACGAGCTCTCTTCATCGAAAGAACGCAAGGTGGAGAATTGTAGGAATTAAAACTAATTTTGGATGTAAGATATGATTTGCAAGTCAATCCGTGCACACATTCCCCTTTCTCTCCTCTATGAGGTCGTGACTTGTTAATACTTTCAGTTGCCGACAATGAGATGTAATCAAACCCATCAAAACAGCATGAAGGTGAGGAGTTGCTACCTCACAATTGCTGAACGCATCTTCTACGGTTGTAGAATTAAGCTCCAAGATGACTTTCTTGTATTGTAAGCTCCACGCTCGGTAGTGCACCAATGATACAAACCATAGTTCCCACTTTCATAAGCCAATAAAAATGGGTAAAGCTGTCCAACCATCTTCCTGTTTCATATCAAACAAGGCACTTGCACCTGCAATACTAATGCTGGCTCTGGATGCCCATCTTCCGAAGGAGCTTCCTGTATAATACTGCAGCTGGCAAAATGGGTCCCAAACCCATTTAATGGGCCCTGCAGAATGGATAACTCATTTGACAACAAAGTGGGCCAAAATAGGTTATCAAAAAAACAAGGCCATGTAAAATGGGTCATGGTGGGTTGTTTAAAGGACACATACTTAACTCATTTGAGCTGGACACATACTAAAATGAGAAGTCATTGCATAAATCGATACCAAAGGTGAACAATTCCATATTCTATTTAAGTTCCACCCATGATAACAGAGGTTTCTTATTTTTTTGAACTTGGAACCTACCATATCACAGATTCGAAGGTCAGTTCTAGAGTCTACTCATGTTCTATTTGTATTATTAATTGAACAATTATAATGAATCATGACCTTTAATGACCACCACTTACTTCTATAATTCACTAACCACAACTTATATTTAGACACAAAAAAAATATAAAACATTAACAAGTTATAAAATGAAAGCTCAAAGTAGTGGTCCCAAATTATATTACAATCATCTAATGCTATGAAACACAGCAGAATCACACGAAGATATAGACCAAGAAAAAATACAAAAAACTTGTGTAGGTTTCAAATTCCAAGTTCTAGGTTCACCTACCTAAAACCTGGAACCTACTTGTTGAAGTAGATTCTCCAATTTTTGAAATCTGGAACCTACAAATTTCTATTGGTCAGATTCTCAAGTTCCATGGTAGAACCTGAGACCATGCCCACCCCTATTATTTACCCCCTCCCTAAAACCCCAAATGAAAGATAATGGATTTTCATCATTGGAATAATAAAATTTAATGATGAATTTGATCTCTCAATTTGAGTAATTTTCATAGCGTCGCTCTCAACTCTCCAATACTTTCCAATTCCTCTTCACACAGACAAACTTTTTGTTAACGCTACCAATCAAAGATTTTGCTAGAACTTATCATTCAACAAACAAATTATCAATATTTTTTAGAATTAGGTGAATGTTAATCGCCAAAATGACTAGTTTTTCCGAGAAATGCACTTGCGGGATTATAAAAAGGTAATATTTGTCAAGAATTATATTGGGAAAATGAGTGAGAGACAAAATATATGCTTAAACTTTTTAACGTTCAGTAAGTTGCTTGTAGATTGCTCAGTCACATCACTTGTTTGCGGAACTTATGTACCATCTATGTCTACAGAAAGTGACAACTTTTTATTTTGTTAATTCACCTTTTAATTTTGATATAAAATTTTATCTAAGAAATACATTTACATGAAGAGCTTAAAAATGGATCAAATGGGTGGATATGAATTTAAATAAATTGAATTATATATGAAAGTATTTTAGTAATATTTGGCCTATATTATACTTGCTTCTTCATTATGTGCACCAACGTGTCATCCAATATTGTAGATAATTACTTTTCCGGTTCGATGAACTAATTTGGTGACAAAAACAACTCAAGCAGGTACGGTGCAATTATAACTTAGAATTATAAAAACATAAAAGATTAGGACCACATCAAAACAGAGAGACGAAATATAAATAGATTGATCAATGGTCCCAGGTAAGGACCCCGAATTATCCGGCGTTGACCAATGTACATGATCGAAATTGGAGAGAGGAGGGAGATATTTGCACCCATCATCACAGTGACAGAGTTGTACGAGAATGGTGACGCTTCTCCTTCGAGGCAAGTGGTCCCGGTGCGACGGCGCTTGTGCTGCCATGCGTTGGTCTCTGTCTCTCCCTTTTCTTGTGTTGCCGCGGTGCTGTGTCAGTTGTTCCCCCCCACGAACGGTTTCAGAACCCCATTACTGCTCCCCGTCTCACCTGCTGAACTCGGTCGCCATCCCACCGACTTTTAGCTGCCCTGACGTCCTTGGACATGGTATGCTATCCCCTTTTTCATTTGGCGGATTGATTGTTGATTTGCGAGCAACGATAAGGGTGGTGGTACTGGACCTCTCTTTTATTGGCAAGCTAATTCGCTTCTTGTCCGTTATATTATGCCTTGTCAATATGCATGTACTTGGGGTTGGTCAATCTTCCGAATTCCTCACAACTTCCAAGTTGAATGACTTGCAGTTTAGGTTCTACCCCATGATCTCGATTCTTATGATGCTTTCTTTCCGCCCTAGAAGTACCCTCAAGTCCTTTGTCGTGAGTACTTCTGTGAGCATTTCACAAGTACCTGCCTTCATGCCTTTTGACTATGGTTGCCCATTCGTCAATGACACTTCACAATATGTATGGGTTCTACACTTCAGAAACATTGTTATTTACTAGCTATCCAGAATAGCCTACCCTGACATCTTTAGAGCAGGTGAGAACCTATAAATTAATGTGGCAAATGTTTTGTCAGAAAGTTCGGATTCTATTCATACCTTTTGCTTTCAGGTAACTCTCATTAAGTACCATTTATAAGCAGTCCATTCTATCGAATCCACCCAGTTCTCGACTATAATGAGCTCCTTCTTATTTCCTTGATCAGGAGAGTAAAATAAGTCAATTCCTCAACAGAACAGTGAAGTTTCATCGCTTAGGCATGTATTTAAATTATTGGGCGCAGATTTCTTGACCGACAATAAGGTACTTCTTTATGGTAATTAGATTAATGCCTCTTGTTTGACTTTGAGGATTAACAATCTCTGGCCAGGCAACATTTGCATTCAACTTATCATACTCTCCATAAGATTCTTTAGGTCGCAAAGGGTGTAGAAGAGTTCAATATTCCCATAATCAGGCCCAACAGAAAATTTGTGGCTTCTATTGATGGAGGTTTGCAGAATCCCTCCTGTCTGGTTTTTGATCCCGACTGGGGCTCTGAACAGCCGGATGGCATAAATAAAAGATTTACACATCCTGTTCCATCAGATATACAAAGACCTGGAAGCAACGAAGATACTGCCTTCATGAGTGTTTTTTTTGCTGAGCAAACTCAATATTACAATTCAAGATAAAGTCTGCGATCGAATTTGGTGATAGCTTTCTTGGGTGCTATGCAGGTTCTTGAAACTTGGGGAACTTACTAGGACAAGACAAATTACTTCTGAGGAGCTTACTCGACTTTTCCTTGAGAGATTGAGAAGGTAATCCAGTATATATTATCTTGAGGATGCCCGCTGGAGTTATGTGATGTTTTCTTTCTTTAAATCCATCTGCGGTGTCTTACACTGAAGAATTGGGTATTTTTCTTGTTTGAGTATCTACCATTTTCAAAATACATTTGGCAGATTGTATTTGCTTCTCTACTTAAATATCTGAGAGATGGACACAGTAGAACCTATTATTAACGTATCAAAATCGTTGTTCTGTCACAGAATGAACTTAGATGCGATCATGTGCATTGTAGGTCCTCTCCACGGATTCCTTATGGTTGGGAAAAGTGCCAAAAAAGTGTTAAACCTTTTGCATTAGTGTCAATTTAGTCCTAAATATTTTTTTGGTATCAATTAAGTCCTAAACATTTTAAATTGGTGTCAATTCAGTCCTAAACCTTTTGTTTTTGTACCAATTTAGTCCTTCCGGCTAATTTTGATCGGAATTTGCTGACGTGCACGTCAGCCAGTCACCGGTGCCGACGTGGTGCTGACGTGGACAATTAAATAATATTTTAAAATTTTTATTTTTTTCCTTTTTTTTCTTTTTTTTTTTCCTTTTTTTTTGGTCCCCTTCTAGTCGATCGCCGGTCCGGTGACCGGCCAGAGGCCGGCGAGGTCGACCTCGCCTGCCACTGGCGAGGGCGGCCTCGCCTTGGTCGAGCGAGGCTCGACCTCGCCAAATCCGGCGAGGTCGAGCCTCGCCTGATCATGGCGAGACTCGCCCTCGCCGCTGCCTCCGCCAAGGGCTTGAGCCTTGCCCGACCAAGGCGAGGCCGCCCTCACCAGTGGCCAACAAGGCCAACCTTTGGCCTCTAGCCGGTCGCCGAGACCAAAAAAAAAATGAAAAATAAAGGAAAAAAAATATTAAAATTCAAAAAAATATTAAAATATTATTTAATTGTCCACGTTGACGCCGGTGACCGGTCGTCGGCCGGCCGGCGTCCACGTCAGCAAATTTCAATCAAAATTGACCGAAAAGATTAAATTAGTACAAACATAAAATGTTTAGGACTGAATTGGCACTAATTTAAAAGGTTTAGGACTTAATTGGCACCAAAAAAAGGTTTAGGACTAAATTGGCACCAATGCAAAAAGTTTAGGATTGAATTGGCACTAAAAAATTATTTAGGACTAGATTGGCACTAATGCAAAATGTTTATGACTTTTTTGGCACTTTTCCCCCTTATGGTTTGAAGGACATAACCCCCGTACTACCATACCACTTGGGGTTCAATGAGTTTTAAGGATAAGCTAGGTTCATCCATAAATGGTCTATATCACTAGTACCTAGGGGAGAAAAATTTTGCACGCAACCCATAAAGAAGGTTTAGACACCTCTTTACTTCTTGTTTTAAGATATGCTAGACTTTTAAAATACGATGAATCCATTCTTAGAGCTGTTGAAACAAGTCTTTGCAGTGGACCAATTCATTTTGATAGTCATCTTGGTCTCACTGTCTCCTTTAAAAATAAAAATATTTTGAAATCTTTGACTCTTCAGATAAAAACTCATAATTATTCAATAACTGAATGATCCATTCCTATAGCTCTCATATACAGGATTTATTACAAGGTCATGAACTCTGCATTTGGTAGCAAAGCTTTCAAATTGAATTCCAACAGAGAAACTCTACTTTTGCAAACAGATATTTCTAAAGCCAATGTTACGATTCCAAGAACCATTCTTTGGAATCAAATAACCCTTCCTGATCAATAGGAGTTAGAAAACAGAATTCCCCAACAAATTATCCAAAATTCTGAACCTACAAATATCATCCAACATTCTGAAGAAAGAGTAACAATCTAATTCTCCAAAAGGTCTGTTAATATTCCCAGAAGATCTTGTGATATTAGATCTATTCCTTCTTGGCACTCCACTTCTTCCCGAAGATCAGTTGATAATATTCCCAATATTTCCTTCAATAATACTCCTAATATTCCTTTTCACCCAGAGGAAGCATCTACAAGTGATCCTCCTCCTCCTCCTCTAAACATCAGTGGTATAGATAACAGGTCAGGAATTTCTAGACCAATTTATCAAAATACTTATGATTTCCCAGATCCAACTACTTCCGAAATGGAAAATCCAGAAATCAATGTTTTAGAAATAGCTTTTGAACTTGACAAAATACTTTTGAATAAAGAATTTAATTCTTTTGAAAACAAGCAAATTAGAGAATGGTTTTTTAAAAATTTCCAAAGCCAAGCTCTTGATATCAAAAGAGAATATTATGAGTACATGTACCAACATGAAACTCAAGTATTCTTCTTTGATTGGTTTGAAAATATATTCCTAAAAGAAAAACAGATTTTTGTTCTAGATCAGTTTTATAAATGGAAACTAGATAATGGTCACATCATCGAGTCTAATCATCCTCCTCTTAGAAAAATTAAAATTAAACACAGGGAGGTTGAGATAGTAGCCTCTCCTTTCAAAACTGCTTCCGAAATAGATGGCATAGGCATCAAGAAGATTGTTGAACAAAACAACTTTTCTAACCAACATCTTCATACCATAGAAAAGCAGCTAGACCGAACAGAAATTTCAATCCAAAATAATTTTTCATCTTCTTCAATATCTATTCAAAAAAGAGAATTAAAACCTCTACTCTTTAGGAATTTTGAAATTCCAAAAAACCCCAGTCTTGAGTTTGCTAAGGCCCTTGAGGATCGTAGAAAACTTCTCAAAGGAAAAGCAACTTTAATCCCTAAAAATCCTATAATTTTATATACTCCTTTAATACAAAATCTAAGTGTCAAAGACACTCCTGATCGAATTGAATCTTCTGATCATCTTAACCTTTTAGATAAATCTGATACTGAGTTAATTCCTAAGGTAAATTGCATTACTTGGAAAGACTCTCAGAAGTTTTATTATTCTAGAGCTACTCCTCTAGACATTCTCACAGAAGAAACTTTTTCTAAAGTCCAGAATAAGTATTCTTCTAATGCTATCTATGAATGAAACATAGATGGTGTTTCCGAGCAGAATCTCATAAATATTTTAACTCAAATGGTTATGCTTGCAAATACTTACAAAACCACTCCTGATACTTCTGATCATTCAGTGGCATATCTTTTAATAGTCGATTTTACAGGCTAGCTCAAAGGATGGTGGGATAACTACCTGAATGAAGAGCAAAGGTCTCAGATCCTAAATGCTTACAAACTCGACCCTTTTTGTTAAAACATTCTTAATGATAATGACTAACCCATTCAAGATGCTGTTAATACCCTGCTATTTTCCATATCTCTGCATTTTCTAGGAGACTCTTCTCACATCCTTGATAAAAATTAAGATCTTTTGTCAAATATGAAGTGTCGATTCCTAGGAGAATTCAGAGAATACAAAGAAATATTTTTGCAAAGAGTTCTTCAAAGAACAAATTGCAATCAATCTTTTTAGAAAGAAAAATTTCTTACTGACTTACCAAAACTTATAGGAGAACAAGTTCGAAATAAGATAAGAGAAGAATATGGAAACCAAATTCCGTATGATCATCTTTTTTACGGAAAATTAATCTCTTATATTTACAAAATAGGAACACAATTGTGTATCAATATTCGTTTCCAAAAATAGATAAAAAAGGAACAAAAACTCTCTAAAAAAGGATTAGGAGAGTTTTGTTCCCAATATGATCCAACTTTTGAATCTTTTCATAAAAGAAAATGTTCTGGTAATTGCTCTTCCAAAAAGAAAGAGAAAAAGAAATTTTATAAGAAGCCTTATAAGAAAAAATTACATAGAAACTCTTTTGAAAAGAAAGAAAAGGATAATTTCAATAAAACCAAGAAACCAAAGAAAGATTTTAAAAACATTACTTGCTATAATTGTGGTAAGAAAGGCCACACTTCCAGATTTTGCAAAATTAGCAAAAAAGTTAACGAATTGAATTTAGACGAAGAAACTTTAAACCAGCTCAACCAATTAATGGCTGAGACTGAAAATAGTCCTTCTGAAGAATCTAGTTCTGAAAAAGGTTTACAAATTTGTGATTTAGAAACCTCTTCATCATCCACCTCATAAAGTGAAAATGAAGATGATCCACATTTTGAAATAAATGTTTTAACAAAAGAAGAAGAGATTCTTTTGCAAACTTTTGATCAGATCACTGATCCTGAAATAAAAATAAAATATTTGAATAATTTCCAAGAGCCAAAGCCAATTCCAAAACCCTCTTTTCAAATTGATAGTCCCTACAATATTTCTACTATACTCGGAAAATCCAAAAAAATAAATTATAAACCGATTTCTATAAGTGATCTTACTCAAGAAATCAATAAACAAAAACTTAAGATACAAGAGTTAAAAGCAGTCCAAATTTCTATGCAAAAAGATATTTTAGATATCAAGACAAAAAATCTAAAAGGAAAACAAAAAGAAGAAAACCTTGAAGAAGATGTTACTCAAACCTCTTCTCCTTTGGACACAAATTTTCTTTTGACACTTTCTGAAATCGTCACTAGAAAATGGATCATCAATATTTCTATAAAAATTAAGAGTTTTGTTATAAATACTATAGCTCTCTTTGATACAGGAGCAGACCTTAATTGTATTAAGGAAGGTCTCATTCCAACCAAATATTTTGAAAAAACTTCCCAGTCTTTCAGATCTGCATCTGGAGATAAATTGAATATTAATTTCAAAATTCCTGAAGCAGAAGTTATCAATGACCAAGTCTCTTTCAAAACCCCTTTTCTACTGGTCAAAGACATGAGACAAAGCGTCATTCTAGAATCTCCTTTTATTAATTTGCTTCTGCCTTTCAAAATTACTGAAAAGGGCATCGAAACAGAAACTTTGGGAAAAAGAATATGTTTTGATTTCATCTCCAAATCTCAAATTAGAAACCTGAACTCTCTCCAAGATCATTCAATTTCTGAAATTAATTACATCATTCATGACAAGGAAACTCATCTTCAATTTCTTAAAGAAGATCTTGAATACAAAATAATTGACAAAAATCTTTCTGAACCAAGTCTTTAGAAAACGATTTCCCTTCTTGAAAATCAAATCAAAAATTCAATATGTTCTAGTATTCCCAATGCATTCTGGTCTCGTAAAAGTCATATTGTTAATTTACCTTACGAACCAAAATTTTCTAAGAAAAATATTCCTACTAAAGCTAGACCTTCCCAAATGAATCACGAAATTATCAATTTCTGTCAAAAGGAAATACAAGAACTTCTTGAGAAGAAGCTTATTAGGAAAAGCCAATCACCTTGGAATTGCTCTACCTTCTATGTCAACAAGAATGCTGAACTAGAAAGGGGAGTCCCAAGATTAGTAATAAATTATAAACCTTTGAACACTGCTTTAAAATGGATTAGATATCCAATTCCTAATAAAAAGGATTTGTTGAATAGACTTTATGATACCAAAATCTTTTCAAAATTTGATATGAAATCAGGCTTCTGGCAATTTCAAATTAGCGAAAAGGACAGATATAAAACTGCATTTACTGTTTCTTTTGGCTAATATGAATGGAATGTCATGCTTTTTGGTCTTAAAAATGCTCCTTCTGCATTTCAAAGAATTATGAATGATATTTTCAATCATTGTTCTGACTATATCATTGTTTACATTGATGTTGTTTTGATATTTTCTACTTCTATAGAAAAACATTTCAAACATGTCAACCATTTTATACATGTAGTAAAAAAGAATGGTTTGGTAGTTTCGCCTACCAAAATATCTCTTTTTAAAACCAGAATTCGTTTTCTAGGACACTACATACATCAGAGAACAATCATTCCCATTGAAAGATCAATTATCTTTTCTGAAAAATTTCCTGATGAAATTCGAGATAAGACACAACTATAAAGATCAATTATCTTTTCTGGAAGTTTAAATTACATTATTGAATTCTTTCCTCGCATCAATATAATTTGCAAGCCACTCCATCAAAGGCTTAAAAAAGATCCTCCACATTGGACCCAAATCCATACTGATATTGTTAAACAGATCAAATGCACTATCAAGGAAATTCCTTTTTTACACATTGTGGATCCATCTGCTTTCAAAATGGTTGAAACCGATGCTTCTGATATTGGATATGGAGGAATTCTTAAACAATCTAAAGACAACAAAGAACAGATGGTTCAGTTTGTCTCCAAACATTGGAATGATTGTCAAAAGAATTACTCCACTATTAAAAAAGAAATTCTTGCTATTGTACTTTCTATTTCTAAGTTTCAAGGAGATCTTTTGAACCAAAAGTTTCTAATAAGAATTGATTACAAATCTGCAAAAGATGTTTTGCAGAAAGATGTCCAAAATATTGCTTCTAAACAAATTTTTGCTAGATGGCAAGCCATCTTATCTGTTTTTAACTTTGATATAGAATTTATAAATGGTTCCACAAATTCTCTTCCAGATTTTCTTACACGAGAATTTTTGTAGGGAAAATGCCTCCCAAGCCTCCCAACAAACCCACCAGAAGAGATAAAGGCAAACGAGTTACAGAACCCTTTTCTGAAAAGAAGTTCACAGGGCTAACTAATATGAGGATTTGGCTCCAAGCTGTCCAGCAGCCTTTAAATATTTCTTCTTCTTCGGATAAAAAGGAATCCATCCCTCCTACCAAAGAAAATTTAGATGTCCAAGAGGAACTTTTAAAATGGCTCCAACAAGCCTTTAAACTTGTTCTACCACCCCCAGAAGCAATAGCCCAATTTTCTCAACACGAAGCCCTTACGCTTCTCCAAAACACCGTCAATACCTGTGCTCAAAAGGAAAAAGCCATGCAAACCTTCCTTCAAACTTTCAATATACAACCTCAGACTTCTACAGCAATGGTTGAACCAGATCCTTCTCCCTTAGCCTCCCAAAAGGCAAAAGGAAAAATAATTTCTAGTGAGGTGGTAATTTCGTCATCACAGACTGCCCCTCCCAAATCAAAATTTTTTCATAAAACCAGTTACCAGAATGTTAGCAATGTGGAAAATGGATTTTATGATCAAAACCCTTATGTTTTTGCAAAAAACATGTTTTCTGAAAAATTTTTATATACTCCTCATGATATTTATAAAACCCCAGAGTTTTATGAAAGGATTTTGGAAGAAACACAGTCCATCACCTTCAGGCACTTTTCTGATAAAGGACATGTGAATTACTCAACAGCCAGAATTCATAGGGTCATTCACCCTTCCCAATGGAAGCCCAATGCGTTGTCTTTGAATAAATTCAAAACCAAGACTAACGAGGCCCTTCCATATAAACCCTCCTTCTCATATTTTAACTACCAACAAGTCTGGTGGAATACTTTCTGGAGAAAGAATGCCAATAACACCCATACTTGGCTATTCTTTTTTGAAAACTTTGATATTAAAACCGTCCCATACTGGTTTCCAAGGTGGTGGGAATTTCTATGACCAATTGATGAACTTATCCACCCAAAAATCTAGCCCAGTTATGAACTTTTCTTAGAAAAATTCCATCATCTTCCACACGAGAAAAACTTTCCCAAGCTTATGCTCTTTTTCTTCTACTTTGGAGTATCTTGGGTTCTTAGTTGGTATTTTGATTACAGAAAATCCCCTGATACTGGCATCCCCATACTCATCAGGAGATTTAAAGTAAAATGGTGGGATGGATTTAAATTCTTTGATAGAATTTCTACCAAAGCTGTAACAAAATGGCTTAATGAAAGACATTCAATGTCTCCTCCCCCTCCTGGAGAGATCACTCCATTTCTACATGATAAAGGGTTTGTCCTTTCTAGGTTGGCATCTGCTCAATCACAGCAACAGCTAACAGACTTACTTAAACAAGCCCTTTCTGATATTGAAGAAACTGGTTCTTCCCATTCCCACCATGATGGGAATTCAAATGAAAATGACTGTTACGGAATCCTACCTAGGATCCCATGGGGAGATGTGGCAGACCAAGAAGAGGAAGAAGAGGACGAATCTGTTGAAGATTCGTCCAAGCCATGATAGAAGGCGCCAAAAGACTCCAATCTTTCTATACCGTCATTATGAAAACTTGTGCACCATGCTTTTCTTTTCATAATTTTGTCTGCTCACTGTTTACTGTAACACTGTGTACTTACCGCTACAGTATCACCCGTGAACAATTTCTACAGGAACCCATTTGCCTATATAAGAAACCTCACCTTTCAAGACGAGACAGAATTTTCACAACCTTAACAACTTCCTTCAGAACCTTTTTTCTCTGTTTCTGATCTCGAATCCCTCCTAAGAGGAATAAGGGGCTACTTACCTCAAACTATTTCTACACCACTTCAATAGTAAGTTTACCTCACACCTTTCCCAGTTCCATATTTCTTTTTAGGTCTTAGTTTCCCTTCGAAAAGTATGGTCGACAAACATTTGCTAGTACTATTCTCGGGAAACACAAAGTTTCATCAGAAATTTCATAAGATCTTACTACCTTTTATATTCTTTCATATCCTTGCGACACTTAATATCCCAGACCTTGTCCATGATTTAAGGATACTAAGGTTTTATATTTGCACTTGTACTTCTATATTTTCATTTCAGTTGTAATCTTCAATACTGTTATTGTAACCTTTCATATTATTTATACAGTAATCTTCTTTTCATATATCGCCTTTAAATTCCTGCATTTACATACCCCACAATCGGCAGGTCGAACCGCCTGTGGATGATCTGTAATTCAATTTATTTTCTACATCTGTTATATATCTTTTCTTCTTCTTACTGTTTTACCCTTCTATATTAAATACCACCTACATAGTTAGTTTAGAGATACTTGTTGTTATCCTTCTCATTCTATATCTTGCATACGGTATCTTTATTATTTATAATGCTTGTCATTTTAATGAATTTTATTTATTTAATAATTTTCTGTGTGGAAATTTGCACTTTTGTATTAGAATATATTTTTGCCTCAGCTTTAGCCCTACATAATAGAAATTTTCCCATAATCTTATACCTTTTTAATCAATACATTGAATATTTCCATCATCTAGAAACCGATTTACAAAGAATATTCTTTATTGTCCTTTTCTATTTTTTGTTATATAATCCCAGAACCAATTTTAAGTAGATTTATTCCTTATTCTTTTATATTAATATCCATCTTTAAGGGCATGCATGTCAAGATTTAAGAAAGAATAAGCAGTGTGTCAAAAAAACCTAAAGAAATGAAAGACATCTTCCAACACACCTCGCACCTTCCTTTCTTTTTCCGTTCCACCCGTATTCGGGAAAAGAAATGTTCCAAACGTCCATAATAGAAACGTCCTTATAAAATCAGGATCTGCATTGAGTCTCTCCTCAAGAAAAGTAACTTTAGTAGTCCTCTTCTCAGGATCAGCACATAAACGGCTTCCAAATCTGAAAAAGCCTGCAATCAATTTTTGGTAAACTCAATTTTTAAATCAATGGAAAGCTTGTGATCCGAACTTTTGAAAATGCGATTTAATTTTCAAAAATATGTTAGGATCACAAATTTTCGAAAGTTGGGCCAAACGGATTATCATGTTAGAAAGTTATCATATTTTTTCCATCAAATATTTAATTACTACGATTTTGGCAATATTGAAAAGTTTATCACTTGAATAAAACCCTAAACTCTAATAGAAATTTTACAAAATGAAAGCTTAACACAAAATGAAGTTTAAATTTTGACCAAAAAAAATCTCCCTGCTATGCTCTTTTCCATTCATAGTGTCCTGACGTGTCCTTTAGAGTTATTATTCTTCTGAACTATCTTCTTCCTAATCTTTGTCCGATTTGTGAGATTGAGCCACGAAATGGTACCAAGACGAGATTAGCCCTTGATTCATTTTTCTCAAGGGAGACACTTCTTCCTTCATATCAACATTTTCTCCCTCCATATCAGCATTTTTGTTCATCAATTCACTCATCTTCTTTTCTGTTTTCACACTCTTCTCTTCTAACATTCAATTTTTTTGCAACAAGTCATCCTGCAAATCAAAACAACCAAAAACTTATATAAATTGAATATATTGACATATAAAAGAAGCAATTCAATTTATCTAACTATGAAAAAGTTTCGGTCCATCAAACATCTATCAATCTTATTTACATCACAGTCTATCGATTTGATCACTTGATCATTTATTGGTTTCTCAAATTCTATCGTGAACCATATTCTATGACAGGACACACTATTTTCCCATCGGCATACAGGAAACTTTTCAAAGATTAGGCCAATCCATGTCGATATGCTCATAAAACCAAAATTGCACAAATTGACAGAAATAGAGAGGTAAATTGTGCAAAATTCATAACTAGTCGAAGGGAGAAAAATTTCACACACAATATATATATTTTGGGCACGTGTCAAAAATAGCTAAAGAAATGAAAGACATCTAGGTGAATTCCCTAAAAAACCTCAACTTTAGATCAAGTCTCAAATCTGCTGCAAACTTTTTTTTATCTAAAAAAATACCCCAAACTTTAGGTTCAATCTCAGATCTACCATGAAACTTTTTTTTGTCTTAAAAAAACCCCTAAACTTTAAGTTCAGTCCCAAATTTATCCCAAATTTTGTTTTGTGTAAAAAAAATCAGCAAATTTCAATTTATTTTCAAAAATATACTCCTATGATCCAATCCCAACTTGGCATGGCATTTGTATGTCGATAACAAATCCACGTCAGTAAAGTAATGAGGTGATAGGTACATACCAACATTACATTTCCACTTCGACAACAAATCTAACCTAATAAAAATTGTTGAAATTCTCCAAAATAAAACCGTTCTAGGATATGAAAGTAGAGACTATAACAAATCCACCCCAATTTTTTTTTTAATTTAAAAAAAAACTGAATTTTTTTGTTCAGTTCAAATTTGCCCTAAACTTTTCTTTGTTTAAAAAAAAGTCCTGTTACTTTGTTGATGTGGATTTGCTATCGATGTGGAAGTGCCATATCAAGTTGGAACTAGTGGATATTTTTTAAAATAAATTGAATTTTGGAAAAAAAATTTTACACAAAACAAATTTGGGTAGATTTGGGATTTGGCTTAAAGTTTGGGGTTTTTCTAAAACAAAAAAAATTTGGGGCAAATTGGAGACTAGACCTAAAGTTTGGAAATTTTTTTAGATAAAAGAAAGTTCAAGGCAGATTTTGGGCTTGATCTAAAGTTGGGGTTTTTTAAGGGTTTAGGGTTTAGCCCCAAATCACTCTTCTTCTTTTCAATTTTCAAAAATATATCCCTTCCTTTCTTTTTCTTAACCACATTATTAGAGATACAAGCTTTTGAAAATGCGATTCAATTTTCAAAAATATGTTAGGATCACAACTTTCCGAAAGTTAGGCCAAATAGATTTTTAAGTATTGGAAAGTTAGCATATTTTTTCCATCAAATATTTAATTATTATGATTTTGGCAGTATTGGAAATCTTATCACTTCATATAAAACCCTAAACCCTAATAGAAATTTCACAAAATGAAAGCCTCTTTACTGTGCTCTGTCCTAACAAGTCCTTTAGGGTCGCATTTCTTTCGAACTATTTTTTCCCAATCTTTGTCCAATTTGTGAGACTGAGCCATGAATTGGTATCAACATGACATTAGTACTTGATTCATTTTTCTCAAGGGAAACACTTCTTCCTTCATATCAACATTTTCTTATCAGCATTTTCTTCCTCCACATTAGCATTTTTCTTCACCAAGTCACTCATCTTCTTTTCTATTTGCACAATCGTCTCTTCTAACATCCGATTTTTTTCCAACAAGTCATCCTGTAAAATCAAAACAACCAAAAACTTATGTAAATTGAATATATTGACATATAAAGAAGCAATTCAATTTCTCTTACTATGAAAAAGTTTCGGTCTATCAAACCTTTCTAACATGTGTATTAGCCTTTCACCTGTATTATAGTAAAAACATACTTATAAAATCAGGCTCCGCTACATCACTAAGTGCATTGAGTCTCTTCTCAAGAAAAGAAACTGTAGTAATTCTTTTCTTAGGATCTGCACCATAAACAACTTCCAAATCTGAAAAAGGCCGTTCTTCCTCAAGTATGACCGGCTTTCCAATGACTCGAAGCCTCGTGACCCAAGCAATGTCGAGGAGAGTAATGGAAATTTCACGATCGGCAAGTGTAAGTGCATGCTCTCGCAGCTCCATCTCCCTATCAACTTAGTTAATAAAGTCTTGCTAAGATTGTGATTTGGTATCAACAATAGACTACCAAACCCACTCCTTATTATATCCCATTGATTTTCCGTTAATTTCTTCCTTGGCTTTACAAAGTACCGTGGCGAAAACTTAAGAGCGATTTTCCCAATCTGCACATTCCCAAAAAGCCATTAAGTATTCTACCATTTTTCATTGAGTGAATGTATCACATGATTTACAAACATTGGTAGAAGCATGCAAGCACTGTGGCTCTCACAACATAGATGTTGCAATTAGAACACCACTTCCACTTCAATCGATTTTTGGTTAACTCGATTTTTATATCAACGGAAAGCTTGTAATATGAAACTTTTGAAACTGTGATTCGATTTTCAAAGACATGTTAGGATCACAAATTTTTGAAAGTTGGGCCAAATATTTAATTACTATGATTTTGGTAGTATTGAAAAGCTTATCACTTGAAATAAAGCCATAAGCCCTAATAGAAATTTCACAAAATGAAAGCTTACCACAAAATGAAGTTTAAATTTCGACCAAAAAAAATCTCCGTGCCCTTTTTCCATTCATAGTGTCCTAACATGTCCTTTAGAGTCACGTTTCTTCCTAACCATCTTCTTCCCAATCTTTGTCCAATTTGTGATCTTGAGCCATGAAATGGTATCAAGACGAGATTAGCACTTGATTCATTTTTTTCAAGGGAGACACTTCGTCCTTCATATCAACATTTTCTCCCTCCTTATCAGCATTTTTCTTCATCAACAGTAGATTATCAAACCCCATACTCCTTATTGCATCTCGTTGATTTTCCATTAATCTCTTCTCTCGCTTCACGAAGTACCGTGGCGAAAACTTAACAGCGAATATTCCCAAACTGCATATTCCCCAAAAGCCATTAAGACATATTTTACCATTTATCCTTGAGTGAATGTAGAACATGATTTACAAACTTTGGTCAAAGCCGGGAACCTGCACTTACATGCACAAAATCACCCCACAAGTGGCTCTCCACATAGATGTAATAGTTAGAACACCGCAACTACTGCTTCCTCTCCTTAACCCTCGACATTATTAAGCCTTAACAATCCATAACACCTAAAACATCCTAGAATATAAGGTAGTTTAACTTCAAATGATTTTACTGCTATCATAAGATAAATTTTGAACAAATCTCAAAAGAAAAAGCTCGAATAACATCCAAATAAATCTTGAACAACGCCCAAAATAAACCTTAAATAAACCCCAATAGCCTTTGATTAACCCCCAAATGCCTCTAAATAGCCTCTATATATAAGCCACGATCAGACGACCCTTAATCTAACTAACCCCAAAATAATCCATAAATAGACATCGAATAAACACAAATAAACCCTGAGCCCTACACCCAAAATATCCCTCGAATTACCCTAAACCCTAAACATTCATTGCATTGCACGTGGGTAATCTGAGGGCTATTTTTGATTAAATGGGAGTTTTGCAAAATGTGCATATTTAAAAAAAAACCAAAAGTAATCAGGATACATGAGAAGATACCTATCCTAACCTTTTGACCATCCATTGGAATAATAGATGTGATCTAACACTAATACATTACCAAACTTGACAACGAATAGAATGGATATATTACTCATACTTACAGTGAATTGCGGAAACGGGTTAATTTTATGCTTTAATATCTACTTATGATTGCACGCTCATCCTTCTCAAAAATACTGACGAGATAAATAAGTCGACATTTATTCTAATATTGCAATTTAAGTATATTAAATCGTGGCGTTGCTTTCAGGGAAGAAAAGAGAGGGAATAAGACGAATTTCTCGAGTACAGTCAATCCGTGAGTCAATTGTCATGGAAAATTCAAAATCTCTGGAAAAATAAATATTTCGACTTTTCAAGAAAAAGAAAATACAGACCGAAAAACAAAAAAGAAGAAATCGAAGGGAGCGGTATCGACCGTCGATCGAGTTAGCAGCAGCTCCTCCGTCGGAAGACGAAGAAGGAGGAAGTTCCCTTCCCCTCCCTCCCTCCCTCCCTCCTTCCTTCCTTCCTGCGCTCGTCTCGTCTGCTTCATCGGAGCAGCAGTTGAGGCCGGCTCTGCGAGTGGTGACCGACCCTCTTCATCCCATCATCGGCGTCGTCGTCGTCTCCCTGAATTTCGTCAGTTCGCAGTTCGCGGTTCTTTTCTTTGTGCGGAGTCTTGTGATCCAATGTCGAGCTCCGGTCCGATTCCAGGCCTTCCATCTCTTGTTCGCGAACCCTAATACTCTCTCCCTGCGTGTCCTCAACTCTCCGAACCTTAGGTAATTTCTCAACATAATCCATCGATTCCTTGTTCTGTAGACTTCTGTTGTGCTCTTCTGCACCGAATGCGGGTTTGAAATCGTTATGTTTTGCTCGATTCGATGCGCATGACTTAAAACCTTTCTTTGATCCATTCCCTGTTCTGCTGCCGAACGCCCACGGCGTTTGCTTTTTTGCATAGCATAGCAAGTAGCTTCTCCCCAATCTAGACTTTCTTCTGCTTCAAGTTGTGCTTTTGATTTGGAAGGAGAACGTATTTGGTAGACCCGCTTCGAAAGTTTCTCCCTTGACGTTCTGTTGCTCCCTGTGACACTAAATTTTGTTGAAGTTTGAACCTTTTGCAGCCCGAATTTTTGTTGATATAGCAAGCACCACGAGAGGACGAGTAAAGTGGGTTGCTGATCATTCTTAATTGAAAGATTTGTTATTGGGTTACTCATCATTCTTGGCGGGTACCCTTGCAACCATGCTAAAAAGCAATGTGGGTTATTTTAATAGCTCCATTCGTGCGGAATTGACGATGTGAAGCCACTTAGTTGAATTAATCTAGGGTGAAGCCTGACTCTGATATGATGTCGGAAATTCCGACCAAGAACTTAAGCCCCTAGGTGAAAGGCGACTATATCTATAGAAGCCAAATTGGAAACGTTATATGCAAGGATGCGTGATATCTTCTCCCCACTTTGTCACTTAAAAGAAATCTAAAGCCATTGGGTGGAGGACAATACATGTAAATAAGGCCTATTGAAACCTTATAGGCAGAGGATGTGGAACACTTTCACAAGCGTTATACTAATACATTCCAATGTAGAAGTTTTTAGACGAGGAGAAAATCAAGTAAGAAATTATATGTGGAGAAGAGGTGGCTGAGTATGTTGTAATTTTTGGCAATTAGTGGATTTTCTAGAGATACCAAGGCTATAGGGACTAGTCTCAAACCCAAGTTCATGTTTGAGTTGGGAAGTTGGTAGAGACGGAGAAGATTTATGTACGATGATTACTAGTTGAGTGCAGTTCATACTGATCCTGGTGATGTAATGCATGTCCATGTGGTGTTTTCACACAATTTCCTAAAAGAAAATTCAGCAAAAACTATTTTTTTTTTGGTAAGGATATTCAGCAAAAACTATTTGATTGTTGCTACTCCTAGAATTTTATTGTCGACCTCATTTGTATTTTGAATTCCACACAGATCCTCTCAAGGAATTGAATGGACTATTTCCGTCCCTTGCATTAACGGTATGCTTTTCAATTATGCTAAATACTTAAATCAGGTTTTGCTTTAGTTAGCATTCGTAATATCTCAATAGTCTGGGAGAAACCACCTTTTGCAAGGCCATGACATTTTTAGCCTGCCATGACTATTTAGCTTGCCATACTTACAGTTGCCGTGAGACTTTTATTATTCTCAACCATGCTATTGGTGCTTTCTTGTATTGTAGTGTAATGAAAATTTGTTTTTCCATCCTGTTGCATTTAGTTTTCTGTCCCTTGCCCAATGCCCATGTATAGGTGCCTTATCTAGAAGGTTTTTATCTTCTGTACTGTTAATGACCACGGAGAAGTAAGTTATACGATGCTTATATGAGTCTTTACATAAGAAACCGTGAGATAGAATGTGATTTTTGTGCACTGACCGGTAATTTTTTTGGGATAGCAGACGTACTTTATGTTTTGTCATATATATTGCTGCCATCTACCCTCTTGATAAGGGAATACTGATGAGGATGACACATTTTCTGTGGGTGACAACTATTCATTTCACTCAGTATTTCATTGCACTCACTATAAGTAGCGCTAATACTTGAATTAGTCAACAAATCCAATGTGGATCAACCACAAAAAAAAAAAAAGCACAAGTCCAATGTGGGAGGTTGGTCATTAGATGTAGAATTGGAGTAAGTAGGGACGGACAACAATGCTAAAATACAAATTCTAATTGGAGTAAGTAGGGAAGGATGAAAAGTACCGGGAGGACATGAAAGAAACCATGCGAAAACAGCTTTTGGCCACTGATAAGGCCATTGACTTGTAGAAAGATACTAATTTTGAAGAAAATACTTTGTCATTTGTCGATGACAAGGTATACCCGTCGCCAGCTCAATGACCTTTCTCATTTGAGTTTGCTTCTTGGTAAGAGTGAACTGAAGCGAATTGTTTCCTGAAACTTTATTTGCCGAATCTGTTTGATGCCCGAAATCAGTTGATTTATAGTTTAGGCTGAGAATGGCATAATAATCTTCAAGTGCATGGCATAAGTGACTTTGTGATGTTTCGCCAATTCTCATAATTCTGGATCTAATTTTTACTGAGTACTCTTGCTGTAATTGATGTCATGTTACATGTCTTATCCAGCTAGTCTATGTAAACATGAGTCGCCCAACCACACGAAGTAAAAATAAAAAGCCCAAGCCATCCAACGATGTTGACAAGATTTCGGACACATTGAGGTAATTTGAACTCACTTTTACGTCTATGCAAACCTCTTTACACTAATAATCGGTTGTCTTTGTCATATACTTTGCAGGAAAATTCATGCGTCTGGTGAAATAACCCAGGATGACATAAACCAGTTATACAACATTGAGAAGCCCATATGCCAGGGCTGCCGAGTAAATGCTAAAGATAACCCAAATTGCTTTTGTGGCCTGATTCCATCTCCCAATGGAAGCCGGAGATCTGGAATATGGCAAAAGATGTCAGATGTTATTCAATCTCTGGGTCCGGACCCCTTTAAGGAACTTCGTGCTTCACTCGACTCACCTGCTGGATTAACTAATTTGGGCGCAACATGCTATGCTAACAGTATTCTCCAATGTCTTTACATGAATACAACTTTTCGAAAAGGAGTCTTGTCCATTGAAGTTGATGTACTGAGAAAACAGCCTGTGCTGGATCAGCTTGCCCGGCTCTTTGCTCAGCTTCATGCAAGTAAAAGAGCATTTGTGGATTCTGCTCCATTTATAAAGACACTGGAGTTAGATAATGGCGTTCAACAAGATAGCCATGAATTTTTAACCTTACTCCTTTCTCTGCTTGAGCGATGCCTCAGCAATTCCCGAAGTGTCGTGGCTAGGACTATTGTTCAAGATCGCTTTCGTGGAAGTGTGTCCCATGTGACAACGTAAGTATCTTTCATTGTCTATTCTAGTAAAATAACCATGAGAGTGATGACCTTGAGCAATGAGCAGATGATTTAAAATCAATTTTTGTAAGAATTGTGCAAAGCTAAAAGTGTAGATCAAGTTTATTTGTTATGCTTTGTTTAGAAGAAATAAGTGGGAGGTATAGAAAATCTAAGTGAAGAAATTTGAGGTGAAGTAGATGAAAGGATGATTTCCTTTGAAGCTGTTTGGAAGGGTGAGGATTGGGAGTAAAGAAAAGATGAAGATTTGAAAGTTGACTTGTTTGGAAAGGGAAAGAAATTGAGAGGAAAGAAAATACTTATGTAGCAAATGACTTTTTTCCACTAGAGTAGGAGAAGATATAACAGTAAAATAACACCGGATAAAAGAATCTTGGAAATAACCATGCTAATTACATGTGAGCAGAACAAGCTGTAGTGCTTGTTATTTACCAAATATCTTGAGTGATATGTTTAAAATGATTCCTCCTGACTAGATTGTAAAATGTCATACTGATAAGAATGAGAAAAAAAGGTGTATATTTGAGGCGAGTACGAGGGCATTCAGAGAAATTGATGAGGTGGCCCGCCATGTCTCCATGTTTTATTTCTCAATTCGGTGTGAACCCTTTGGTGGGGCCCATGGATTTTTTCCCTCACCTCAAATCTTCGCCTTATTTTTCACCAGCCCCTCTAAACAAGGGAATTTAACTTTCTTGCCACTTCCTCATCCATTCCTCAACTTTCTGGACTTCTAAATGGAGGCTTAAAATTTTGGGATCATTGGAAAGTTAGCATGAATGTACCTATCTGATAAAGAGGAAAGTTACCATGAATGTATGGGATTGAAAGTGAAATTATTAAAACTTTTCGGGGTTTTTTATATTGCAGGTACTTCTTTTTTGCTTGGTCTAGTTACCTTTCTCTCAGGTGCTTGGTTTTCTTAGAAGTTGCTTTGATACAGTCGATGCTTCGCATGTTAACAATCATTTTGTGAAGCTGTGTTCTGAACTCACCAGCATGTTTTGGTGAAGCCATCTTGTGATGTGGCCATATGGCCTTATGTTCCTTTTTGTAATGTTTATGTTTGTACTAAATTCAATTGGATAGGTTCTTAATTTTTTCGTTACGGGGTTGCTGTGGTAGCAGTTACTTTTCACAAAATAATTGGAAGTCTCAGTACTTTAAGTTACAAAAACCATGACAGTTGCCTTTGGACCGACTTTGTGCCTACAGCTGCTCAAGATGTGGGAAAGATTCAGAGGCCTCTTCAAAGATTGAAGACTTCTACGAGTTGGAACTGAATGTGTTGGGTTTGAAAAGTTTAGATGAAAGTTTAGATGATTATCTACGGGTGGAGGAGCTCAATGGGGAAAATCAGTACTTTTGTGAATCCTGTGAAACAAGAGTTGATGCTAGCCGAAGCATAAAGCTTCGGACACTTCCTCGCGTACTTAATATCCAGCTTAAGCGTTATGTTTTCCTTCCTAAGGTACTTAATAGCAATTACAACTATGTACATAGATATATTTTGTAGTTTTTTTTATCTTGATTATGTGTCTAGAAAGTCAACTAGACTCCTGGAACTTGAGAGAAGATTTTATTACAAAAATCGCAGTGATGTGAGATGGTCTGTGTTGAAGACACCATTTAGTGAGAATGGCTTTGTCAGTTTGTTGATGTAGGGTCTATCGAAAGACTAAAGCTGGAACTGTTGAAAATATTTTCTTCCTATAACTTCTCACACTTGATGTTTCAACAATGGTAGAACCAATGATGTTGGATGACTCCAAGTGTTTGACCTTTCTCTTCGGTAAAGAATCCATTTTGGCTTATAATTAAAATTGATAATAGTGTCTCTGTATTCCTTAGCTCTCTCTCTCTAGAGGTTTATTTTGTTTGTACTCTTGCATTTGAATTCACTTATTGTTGATATATTTCCATTCCGTCATTGTAGACTACAACTAAGAAAAAGATCACTTCTGCATTTTCTTTTCCTCGGGAACTTGATATGCGGAAGAGATTATGTGACCCGGCTCAGGTTGATTTAATATATTACTTGTCAGCAATACTGATACACAAAGGAACTGCAGTAAACAGTGGGCATTACATTGCTCATATTAGAGATGAAAAGACAGGGCAGTGGTGGGAGTTTGATGATGAGCATGTCTCAAATTTAGGTGATCACCCATTTGGAGAAGATTCGTCAGGTCACAAGAGTAAACCTGCACCAAAGGAGCCACTTGTGCACTCTTCCCCAGTTTCTGTTACTGGTGATGCTACAGATGACGTGCTGCCACAGTTTGCAGAAAATGGTGATTCAGAACATTCTGAGATCTTTTCATCTGCTGATGCATACATGCTTATGTACAACCTGCAGCAAAGCAATGCGCATCTTCAGAAGACGTCCATGGTTCTAAATGCCAATGATATTGAAACCGAATGCACCAACTGCACATCAAATGACGTCACTTCTCTTCCATCTTACCTTAGAGACGAGGTTGATGAATTGAATGCATCATATGTGGAAGCATGCCACCAGTATAAACTACGGAAGGAAACAACATTGCATCTTATTGAAGAAAGGAGGCAAGAGGTGCACCTAATTCTTTCAGAAGCTCCTGTTCAGTCATTTGAGGAACCTTTTTATTGGATATCAGCAAATTGGCTCCGCCTGTGGGTTGACAATATTATGCCTCCGTAAGTACAGATGCTCTAGCTGCACCACCATAGCCATGTGCTTCTCCCTTTCACTCTGACATGCATCCTTCTTAAATACTGACTTACTACTTCACCTCAGTATCCATACATTAGGCTCATGGAGTCCATGTTCTCCTTGCTACCTGAAGCACCAACATCCTTACTCTTTTCGTCACTATGACTGGTTTCATATGATCTTAGGATTCTTTCTCAAGCATGGCTAGTTCTTCAACTTGAACATCTAGGACAATTTTATCTTTTCACACTGGCCTGTCCCGACAAGTTGCTCTACATGTCGATTATCATCGTCTTCATTGACCCCTTTGTTAACATTGCTTGCTTAATTTTGCTCATTTTTTGCCATTTTAAAAGCATTAGTGCATTCAAGTTGGGAGATTCAGCTTCAAATGAACTCATTTGACTGTGAATTCCTTTGATCTGCTGTCAGATCATAAAGAGGACTGTCTTGTTGGTAATTACTCTTGCACGAAAAATGCCTAATGGAATTTGTTGCCATGATTTGGAGTAGAATTCTACCAGTAGTAGGACTCTTATTGGAATCATGGACTGATGAAACAGTCAGTCCTCACCAAAACCTTGTAATCATGTCAATTTTTTGACAATGATCAACTCGTTTGATCAGATGAGCCACATCAAAAGATCATTGACATTGAAGAATGAACTTGATGAAAAAAGTGGTTTTAAACAAACCAAACATGAGTCATTCCTCCTTCATGAAGATAACTTGTGATTAGGTACCTTCAAAAGCTCTATATCACTATATCAAGGCCCAATCCAAAAATTCAAAGAGGAAAGCAGGAGACTATAGTCGGTTTTAGTTACTATTTATAAGTTATTTATCATTATCTGTGGCATTTTGGGAGGATTACCATTATGTGTATTTTCCTGGCTTTACTGTGATGTCTGGCAGTGTTCTGGATAACACTCTCATTCAATGCTCCCATGGAAAAGTTCACATGGCAGAAGTAGGCTCCATGAAGCGATTGTCTGCCAGTGCTTGGGTGAAATTGTTCTCAAAGGTACTCATTTGTTTTATATGAGGTTACCTCTCACCTAACTGCTATAATCTTACTATGAATTAGTGTTGGGTGGTCAGTTTTTTTCCTGTTGTACATTCCTGATGTACTTGAACAGTTTCCTCTGTCAATCAAATTCTTTCACCTTCTCAAAGGAAAAGGGGTGATCTTCTCTTTTAATTTGGGCACATGGTTGATAGACATTAAGATGCTTCCCCACCCCACCCCCCCCCAAAAAAAAAAAAAAAAAAAACAGAAAAAAAAGATTAAGTCCTAAGTTTCAGATATGAGAATCTATCATTCATGGGTAGCCCTACGCGAACAATTACTAGCTTCAATGGACTCGTTAACCATATTCTCTGGTTAGGGGCACAAGATAAGGGTTCCTACTCATTATACCTGGTTGCCATGTTAATATATCTCCACCTGTTAATGTGGTTGGGAATGTTAAATTACACTAAGTAGTTGCTGATTCTTCTATATTTTCTTTAGGGCTCAATGTCTTCTCCAATTGGAGCAAATAGTGAAATGTCTAAGTAAGTGCCTATAAACTGTCAAAACTTACAGTGAAATAATAACCAGAAGCATTAATGTGATTATTGCTTAAGTGCTAAAGCTACAGGAAGAATTCATCTGTCAAACTGACTTATGCTTGCACTACCGTGGATCTTGGTGTGCTTTTTTTTTTTTCCCTTTTCCAAGCTATACTCAAACTTATAGATTAAGCTTTTTTGAAGTGTACTATAAAATATATTTTTCTTTGTTGATTCCTTCATGCTTCCACTATTTTAAGTCAAGGCATGATTCAGTCTATAGCACTTCTTTTGCCATTGATCCGTCATCTGAGGCTTTCAGTTATCTTTTCGTTCTAAACTTGGGCTCTTGCTCACATTTCTTTTCAATGTGCTGTACTGTTAATATTAACTGCTTTCTATTGTTATTTTATTCTCAGTATGGTGGGGGGCCGGCACTGGCCAATGATGACTCCTGCATGGACTGCCTAAAAGAGGCGGCACACAGACTGGTTTGTGCTGACAGCTATAGGGATCGGAGAAAATCGGTGAAGGAACTTGCAGATTCTGTGCTTTCCGGAAATTGTAGCGATGGAACGTACTATGTATCAAAGGCCTGGTATGGGGTTGCAATTTTCTGTTTATCTTCCCTATTTATCTTTCAAATGCATTGTGAATCAATTCTCTTTCATTGGCAGGAGCTGTCTTTCATGTTTCTTATTCATAATCGGTGTTTTTTTTATGGAGTATATTAACGAGCACCAGGAGGTGCCTACCGTTCACAACCTCAAAGCTAGAAAAGATGCAAAACAAATTAAAAAAGACTCGGATGTCTAAAGAGCTTCTACCACAATGCCTAAAAAGTAAGATGGAAAACCAAATATCCTCTAGAGCGCCTACAGAACTTCCCCCATTTGAAAAAGCCCACCTTTTTCTTTCCCCTCAGATACCCTGAGAACTGGAAATGGAGATTAAAGAAAAAAAGCTTTTCCTTATCTTAACAACAATTCAACCCAGACCGAGTAAAGAGTTCCTGTTCAACAGAGACCCTGCCACAACACAACCCAACTAATGTGCAAGAGTGACAAAACCATATTCCAGAGTCCTTGAGCCTCCAGGAAATTAAGGAGAAGATGAGAAACAGATCTTATACTCTGCTTACAAAGAAAACACCTACTGGCTAATACCCAACCTTTTCTCTTCAAAAGTAATTTGGGTCTAACCTTTTCTCTTCAAAAGTAGTTTGTATCTAGATTGTTGTAGTTCAAGTAAAATCTTTACCGTTCCCAATATTTCTACTTAATGTCCTATTTAACTTGTGGTGCATAAATGATAATGACATTGAAGATCTCATTTCCTGCCACGATTTTGATTGCAATGGTTTTATCAAGATCCTTCTAACATCCACGATATCCTCTGTCATAGGCTTAATCCACAGCGATTCCAGCTCCATTTCTTAGTCTATAGAATACCACAGCCGAAAAACTAAGTTCTCAAGATCCTTTGTGTCAGAGCCAACCCACTTGTTTTTTTCAAGGCTTATAGTACTAATCTCTCTACTGACCATTAGCCAACCACTCCCGTCCTTTTACTTGTCAAAGCCCCAATGTTCCAAGTCCCCAACTGAATCATACTCTCATGGACTAACTTCTTTACGATGTCTCTTCCAAAAAGGTAAGAAAACCCTTGCTCATTTGACGCAGCACCAAGCGCCTGTGCAATGGCCATTGCTCACTTCAAACTGTACTTAAGACACGACATGGCACTTCTGGGCGAGGACATAGCTTTAACGCAATTTCTCGTGGGGTCCATTATTGGACATTTGACAATAGAATAAAGGAGTGTCGCTTGTGGACTACCTATGGCTTGGGACCTGATAAATCCTACCTAGGTGCAGTTATTGAATATCTTAGAATCCTTGAAGAAATTCATAAGATCATCATAATCAAATGCGAAGATGAGTAGTATTTCATTGAACCCATAACGCATTGGAGCTATTTTTTTCCTGTGTCAAACTTAAAGGAACTGGCAATTTTTAATTTTTCAAGAAGGCAATTCCTGGTTCTCTTATCAGCATACAGAGTTGTTGCCAAATTGAGATGGTGAGGCGTAGTTCTCTTTGTAGTTCCAGTACAATGGCTATGCAGAAATCAGCAGTTCCTTCCTTGATGTGTTTAGGTTTACGAAAATATCGTAGAAACGAACCAATGATTCACCAGAATATCAGAGAGGATCTGCTGCTCGATGTAATGTAACATCAATCTGGCATGCTCCGCAGGTTACAACAGTGGGTGAAAAGAAAAATCACAGATGCACCAAGTGAAGCTGATGCAGGGCCCACAGCTTCAATCAGATGTCCTCATGGGCAACTTATGCCTGAGCAGGCTGCCGGTGCTAGGCGTTTGCTGGTTCCTGAGAACCTTTGGCTATTCTTTTACGAAGATGCAGTTACTGTGAATCCTGATGATCCTTTGGGTTGTCCAAGCTTCCCCATTAGCTCGGAGCAGTGCTCTCAGTGCAGTGAGAAAATTTCAGAAGTGGCATGCCTAGAAGATACTCTAAGGTCATCTATACATCCGTCATTGCAGTTAATTGCGTTTGTGAATACAGATATTGTTCATGGGCGTACGTGCTACAGCTTGTATCTTCACTATGTGTGCATCTGTCTGTTTGGAAGATATGAGCTGATTACTTGCATGTCTGTTGATTTTTTTAATCATGGGTTGTAGAGCGGTGAAGAACAAGCAGCGTGAAAATCACGAGAAGCTAGCTGCTGGTAAAAGCTTTCCACTTCTTCCCTATCATGAGTATAACTTGTTGCCCTCGGTATGGCTCACAACATGGAGAAATTATGTGAATGCTAGTGGCAAGAACACTTTGTCGTGCGATGAACCTGAATCTTTGGATTCCGTAATTGATAAGCTGACATGTGAGAAGGTAACTTGCGGCCATATCTTGCAATCTCTGGTATCTTGAAGCTTTTTTGACCTGTCCAGAAGGTTCTTCAATGCATATCCCCCCATCCCCCTTTTTCCCCCAACCCACCTACAACATGCACAAACAAATCATTTACCTGGGTAGGCAATGTACTGTCTCTTGGCAACATCTTCATCTCCTTTCTTTAAATTCTATGTGTTGGTTTTGTTCTCTAGAAATCTGTAGCTCGATTTTAGCTCCTGCAGTCCACTTTTTGTACGTTTCTTTGTCTTCAAAGATCATTTATGTTTGTCTTTGCATCTTAGGAACGAGTAAAGATGTTTTAATTGTCTATTAGAGCTTTGAAGAAGATAAAGAATGGAAAAGCAGTGGGCCTTTATAGCATACCAATAAAAGTGTGGAAGATTATGGGAGAGATTGGGTATCTAGGCTTGCAACCCTTCTCATTAAAATTTTAATCTCAAACGAAAAGCCGGATGAATGAAGAAAAAGCACCCTATGCCTATATACAAGAACAAAGGTGACACCCAGAATTGTACCGACCACAGTGGGATTAAGGTAATGAGGCATACCATGAAGCTACGGGAAAGAGTTATGAAGGAGAGGTTGAGGCAAGAGATTCATATCTCAGATAACCAATTTGTTTTCATGCCAAGTAGGTCCACTATGGAGGCTAGTTACCTATTACAAAGACTAATGGAAAGGTATAAGGATAAACCAAACGACCTGTATTATGTGTTCATAGATTTGGAGAAAGCATATGATAGAGTACCAAGGGAAATTCTTTGGAGGGTTCTAAAGAAAGGGGCACCCATTGCCTATATACAAGCGACTAAGGATATGTAGGATGGAGCCGTCAATTCATTAGGACAAATAGAGGTGAAACAAAAAAAATTCTTCATAAATATAGGGTTACACCAAGACTCCGCTCTAAGTCCTTATTTTTTGACTTTATTATTGATGAGCTAACAAGAGATATCCAAGATGGTGTTCCTTGGTGTATGCCTTTTGCAGATGACATATCGCCGGTAGATGACATAAAGTTGTGGTTGACTAGAAACTCGAATTTGGAGGGTAACTTTGGAATCCAATTGACTGAGTTAGATTAAGGCCCCGTTTAGTTTAGCATTTGGAATGCTTATTTGGGCTCTAAAGACCATTGGCCAAATGCAAATGGTGTTTGGCAATTTTTTTACTCACTTTGGGGAGATGCAATTGCATTTGGAATGCTCTCCAAGGGACCTTTGGCCAATGCAAGAGTGGAGGTACTTTGAGAATGTGCATTTTCGGAATGCAACTTGCACTGTTTATCTTCCCTTGAGGCAGGTCCGGTGGCCGGTTATTGCCACCTAAGGGCTAGCTCGACCCCGGCGACCACCGCTTGGGGGTCGTGCGATCCCAGGCGGCGGTCAGCGGTGGTTAAGCTCCACTAGAGATTTTTTTTTTTTATAAAAAAAAATTAGCAAAAGTCCTTTAGCCCAAGTTGATTTTAAAAAATACCACTTGCATTTCAGAAAACCCCTTTAGCCTAAAGGTATTTGCATTCCCCCAAAGTCGAACCAAACAGGCCTTAAGACAGATATGTATGGTGTGTAATTTTAATAAGGGCAGAAGTTGAAATGACCCCTTGGTGAAAAGTGGACATAAGGATGTGCCAAGGAGTGAACAATTCCAGTTATTTGGATCCATTCTACAAAACGATGGAGAAATAGATGGAGATCTCACCCATAGAGTACAGGTATATGGACGAAATGCAGAAGTGCATTTGGGATTTTTTCCGACTGATGAATGATGTTATGTAGGGAAAAAGTAGGTGTTGCCCCAATTGAGGATAAGATGAGAGAAGGCCTCCTAGATGGTTTGGCCATGTTGAACGAAGGCCTTCAGATGCTCCGGTGAAGAGATTTGGACAAGGATTAGATTCATTGGAGACGATGGGTAGGGGACGGCCTAGAAGGACATGTAAGGAGAAGATAAGGAAAGATTTGGAACATCTCGAACTTGCAGAGAATCTAATAAAGGAATAAGCTGGTGTAATAGGATTCACATACCCGATCCCACTTAATGGGATAAGGCTTGGTTCATCTTCTTGCTGGTTTTAGTCTATGTTTTTCACTGGCTTTAAATTCTAATTTACCTAATCCCCTGAGTTGGACTGTCTGTTCCAATTTTTGCAACCAAAAGAATTATTGTAACATTCACAAAATTTAGTACTTTAATTTGCTTTGCCCTGAACAGATTATTTTCCAACTGACAAGTCAGTTTTGCAAAGTTGAGTGCTCGTAAGCTGTGATTTGACTTGCACAAGATGCTACTTTTCTAAGGTGTTAGTTCATGTGATTTTTAGATTAATACATTTTTGTTTTGAGTGGCACAATTATGGAACCAAAGTGACTATACTGGAACCGACACTGATGCAGATGCCACTTCAACAACGTTTAATTAATCTGATCATGGATGCATGTTCATATGGTTGCTAGTAAATAACTATCCTGGACCTGGTACTGTTGTATCTACCCGGTGGTGGGACTTTGTGATAAGTTAGCTTCCAGTTTATTTTGGAAATGATGATTCATTTTTATGATCCTACCAGTGATGATATGAATTGATTTATGGCATCTATTATTAATAGACACTGTTTTAGCTGGCATCCCTTGCATGTTTTGATACTTTTTTTGAACTCCATATTCAACCATTTTTGACTCAGGGATGTGCTTGTGCTTCTTAGCAGCATTTACGACTTCTGGAAAGGCCTCTTGACCTGGTACACAAGCGTGGAGCAATTTTTCAGAAAGTTTCTCTTGTAAGTATATGAAACTATTCATGAAATATTTATTTCCTCACAAAAAAGGAAGAAAAAACTACAACCCTTATACATTCAAAATCTCATGCACTTGATATAACAGACAGCAGGTATATTCTTTAGGTATTGGTAAGTATCGATGCTCTGATTTTTTTAAACAAAAGTTGAATCGTGCGTATTGGGAGCTCTTAGATGCACATGAAAGCAGTAAACAAAGAAGTGGAATCTATAATAAGTTCAGATAATGGCAACAAAACTGCATCATAAGTTGTTCCCTGATCCCTAGATTTTGTTTTTTTTAAATTGTTATAGTGGGGAGCTGTATAGTCAATTCTGGACGGGGTGTCCGTGTTTTGGTGGTGATTGTTGGAACATCATGGTGATGAAAGATGATGGGACTCTGAAGAAGAGGAACTCAATGGTAACTAAGAATAAAAATTATAATTTTTTGTAGAGAGCTTTTGTTTTGGGTACTGCCTTTGATCATACCACTTTGTAGACTGTGGTATATTTTCTTAATGGTGCTGAAAATGGAAAGGCTAGGCAGGGAGGGCTCAGTTTTGTCTCGTGAATATGCATATCTTTTCTTTAAAGGGAAAGATGATGTCCAGACCCTGCTTTTTGGTTTAACCACAATTCAGCTAGCTTATGTGCATCTAGCAGCTGTCTTAGGTGCATGTAACTCGTTTCTTGCTTTTTGACTGAAATTCAGTCCAGAAATCCAACAGATTATTTACAACTGCTTAATGAAAATTCTGGATTCAATCTGCACTGAAAATTCACATTAATAGGTTCCTAATCAAAGACTTGCTGGGGAAAGTGAAGCCGTTGTAAGGAGATGGATTCGTGCAATGTCGCTTAAATTACAAGATTTACGCAAATTTTCTTTTCTTGGAATTTTGAATCTAGTCATTGTTTCCAGGAGGACAATTTGTACAATTTCACTAAAGATGTGTTTGCAGAAAATAAAGGTCCACATGATTCCTTTGTCTATTGTTTGGCTTGTATTAATGAGCAGAATAGAAGATTTCAAAAGGGAAAAAGAAACCTCTCTCTCACATCTTTCTAGTTGGTTTTGTATCATTCATCTTACTCCGAATGATTTTGTTGATCTTGTTGATTATCTTCATTGTGATCAGTGTATCTATATGCGCTTGGAAATCCCTTTTCATTCTAAAGCACTAGGAAAGCTGCATTTGTTGTCTGGCTGTTTTCTGTAGACACTTTGGCATAATTCGTTCTTCTCCTTCCCTCTGTTCCTTTGTTTTCTAGACAGATGGATTGACAATCATTACATCAAGTGACTGGAAATGTTTTTGTGAAGAATGGGGATGCTCTGAGAACAAAGGCATATCTGCTATCATTGAGCATGATAATGATGCCCAAGATAAGGGTATGTGTGGTAAAGAGACATCGATATGTAATGAGCAGCTGGGTTCTGTTGATGGGTCAAATAATCGACTTGATGAGAGAAGGCTAGTGATCAGGACATCTCCAGAGGTACTTTCTAGTCCACCATTGTTCCATTTCTTGTTCTTTTTCTTAGTGGATATATTCCTCAATATTTCCTCATTCTGTATCTGATTGTTAGACCTCAGGAGTGTTTAATTGCTTCAAACTAATGGTCTTATTTGTAGATTGCGCACCTTGTGATAGAACCTGTGGTTTCGAAGTATTGGGCTCACTCATCATTCCTTTATGAAAGGACTGTTTGCATTATTATTTTGTGCTTGATTGCTTTCCTCAAAATCTATTGTGAATACCTTCAGGCTAAATAGCCAGTTGGGCTGATCTGACAAGTACAATGACGCTGGTCAAACTCTCCTAAGTGGTCCTCTTTTAAGGATGATTGTTCACAAGTAAATATTCCCTGTCGAAGGGAATAATTAAAAGCAAACAAGAACAAACTCTTCTCCATCAGTTGGGATCGGCAAAATTGATCTGTTTACACCTTTATGAAATCCAGTATCTTGTCTTATGGGAAAATGTGTGTATTGTCAGGTTGGCAGAATGAAGGTTCTTCAAGTCTATCTGATCTCTTATATTGGCAGTAGATGGATGCGATTCTGAGGTCTGGCATGATATTGAATGAATCAAGTATTATTTTAGTCCATAGTTCTCAAATTCCTGGGAAAAATGAGAAACATTGCAGAGAGGTAGCAATGGAACCAGCCCTTAGAGTTGTATAGGCAGGAATGAGGACGACTTTCATCTGATTAGTTTCAGAATGGGCTACGATGGTCAATCGTCTTTTGGAAGGACTAATGATGCAGATAAATATTACTTTTTTGAAAGCTTACTTGACTTGATGAAGGCTTTGTTTAATTTTCCATTGTTCTAAGACTATCCCTCCCATATAGGTTTGGATTTGGCCAAACTAAGTTGTGAATATTTAAAAATGGGGAGGTGAAGAATGAAGAGACAAAGAGATTAAAACATGGCACCTCCTGCTTTAATACCATGTAGGATTAATGGACTATTTCCAACTTATTCAGAAGCTTTAAGCTGTTAAATGATGGCATGCTTTAATATTTAAATACTTTCACAACACGAGATAGAAAAGAAATTAAACTGTGCTTATGTAGTGTGCTTTGGTGTTACCCACTGGTTTTTTGGACTGGTCCAATTATTTGACTAGCATTCTCAATGGATATCCTTCTTAGAACTCTCTCCATCTCTCTCTCTCTCTCTCTCTCTCTCTCTCTCTCTGCGACACACGCGCACACACATGTATGACGTTGAATAAGTGGAGAGTAATCTTACTGAAGCATTGTGATGATAATTATGAGGACTGGCTGACCATGCATTGTATCTGAACTTTCTACGATGGTGCCAAATGTGAACTATGTTCTTGCGGTGCCTATTTTGAGCCTTTTTTCCCCTCATTACATGTTTGCTTCCTTTTGGTCCTTCTGCAGTCCAAATATTTGTGTTTTTTGGGTAAATAGTTTTTTTGAGATTGAAATCCGTTGCTCGTTATTCATTTGCGATGAAACTGCAGAAGGAAATCTCATCTTGGTCATGTCTCTTGTTTAAGGAATCTATTTATGTCCTAGGTCTGTGAGGAATGCGTTGGAGAAAGAGCAAGCTCCGAATTGATGCGGAGATTGAACTATTGCAACGAAGACATATATGTCACGTTTGTACATGGAAAGGAAGTTCCAAAATCTGTCTTAGAAGCATCTGAGACTGCGTTTGATCCAGGCCGCCGGATATCTAAACGCTCTAGAAGGACAAATTATGGAAGTGCGGTTAATCTGAAAGTTTCTGGCTCTACATCAATATACCAGTTAAAGATGATGATATGGGAATCTCTTGGGGTAGGCTCTGTCAAAATAATGATTGATTAGGATACTTGCAATTGATATTTCATCCTTTTATGCTTGCATCTCTGAGGGTGCCTCCATTTATTGCTCTTATGTATCTTATATACTCGACCCATGCATAGCGACATGTGCCATCAGCATCTAGGATTATTGAGGCACTTTTTTTCTTGGTAAGAGTTTGATGTTGTGAGTTTAAGACACTTAATTCGTGGAAAGGCTGGCTGACAAAATGGATTTTGGTCTACTGTAAAAATCAAGTTGCTAGTGACTTTGTTTTAATAGTTGTGGAGAAATAATGTTAGCATACTTAGTTTTAGCAGCTGTTTTTATGTGATGAAGTAGAAAATGTCTTTGCATCATTAGATTTTTCTTCTTTTTTTGCATTAAAACAGAAAAGCCCTAGATAACCACTCACAGTTACATTTTTGTAGTTCTCCCTAATCAATGCAAGGATAACATGTGCAGGTTGTGAAAGAAAACCAGATAATTCACAAAGGGCACACAAAAATAGAGGGGGAATTTTCTACTCTTGCAGATTTTAACATATTTCCTGGTGATACACTTTGGGTGAGGGATTCAAAGATCCATGAGCATCGTGATATTGCAGGTAATTACCGTTCTGAGTCTTATAATTGAAGAAATCTATGATGGAGATAGGATTCTCCAAAGCTTTTGTGATTGCCTTTCTGATGGTAGAACAGTACCACATGAATTGTTGGACTTCTTCTTTCTTTGATTTTGTTTCCATTTTCCTTTAAAATTAGTCTTAAAAGTCAGGCTGGATGACTGGATAAAGAAATTCTGGATTTTCCATCGTGAAATAATGTTTTGGCTTGTTTTTTCCTTTTTTAGGGCTAAGTTCTGGCTGCTGTTTTTATGCCATAGAAAACTTATGTCATTATAGGATTGAACCTTGGTAGGCCCTCCATCAAGTTTGAGGTCCCGTACAATTACCAAGGCATTGGGGCACAGCAGACTTTTGTCAGAGTTAGTGTCAAAAACTCCTTCTGTAGGACTGGACTATTTCCTGACATAGATTTAGGGAGAAGTTTCTTTATATAGATTACTTAAAGAAACTAAAAAGTGAGGGGTCTTTCGGTAATAGGACTGACTGAAAGGGTAAGAACAGACTTTTGGACTTGCAATAGGAGTACTAGTGGTCAAATTTAGCAATTTAATGGAGGTTTTCTTTGTAGCCATACAAGCACATAGTGCCAATTTTATGCTTGACCTTTTCTTCTTCTCCACAGATCTTAAAGATGTACAATCCTCTGTATGCGCATGCGAGCATGCACAATCCCAACCCAATACCTCTCCTTATGCATGTGAACATATTTGTGTCCCCTGGTTGTCATTTGGGTGTTCGTATTCTCCAACGAGTTCTTTTAATCTTGAATTACAAATTCTGATAAAACAAGTATGGGTTGGGAGGCATTGCTTTGTGCTTCATAGAGAGATATTATAGAATCTCTCGCTTGAGATTGAATACTCCATTCTACGAATTTTATTCTAAAGAATGCCGGCATGATGTTTAAAGAGTGCGGAATTGCTGCAAGAAACTTGAAAAATCATAATCATGTAATAACAATAATGGCATTTGCACATTACTTATAGCAAGCCAGTGATTTTTCATCCCCCAATATCACGTCCTGTTTATTTTTTCCTTTATGCCGAAAATTGATTTGTCAATAAAATTATCTTGAATATGTGCTTTGTGCTTTAATTCTCAAATTACATTGAATTAGGGAAACTTACTAGAGTAATCCCCAACTTTGCCCTTGGTTTCAATACATACACTTTGTATTATCTAGTTTCAATATCTATTCCTTGTGCCCTAAATTTGAAAAACATTTACACCCTCTAATTTCTTTAATTTGCTAATATTTTCCTAATTGTCACTCCAAGGTGTAAAGCATAGGTTTTTCAAATTCTTATGGTACAAAGTGTGGGCAGTAGAAACTAGAGGATATAAAGCGTCAACCAGGGATTAGTCTACTGGATTTCTCCATATGGGAGTTATCCAATAGCGCTTGCATGGATAACTTTTTTCTTTGCATTTCGTTTGGAAATCACTGGTTCATTTTTGTGAGGTGAAGACTAATTTTTCTATGCAGTAGTTTTTAAGTTTTGAGGTTCGGAGGCTTATTCTTTAGTGACTCATATGTATTATTTTCATAACAGATGAAATATCCATTCAAAAAATGGATGTGGAACATGCTGAGGAAGGTTTTCGTGGAACACTTTTGACGACTGATTTCCCTTCATAAGTTTGGAGAAGTTGGCTCTTGTTAAATCTTTTGAAACTCTGGTTGTCCGACATGCTTTTAGGTAAAAGCAAATGTTTGTCGCAAGGTCTTCTCCTTGTAAACTTTAGTCTCATTGGTAAATTTACAACGCAACCTTTGTATATGGGTTTTTTGTGTGGCTGCTGCATAGAGTTTATGTTTTGCCCTAGATGTAGACAAAGTGATATTCTAGTTAGCAATTTGAAGCCAGTGAAAGATGTGAGGCTTTTTTGTAGCTGCAAGACTTTATCATTCTAAGATCTTACTTCTCCTATCGACTTTAGTCAATAGCTGGACTTATATCAAAGCTATTTGTACTTTTGAATTGAGAAAAAGATATCTGAATTGAACAGTTTTTAGATTATGCAGCTAATCTGTTGAGATGCGTTTTGTTTTGGGGAAGATTCAATTGTAATATGAATGTTCTTTTTTGGATGCTTTCGACATGTTTTTAACTTCTGGCCAAAACAAAATGTTGTCCCTCTACCGATGTCATTTACGCTCTAGATGTGTGTATTGTTAACATGAGGAGTGATCTGTACTTTATTTTTGTCTTTTTTGTATTTTGTATTTTGTTAACAAGTACTACCACAACATATATTAAATACTTTAAGGAAAATTTCATTCTCAATGCACTGTTTGTCTCGAATTATATGTTATTGGAGTCATTGAAAATGAAAACATTTCTTACTGGGTATGGCTAATAAGTATTTGGAGGTATTCGTTAACAATGCACTGTTGTGGAGGTACTACCACAACATAACATTTCTTTCCCGAATGATTTCCATTCTGAAGCATGTTGGGCCTGTCTACCGAAGTCGGTTGCTGCTCAGCCCGCCCATGTTTAGCGGTGTTTTGAATGCCTTGAACTAACACGACAAGAAGCTTGAATTGTGTAATTACAAGTACCCTTGAGGGAACATTCTGAGTTCTAAAAGTGGCTCTGCATATGGTTCTTTGTAAAAATAAACTATTCCACGTATGGCGTATCAAATTATAGTATAAAGATTTGTAAGTCCTGTAATTTTAATGCGTAAGTTGTTAGGAGTCTGCACTACGACATGTTAAAAGCAAAAATCCCCAAAAAAGCTTCTAATTTGTTGAGTACCATGTTGTTCCTGACTCGAGCATTGGAATATTATTCGCAGTCCAATTACCGGTGGTACTTTGATTTTGCTTACAGCGTTGGAGTGTCTACAAATGCTTTTAAAAGATTATTCATTTACCAGTACGGAGCTTGCCAGCTTCTTGAACGTACCAATAGATCATTTACATCACAACGTTAAAGGAAGAATGCATTTCAAGCGACATTCATATCTCATAAGGGCATGAACCTCACCACTAGCTTAGGCGAGAGTTGATGGTCTGGCGACCCGTCCCTAGAATAGGCGAGCCAACCATGAGTTTGCCATGCTCGCCAAGCACGGTGGCAAGGGCACGACCCGGGACGGAGAGAGAGATTCCATATTTTAAAAAAAATTTGGTACTTTTTATTCCACGTCACACTTTTCGAATCTTGTTCATGCATATTTCATTCTAAAAGTGAACACAAAACTTAGGAGATCAAGAGCCCATAGGCCGCAAAATGATTTAGGGATTTAGTAAGATATTTTGTAGAAGTTCATCAAAGACTTTATATCATTCGATTACAAATGTTTCATCGGAGTTCCCAATTACTTCTTCTTTCCTGTAATTTTAGTTCTCTAACCTAGCTTATATGATTAAATTAAATAATTGCGCCTTTAATGCGTACTTTAGGCCAAATATTTGGGGATTGCAAGTATTGATTTTTGTAGAATATGAACGAAGTGTCCTTCTCTTATCAATTATAGAAGAACATAGATAATCTTGCGGAGAACAAACAATATTTGACCCTCCTCACAAATTACCTATCATACATGAGATTAAGTATCTAATCTAGTGTACGAATATCGATAATCTCCATCCGAACATGTGAATTATTGTGGGAAGAAATTCCCATATATTAAGCGTCCTAAAACAATCCTATTCTTATTATGGATTGTTTATATTTACCTCAATTCTTGGACCTTGCACAATTACATTCGCATTGAATGATGAAGAGGTCAAGAGACATTTCATTTAGTCAACCACCAAATTTCTTCCAAATTTATATTTTTCTCTTTCATGCAAAAACCCATTCAACTAGGTGTTGCATGTAACATACAGTAATTAGAGGTGGCCATCTCGTCTTTGATACTCCCTTGTCTCTGCTTCGTCCTGGCCCTGACCCTGACCACTAGAAGTTGCCGTCACTTCTTTGGTGAAGCGGCGACCAAGTGAACTCCTCCGCCATCTCTCCTCACCCAACTCAAGCAAGTGGCTATGGATATTCACTCGCCGATGATGAGTTTGCTTCAAGCTTCGACGGTCACTAGCCAACTCTTCTCCAGCGATCGCTTTCCCTTGATCAAGAAAAGCTTCCGAGCGATGGTTTTTGGGCAAAGCCCAGAACCGTGGTCGGTCTCATCGAGTTTCATGGCTTTCTGGTTCTCTTCGACATGGTGAGATCGTAAGGACGTCCACCCAGATCAATTTCGCTTCCCATTTGCAAAGCCACCGGAACTTTATTCTTTGTCTAATTGCTCTATGAAGGAAGGAAGGAAGGGGTGCCTCATATAGACATAGTTTCCTTGGAGACTGCAGTCTTTAGCTTGTTAAAGAACCAAAAAAGGGGTCGTTTGATTGACTCGTGAGTGGTGGGCGGTCCTCTTTGCGGAATCTCCATCCCTCTCCGTAGTGAAATTCTTCCCTTCACTCCTTCTAATATGTTTCACCTGGGAAAAGAAAAGACTGGATTAATGTCGTACAACTTGACTTTGTTCCTCGTCCTAGAAGTATACTCCCGTTCGTACGAGCCAACACACACCGTTATTCATTAGTTTCGTCTCGTGAATATCCGCTTGTGCAGTGTATCAGGGCAATAACTAATGTCGTACACAAGTTACATGAACTAATTTACTTGCCCGTGCTACGACTGGAATCATAGCAAGTGCAATATTTCAACCGAATTTTGTTGAGATAAAATTGATCTACATGAAAACAATCTCTTAGCAAGACTTAAAAAGGAAAAAAAAAATAATTGAGTTGAGAATTTGTATCAGTAATTTTCTTTTTTTTTTTGGTAAAGATTGTATCAGTAATTTTCTGTCCTCCAAATGTTCTAAGAAACCCTTGGCTTCAATATTTTTGACGAGCGACAAAACACGATCTATAGACATAACAACGGAACAACATTGAACCACCTCTCGCTATCTCAGGCACACGGCACATATACTTTTGTCCATCATTGATGTTGCGCTGACGGGTTGGCATTATACAAGAAAACCGATGGTCCGAATACCTCATATGAGTCATTTCAAAAGTCAATACATTGCCAGGAAAAGTTAAAAATTCACTGATCGGACCCAAAGGAAAGCAACCCCAAATCATTAAGAAATGAGAAAACAGAGTGAATACTATTATGATTTGTGTCTGGACACAACGACTCTGACGACAAACTCACCTTGTTCAGACTACAAGCTCCTGCGATCAAATCGACAATCATGCGCATCAGGTCACGACAAACAAATTTTTGGGGTCTAAAAGCACAATTTTGTTAATGTCACAAGATATCTGGCCATTCGTAAGAATAATATCAGGACCATCAGCTGAAAGCCCCATCATCCAATGTAACAAGTGTTCTTAAAACAAAAGCAGTCTTGACCCACCTGATGTTACTCAAAAATAACTAAACTATATAAACCTGCAATGAATCTTTCCCCTTCTCCTGTTTCTTTTCTCTCATGAACTCACGATAACCAAAGACCAAGAAGAAATCACTCCCATGCCAAATGCAAATCAAAGTGCTAGGTCAAATTACTTCAAGTAGCAATACGAGCAAAGCCGAGAGGGAACATGATACAATATGGGCAGAGAGAGCCAAAGAGAAAGAGAGTTGAACAAGCACGAAAATGGAATGAATCAAGGTTCGACCATCAGCATTAACTTGCCGCACATCAAAATACTGAAATGACATCGCAAAGAGATTCACAAGAAAAACTTGGAAGTCAATTTTGTGGTTCAAGTACATCCACAGTGAATTATTAAGGCATTTTGCTTCAAAACCAGTCAGAGGAACTTCCTGTATGGCCTTCCATTATCCTCATCCTGCATATGCTGTTAAATACCATCCAAAGATTGTAGATATATCAGTAACTCAACTCGTTTGCTTTCAAATCAATGACAAGAAAATGCAGTTTCAGCACCACTTTGAAAAGAGCATCCAAAAGAATCCATCATTAATCAAAGGATAGCCATACACCCATAACAATATAGCCAGGTTATTGAAAATCAATATGCCAATCAAGTCCACTCTATTTGTTTCATCCAGTCTCGAGTGAGCATTAATTAAGTTTTGAAGATACAATCACCTCAGAATAGAGTGATTAGAGCTCTTTATGCTCCCCACCAGATAAGATATTTGCCAAAGGTCAGACAGCCTGCCCTATATGAACTTGACTCCAATTTTCCTAGACCATATGTGAAAAGATCCAAAGACTACTATTTCTTCCGAATGACAGAAAAGCAGATGGGTTCAGTATATCATTGTGGCTAAAAAATCCAAGGATATGAACTTCCACAAGGTTAATGTGATAAAGCAAATTCCAGTGAACCTTTAATCTTGGCTTTGACTCTATCCTTTCCCAGATTAAGGTCTCACTCCAAGTCAAAGATATAAAGGCTCGTGCACTTCGCCAATCGATTCAGTTACAACAGAAATAGCAAATAGGCTGTGGTGTGCAGCATATATCCTTGGATATCTAATCCGCATTAACCCCCTCACCATCCATTTAACATATGCTTCACCGAGCGAGCTCAATATAATGAACGGACTCATTCATCTCGCTTCTCCAAGGAGACATCCCTCCAGCCCTGCCCTTAACAGCACTCATCCCGTGGCCAAAAATTTCAGATTATTTAAACCAGAGAAAACCGACAAAGCCATCATCATCAGCAAAATCAGCAAAAAAAAGAATTTCGTCTCGATTCGGACACGCCACGAAATACTTCTAACCATTAAGCAATTCACTGCCGCCACACCTGTCGATCAGATCCACTAACTCCACCCTCGTTTTAAAGTCTCTAATCGATTAATCCTTTTCATAGGTAACACCCCGCGTCTTTAAACACACGGCTTAAAAAAAAAAAAATAGACTTTATTAGTCTCCCCAGCCTTCCCTCTAACCGTCCACCACTAGATTACCTTCTTTCTGTTCCCATTGCTATCCGACCCCTACCCTTTTCCTTGCAAACTCATGAACTGCGCATATCGCTCCATTTCCTATACCACAATAAATCTTAACGCCATCCACCACATGATGTGATAAAAGCCATTGCTAGCCAAAAGGGTACGCACAAAGCTTTGAAACCCATAGAATCCCAAATATCATTCCGGGGCGCAATCCCAAGTCAACCACCACTACAACCACGACTTAGGCTCCACTGGGCTAACTCTCTTAGGAAAGCGCGGCCGATCTACCGGGCACCGACTCAGATCCCAATCCCCAAATAAAAACAAAGGGGCAAGTAACGGGATCCGAAAGACCACACCAATCAATCAATCAATCGGGGGAGGGGGAGATACGTACGAATTCGCGGACGATGCCCTTGTAGACGAGGAGGGGGAGGGCGACGCCGAAGATGCCGACGAGGGCGAGGTTCCGGCGAGTCCACCGGAAGTTGTGCTCAAGATTCTCGCGGGCCGTGCTCCAATCCTCGATGAACCTGTTCTTCTGAGCTTCCATTCCTCCCCCCATCTTCGCTCGCTCCCTCTCTCTCCCTCTCTCTCCCTCTCAGAGGCTCTCTCGTATAGAGAAGCTCCTGCAATTCTTATGTTAAATAGGTTTTAACAAAAGAAATTTATTAAAAATCAAATTAAATTGGGCTGTTAATATTTTTTTTTTTTCATCATTCTTCTCTTTTTCTTAACCAAAAAAGAAAATCCTTTGTATATATATATACACGTACTTGTTCTTATTGAATAACATAGTAACAGAGAATATTTATCGAGGAAGGTATTATATAAATTAAGTGGGCCAGGCAGAAATTTTAGGGGAAGAAAAAATTCAGGCCTTCTGCCCATGTTTTCGACAGTGGGTTTATCCAAAGCCCACACACTTTCGCCCATATCAATATCGTGCAATCTATAGAGCTGCTAAATGTAATAAGAGATCAACAAGATCATACCCCCATTGGAAATTAAGAAGTTTAGGCTCCTGTTAAAGGTTTTGGACAATCGGGTGACGAAACTTGTAATTACTATAACTCTCGTGGTAACCTAGTGGCGAAAGAATCACATTGACTTCCATGAGATCACAAGTTCGAGTCATGTTATGAGCGACTTGTGGCCAATTTGTGCATTTAACATTTGCTACCTCATGCAACACATCGGTAGAGCTACAGTGATAAGTTGTAGTTATGGCTTAAATTCCGTTATATTAAATAGAGGGGGTAACTACGCCAGTTCCCATCCCTAATTCTTTTCATCAACCGAAAAAAATAATATTAAAAGTTTCAATTAACCACTTTGCGGCAGTTGGCACTTTACTTATCCCACGATAGTATTGATTATGAAGAACTATAAACCTAACTTATAATGACTTATGGTGACCATAGTTGCACAACTACCGTACTTTTGAAATAGGTCAAATAAGCGTGCATTCTACTCCTATTCAGTTGCTTCCCATGGCCGAGTTTAGGGGTACAATATGTAATGCTTTGCAGCAAATGAATTCAGTAATCAGAGTTGCCGAATCGAGAATCTCATCAAGCTCAACAGCACTCAAAACGAAGGATGCAGTCTTACGGAAAAGCAGGCCTCGCTTCCTCATTGGCGTTTCCTTTTAGAATTGAAGCTGGGTCTTATCAGTTGGTTCCCGCCAAAACCTTGCTCGGCAACATGAGTGAGCCGTGGAGACTTCTTTGTGGTCAAGACCGAAAAACATGGATCCGCAAGGAGTTTGCTGGCAATGTTGGGAGAAGTTGCTGTTGGGTTCGACTGTCTTGGCGCCTCCAGTCTCTCTAATATCCTCGATATTTTAGCATCATTGTGCACAAGGCCGTCCCCTGCAGAGAGGTCTATCACTTCGGTGGACTCCGACGTGCCTTTCGAGATACAAGTAGGAGTGAGTACTTTGGGCATCTCAATGACAAGCAGATGGCCCCATTCTTCTGCAGCTGTGCACTTCGTTGGTGATTGTGGAGGCTTCCCTTCTACGACTGGAATTTCCAGTTTTAGCTCTTCGGATGCCAGAACAGCAGCACCGGACATTTTGGGTTGGCTGGATTTAGATTCAGAAGAAGTCCCCTTTGATTCTGGTGGTACTGATCTGGATAAGTCAGAAATACAATCGATTGGGGAAACAATGTCAGATCCACTTTTACAGGATTCAGTTCTGCTCCAACTTTTTCCCTCCTAGTTCGATTCAAGGCAGAGAGAATGCTGCGTACCCAAATTCTGATCTTTGTTTGACAAGCAAATTCATTCTTTGATGGAAGCCTCTGTCATGCAGGATCGGATTGTAGTCTCTCGATTCCGTCTGCACAGCTTTTCAGGTTCAAGATATTTTCTCTCTGGCTTTACCATAATGTCATACTTAATTTTCTCACATAACCAGAAGATAAAAAGAGCGTCCCATCTTTACCAAAAAAAAAAAAAAAAGAAAGAGTGTCCCATTCACATTCAAAAGCCAAGCTTGCCGGTTGAATCAAGTAAAACAGGAACTGTGGAATTTTATATTACTTCTGACAACTTAATTATGGTACTGCCTATCAGTACTTGGAAAAAAATTATCATAGTGATTTTTTTATCATGCTTCAATCAGGCAAAAAAATTATTTCAATGAAATCAATAGATTCTAGTAGCAACCTGCACATAGGATATATAAAAAAAAGCAAATTCCAAACTTGTAAACAATAATCAAAAGAGCAAAGACCCCAACCTTCAGAATAGAGGCTTTAATGGCACCCTCAGTTTCCTTTGACACAGAACAACTGAGATATTTATCGATATCTGGCAATGGCAAGACTTCCTCCAATCCAGCCAGACGCTGCAAAATTAAGGACATTTGTTAACGTGCATAACATGTTGAAGTATTCAGAAGTCAGGAAAATATCTGACACATAAGTTGCACGCAAAAATCAAAGATTATTATAACAAAGCCAGTTGGGCAAATCACCAACCCTTAATAGCATTGGTCCATTATCTGAAGGCTGAAGTATATAATAACAGGGGAATATGGAGGTCTTCATGGTTTCCATGTTATAATTTGAAGAACATACCAACCCCTGGTCCAGTGATTGTAAAACCCGGCAAAGCCCTTGAAAGACTGAAAGATTCGAAAAGTTCATTAGTTTATAAAATAAGAAATATGATTGATTTACACTCAAAGATTTCCAGTGGATTTCATGTCACAGATAAACTCAATGAAAACACATCCATCTTTTACAATGTAAATCTAGTTTGTAAAAAAAGGATTAAAATTCATCTATATCTCAGAGGTCCCTAGAGCAATGCAAATTTAAGGATTGGATCAGTTCAAAAGGAATAACAACAAATGGGATGGTTTTTCGTGACAGGAGCAAAACTGAGACAGAACATGAATTGACAGTATGATGCATAATGTAAGAATTCTATTCAAGAAAACTGATACTTGAGGTGAAGGAACGTAAGGGAACATCAGGATTACTTGAAAGAGGAAGTGGACGTGTTATTACTATCTTTGGAGAAGCATACACAATCGCAGGTAACCAAAAGAAATGTTATTTACACTTGAGTTTTTCCAGCGGGGTTGACAGCTCCCCTTTTTCATTATCAGCAGTGCTCTTCCAAGTTTATTTCAAAGACACACTCACTCACTTTCAGTATTTAACTCCAAATTATTTCCAGATGAGGCTGCTCCTATCTCTGGACCAGTAGATGGAATTGCCACACGGGGAGTTCCAGTCAGGACACCTGCATTGAAAGATTTAAAAAGACAAGATATAAATGAAGTAGGAGCTTAATTTTTCCTTTCCACAGACAACCTGTTGTCCAAGCAACATCAAACATAAGGTCAGTTATGCTCCAATAAAGGACACGCTGAATGTTGCCAAAGAAAGTGTCAGAATAAGTGAAACAAAGCCGTGCAACTTTATCAAGTGTCAATCTGACCTTTTTAACGGAACTTAAAATGACAGCAAAGAGGAAACAAAAGGCAGAAATTACATTCAATTTCTGACGAAAGCATGATAACATTACATTTTAAACTGTACTGTTACTGATCAATATAATAAAGGACAAGATTCATGGGCATTCTCCATTATGACGCAAGAAGGAATTATTAACAGAAGAACCAATTTCCCAGGCACAATGGCAGAACCACTCGTTAACCTGCCCACAAAAGCATGCCCAATCATAGCCACTTGCACGGCTTAAAGAACCACATAACTAACAGAAAGCAGACCATAATATCATGAGCATGTGGCAGAGACATACCTTCACTGAGAGAACTCAAATTTGTCCTCTCAATGACTTTGAAATCAATTGGTGAACAAACTAGCTGACTCTTCATAGAGTTCAATGAAGAAGGTTTGAGGAGGATTCTTCCCTCTCCAACTTTGAGATTATTCCCTATCTTACTCTGCAGTACTTCCTCTTTGATGATTTCATGCCAGTTGCCTGTCTATTAAATAGCTGACCTATCACTTATATTCACCACTTAAGACAGTACGAGTAATTAACATGTGAGATGGAAAAAAAATAGAAACTGCCCATAAATAAATGGACATAAACCACCACACCTTTCTTAATTGGCAAAGGAACATCACAACTTAATATTAAAGGCACAAGAACCATATAAATGCAGAGCAAAATGAAAAATTGCTAAACCATCTGAAATCCTTCATCTTACTGCAAAATAACAAATTTGTCCCTATGCTTATCGAAACTTATATGAATAGCTCTTAAAGCAAGTGAAAAGCAAGTAACTTCACTTCCACTCTGCAGCTCCGGCCTCAAACTTTCTAACAACTCTCTGCGCAATAGAATTATTTGCCACCGTTGTGATAAGTAATTTATGAACTGCACAATGAGCTAATTATGCCGCTATATTGTTTTAGCCCTCAAGAAAAAAATGTTTCCTAGCCCATACAACCTATCTTTGTTGATTGCATTAGGCTGCCCACTGCCCAAAAGTGAAATTAAATGGTAAATTATCAGAATGACCGATGGACAAAATGGTTGATAAAAAGTTGATGGTTTTCTTTTACCTGGCAGGAACTGAAGCCATCAATTATTTGATAGCTAGAGATAGAAAGGTTGCAGGATATCTGGTTCACAGAGCCTACGAGATCATTGTTGAAGGTAAAGCGAGCTTGCATTGACTCTTCCACTTGATCTCTTACGTATTGTAGCCACCTTTTTGTCATACCATCCAAAACTCTTGCATCTGTGGAGGAACCTCTAGGTCTAATATAAGCTATGTGCTCTACTCGGCCCATAATTCGTGATAATCAACAATGATGATAGCTAAACGATTGTTCAAGTGGAGCTTTCAATGGGGAGGTAGATGCTTTAACCTGGGAGACAAGCTGAGACGGAGCAGTTGTCCAGATCAGAGATGGATCGGACGAATTTGCTCATATTTTCCTGCGTGTGCTGAAGATGGATAGACCCTGTCTCAAACACCAAGAACTCGACCGAGACACATCTATCCGCCGCATCCTGGTGGGGAAGAAGAGATTCAGCGGTCGCAACACCGACAGCCAAGTGGGCATCATAGTCAAGCAGGCAGCATAAATACGACAACGAATGTGAATATAACTAAAGAAAAAAGCCATTGAGATATCTTGAGCGCACCATGAGCGAGTCGTGAAGCGTGGCGTCCATCTCCGGAGGTAAGGAAGAGGTGACAACAACTATTTTTCTGGCCACGTCCTCGCTGGACCAGGAGTAGATAGATTCATCAGAAAGGAGGCTTGGGAGCTTCGCATCTGCGTCCGATCGCGGAAATGGGAAAACAGTCAGCTCTCGCAGGGAAGGCTAGAATCGCATCGACAGAAAGGCATTACCGCAGCGAGAGAGACTTGGGGAATCGGGAAGAAAGGCATCCGCAGGCATGCTCCCGACGGCGCGATGGAACCCGCACACATCGAAACTCTCTCCGGGGCTATACGCGACCATCAGCTGTCGAACGGGGAGAAAAACCAGCAGGCTTCGTCAGACGAGTCCGATCGGGGGATGATGATCCACACACACCAGTAGCGGCGATTCGGAGGCCGGTCGGAGCAACGTACGTGGTGAGAAGCGGCAAGCCGATCGAAGAGGACGTAGCACAAGGCGATCCTATCTCCGGTGGCGGCGGCCGATCGCGACGGCGGCGAGGGAGGAGGAGCGACCGCGCAGTAGTTGGCGAGCTGCAACCAGCACTTCGCCGGAACGAACAGCGGATGAACATCAGCCAGTTCCGTCGAGCGGAGGAACGATCGATCGACGCGGAGGAGGGTGAAGAGGTTAACGGTGGCTCACCTGCTTCAGGCGGCGGAGCGATTCCGGCGGCAACGCCGGCAGGTCCGCCACGAAGCACAGCAGTCCCATCTTCTTCTCTGCAACCTGCTTTCGTCTTGGCGCGAAACCGAAAGCGGAGGCCTTGCTATGGTGCGGGAAAAAAACACGGAAAAACTTATTTATATATCGCAATTTTTTTCGACCAAAAAAAAAATTAAAAAAATTAAGTTTATTTTATTTTTTCAGTAATTAAAAAATTTCCCCGTTGCATTTTTATGTCATCGAATTTAGAAAAACATATTTCTTCTCATATTGAAGTTTAAACTTTTTCAATTGACAAAAACAAGACTGATTTTTCGTGCTACTTGACGATAACATCATGTCTTTGTAGAGCAAAATTAAAGTAATTAGTAAGTCACCAAACACACATGAAATGTTTACGTGTAAAATAGATAGAAAGTTCTGGAATACATACATATATATATTTTTGGTCGGAATATATATATATATATATATATATATATATATATGTAAAGTTACTTTTTATGTGAAATTTACGAAGTCATCGAAAATCGCCAACTTCTAATGGTTTAAATGATATGGACTATAAAAAAGAGCACGAACGCTACGCGCATCGAAAAATAAAGCCATTTACTGAAGAACAGAGAAATATATGTAAAGATTTCAATTCATTTTCTTTTAATATAAGTCAACTCTTCGTTAAAGGAAAGACGAGAAATTTGCGAAACGCTAAGGCATTAATTTTAACTTCAATTTGCGCAACGACATATTATTTAAAAGACCGGCCAGAAAATTAGGGACGAAGGAAAATAAAGTATAGTCATTTCATAATAATGCAGGTAAAAGAAGCGATGGTGATATTGGACACGTCTTGGCATTTTCCACATGTGTTTTGATACGGACGACATGATCCGAGTTCGCGGCAAGTCATCAATCTACTGACAGCCTCTTTTCTTTGGCGCACGATGGAGAGCAGCAAGCCACCGTTCTTGGTCAGCGGGCATCCATCTTAAACGTTACTCTTCGAGATTAAAACGTACGGTGCGATTTATAAATTTTTAATTTATTCGATACGCAATCAACCAAGGCTAGATCGGCATCATTGTCCAATCGATTGTCCTTCGCGGGCCCTTGAGGATAAGGAGCAAAATTAAAAAGCTTGGACGGGCGGTTGGGGGCGGGGGGTGGTTGCGTGGGCCCTTGAGGATGAGGAGCTACGGCATTCAACGCTGCAGATGAGGGAGCGAGTCCGAATGCCTCTTCCTACCCTCGAAGTTTCCAATTCCACCAATCAAAGTTTCGATTTTTAATAAATGTTATTACCCGCAAATAATGAAGGGAGGCGCAAGAGGACAAGAGAGGGCCCCACGAATCTCGGCCGACCCGGAGGGTCCGTCGTTCAGGGGAATGGGGCGGTTTTTGGCAACGAATAGGGGGAGGGGCACTTCTTTCTTTGATATAATCTTCCCTTCCCTTCTCTTCTGTTTGGGTGTGCGTGTGTGGCGGTGACACGGTCATGGAGTTCAGGACAAGCGAGTTGAAGCCATCGGAGAGGTGAGGGAGGGGAGTGGTGGCCGCTTCGCCTCCTTGCGCCATTTTCTTTTTTTACTTAATGGTTGCGACTGTCGTCGATTTCCTCTTCTGGGCTGTAAAAAGAAACGAGAGGGGTTCGTTTTCTGAAGCGAGACGGCAACTGTAACTTCTTTCTCCCCTCTCTCCCCCTTCCTTCGAGATCAACAGCAAAGTTTTTTGATCTTTTCACGAGCCTGCCCTCGCTACCCCCCACCCGTATGCAATCCCTGATAGTTTGTCGATTCCGATCTGTTCTTGCTTTCTTTGCCAGTGGTTTTCATGTTCCAAAAGTGTTCTTTCTTGATATATATATATATATATCTATCAGTTGGTTGGCCGTTTCTCGGTTCTTGAAATTGACGGTTTTGCATCGCGGAAGACAGAACGGGGATTTGGGTTTCTGTTAGCTAGTCGAGACTGAAGCATTCGCCCATTTGTTGATGCTGATGGGGGATCTTTCTCATTTTATTGCGAATGGTCCCATCATTCCCAGTTATTGCTGGTGTTCGAATTGATTATTGACTTGAATTCGCAGGGTTATGCTGTCTGGATTGCAATCCTAGAGGGCTTTAGAGGTCGCAACGGCGGATTTAATTCTCTTTTATGGGCAGTACAATGGGGGATGATGATTCTTATTCGAAATCCATTGGAAGATGGTCGGTCTTTTATTACGGTTCGGGGCACATGCTTAATGACATCACTTCAGCTTGTTGGTTTACTTACCTCCTGCTGTTTTTGACGGACATTGGATTGTCCCCGAGGTACTTTCTCTACCTTGTAACACCCACTGCCAGCGATGTGAGTTTGCACAGACTATGGGTGACCTCACACTGTGGTTCTTTCTTAAGTCAGGGGACCCGATGAGTCCATTTCATTGGTTTTTCGATTATCATTGGTTGTTGCACAGACATGAACTTCGAGATTAGTTTGCAATATTATTTGGAGACCATTCACACATTTGATAAGGAGGGAAAATATTTGTTTTTTCTTGTCGGGTGTCCTGTGTAAAGATTTTTGTAAGCTTTAAAACATCACGCTACACATATTTCACGTTATATGGATAGTGGACTTAATTTGTTTAAAATCCTTCAGATGTTCTTTGGTGTACAGTAAACAATTCAACTTACCCTTAGGGTAGCTGCATGGATAAATCTTATGTCATTAGATAAACTGGGCACAAATTATGCTGCTTCATGTAAACCACTTCTTTGACGAGATTCTTACACAAGTTACTTCTCTGGCATTTTCATAAGTTGTCTCTTTGGGCACCTCATATTGCTTATGACCAATATCTAGCAATTTTGTAGATCTTATCCTGGGAGGCTAACTTTTTATTCGACTTCACAAAGTTTTTATTTGACCTAATCTCATCTGATTGGTGCTGCCCAACCATCTAACTATCCTCTTTGTGCAACATTATATGCCTATTTTGGTTTTTGATTTCTAAGCAATTCATTGTAGAGAGCATAGCAAGTCTTGTTATCTTTATTCTTATTTTACTTTCTATCGAGCATAAGCGGAAGTGTTATCCTGGATTTATTTATTCAAGACTATCTATTTCTCTAAAAAATAAAGACTTTATAAGTCTTGACTTTTTAAGGCATCGATTACAAAGCCAAAGAATCGTTCCTACACTTAGCTATCATTATCTACAGTTGAAGAACAAGGTGAATCTTGATGATTCAAACTCTGCATCTAATACACTCAGTCTAAGTTCGATCAATTCTCGATCTAGTTTACTCCTCTCTACCTCTAAATTCCAATAAAACTTTGTTACTTTTGTCTATCTTTAGTATGACCTCTGAGATTTTTTTCTATGGTGAACGAGCCTCGTGTGATGTTCTACACACAGTAGAGATCAATTACGGCAGGACACCTCATATGCTTTGGAAATTACGGTGACACCCCTTGTCAAAATTTTATTATATTTACCACATTACGTAGGTTGATTCTTTCAAGTCGGCCTTCAGTCTGCTCGAATTTTAAATGCACACATAAGCAACCTCTCATGTTTAATCAATAGGTTTTTCTCTTTTGTAACATTTTTTTTGCTTATAATTTGATAAGTAATCTCTTATCCAGAGATGCAGCAGTTGTTATGCTTTCAGGCCAAGTAGCTGATGGACTTGCAACAATATTTTCTGGCGAACTGGTATATGACTAGTCTGTTTAGTTCTGAACTTATATGCGGATGTCTTTGCCCATGAGATAACTAATTTCTGTTCTTGTGCTTCATCACACCAGAAAAGTATGCTTTTGGATATTGATACTTGCTTATTGGATTGTCTTTGGAATGCCATTATGTACAGTCGTCTTACTTATATTTTAATTCTTAAGAAAAAGCTTAAAAAATAAGAGTAGCTGGAGCACCAACAGATAAAAAGCATGAGGATGAGCTCCAAAATATGGTGGGATAGCAGTTGAGGAAAACCATATTCGCTGATCCCAGTTGGTCACCTTTTTTCTATTTGCTTAATGAGAGGTCCATTTAGTTACTGAATATGGACATTGTGCACTATTTTCACATCCATGCTAAGAACCTTGTTGCTTGACCCTTTTATTTCACACAAGGGTAGGACTCGGAGTAGCTTCTTTTATTACATAGCATAAGCCTGCCAACCTACCTTACTGAATCGCTCATTGTGATCCTGTCCTTTTCCTGAAGAGCATAAAAATCTCCTTCAATTTCTTAAGCATGGCCATGTTTCTCTTGGACATGTTCCTAAAGGCACTTGTTAACACATCTTTGGAATATTGAATATTTGGGATTTTGAACAAAATTTATGAATTTTTGAAGCTCTAGTATAATGGTTTGACCAAAAGCCATACGCAAAAGCCCTCTAAGAGTTAAGATGGTCCACATTAAAGTTCTTCATAACAAGTTATAGTCATTATGATTTGAAGAACCACTTTGGCTTATCAAGTGCCACAGTTTAACCGAAAGGCTAAAAGGCATAGTTAAAACAGGAAAAAGTAGAAGTCATCACTATAGTCAAAAGCCTATAGCCATCTCAAATGGGCCTTTGCAATGTCAAGCACTATGAAGTAGCAAGGTCTAGAGAAAAAGTATCATGCTGCAGGATTCTTCACTTTGAATTCTATGATTATCTTCCTCTTGTGGGGCGTTTTTGGGTGGGGGAGATTGGAAGGGAAATGGTTGAAGGAGCACAAGCATTAAATTTGTGATTTGGGGGGGGGATTGGGGGGCGGTTGCTGTGAGTTGCTGCTCTTCTCTATTCTAGGAACAAACCAGCTTTTAAATTTTTTTGCAACAGAAAAGACGACTGGTGACTTCTGTCCTTGTGATAGAAGGCGGGTTTCCTTCATTATGGTTAGTGTGTAGCTAGTACTTAAATACCAGTTTCTTTAGTCCCTCATCGAACAAATCTCAACAAGATTATTAAGGTAAAGAACAAGATTTATATAATGTTCGGCTATCTTGGCATAGCTTAGGCCCACCATTGTTTCTGGGCATTGTGTTTAAGTCGACACTATGCCCGTCTTTCATGGCATTCGCATCCCACCTGGATGAAATCCTTTACAACCCATGGTTGGGCATGCATTAGTTGGGATAACAAGTATTTGTCCAATTGGGGTTGGCATCACTTTGGTGATTTGGATTTTCTGCAGGATAATGAGTCCAGATTGCTCAAGATTACTATCTTGCTAGAGAGTCAATTTAGATCCTATTGCCTATGCGGAAAGGAATTTGTTTTCCGCCAGGGACAGATTCAGGAAAGACATGTTGAGGGGCTTGGTTTGATTAATACTTCCTCATATTCAACAGGGTCTTGCTAACATGTTCCCTTGAGCACTTGTTAAGTATATTTGATTGAGAATGTCTGATTTTCAAACAGTTGATTGTACATAACACTAGAGAAACATTGTAATTGAAAATTGCAATTTCTTTAAGTGGCTTCTTAACAAGTTCCTTGGGGACACATTTAAACAAAATTTGAACTAGTTCAAAGAGGTATAGTTCAACCAGGACATTATGCCCTTCCCTGGTTGCCGTCCAGCTGAAAGCACTTTAAATTAAGATTTTGATTTTCATTAATTTTCCTACTTGAGAAGTTATGATCAATGTTCTGTTCAGATGTTTACCAAGAGGAGGAAAAATTTTTGGCTAGGGGGTCCTTGATTTAATGCCCTATGAGCTATTTAGTTGTTCTATCTATACACAGTGACTTCTGATCTCTTGCAGATGGGGATATCGACTATGTGCCATCTGGTAGTAATTTTCAGTAGTCAGAATATATACTTGGCTTAGCACTATTTATATGGGCAATAATGGCCAAAAGTTGGGCGTGGCATAGAATTGTAGAGTAGAGATTTTTTTTTTTTGGTGAAGATTGTAGAGTAGAGATAGTTCACATATTGTTCTCAAAATGTTCATCCCTTGTACTGCTGGTTATCACTTGCCACATGAGATTAATCGCTTGCCTCTCTTTTTTATGGATATGTATCTGTGCATATCTTGGTTTTGAGTAAATGTTGATACAGATATGCTTAAAGGACATCAGTATTTAGTTTCTCCTTTAATATATTTGTTGTCACTGTATCTGAGTGTTAGTGCAACTAAAACTTGGTACAATTGCTCACCCTTGTTCTTTTCTTAATTATCTATTTGATAGATAGACAGGTTTGGACATTTCAAAGTGTGGCATTTGGCAGGATCCATTTTGGTTGCTATCTCCTTTTCTTCAGTTTTTGGTGGTTGCATACCTTGCAACATCTTTGGTAGCCATTCACTGACAATGGAAACTATTGGGTATAGTGCATTTGCTGCAATCTTCAATGTGGGTTGGGCTGCTACTCAAGTGTCACACATGTAATGGCATTTCTAACTCTTAAGCTAGTTGAGCTTTGTGCAATCAATTATGTGGTTCGCTCAGTGACAAGGGGAAGAATTTTCATATCAGATACAAAAGAAGGAACAATGTTGCATGTTGCAAATTGCAATAATTTTTGACATAATGCATGTGCCATTTATGGGTCTCATTACCTGTCTCAGTTCCTGCTTTGACATGTACTAGTAAGATATGTGGAAGAATCATATTTGGTCCTTTATATTGACATGGTGTTTCAGTTTGTCTTAGAATTATAATAGTGTAATTTTGGTAAAGCACGTTGGGCTTTTACTCTTTTTGATTTTAGATGCTAATCAGTCCTTGAGTGACAAATGGACTATTTTGTCATGTAAGCATTGCTGTCATTTAAGCCAAAAGTAGAAGGCTATTTTGTGTTCAACATCACTGACTGTTTACTAGGTCTGATATCTTCAAGAGCATAACCTGCTTATGCATTGGAAGATAAAATTCGCCTCGTGTAATTATGTAAAGAAGATGCCTGCTATGTTCATGGTAATACGATTTTGTCCATTTGTTAACTCAACTTTTAACTGCTAACTTTATCAGCAAGGATGCTAATGTAAGAATTGTTTATGTGGAAGTGGTGATATTATGACAACTTTTATGGGTCAATTAGAATAAAGAAGATTGGCCATATCACCATGTGCCATATCTCTTTTCTTTGTGTATGGGGCAAAATATAAAATAAGATAGCATGTAAAGAAAAATATTGATTTTGTTGAGTTGGCTCTGTTTATTCTCTTGAAGCTTCATGGTCAAAGTTTATTTGTGCTAAAAGATCTGTTGCCATCTTTGAAGGTCTATGATTAATTGCATTACACTGAATTCAACAAGCAGAGTGGTGCTCGCTAGTTGTCGCAATGCTTTCACCATGGTCAGTTCTGTTCAATCAATATGTCCATCACTGCACGGTTTGCTGCATTCTTGATTATTTTACCTCCAAAACTTCATATTTTTCAGGTTGCCAACCTGAGTCTATATGCTGTAGCTGGAATAGTCTTCACTACAACGAGTTCAAACACTCATGATGATATTGAAAATCAAGTATGTATAATTTTTCTATGTTATGATTTGTATGAGTTCCTTCTTTATCTGAGATTACTCTTGTTAAATGAGCAGTATCGCTGGATAGCATATTTATCAATTGCTGTTGGATGTTGCTTCGTGGGCATATTTCATCTTGGAACCAAAGAGCCACGGTGTGCATCTCTCTCTCTCTCTCTCTCTCTCTCTCTCTCTCTCTCTGCGTGCACGCGCGGTGTTAAGGTGGATACAGATGGGCAGATGGATATGCCTCTTGAGCTGTGTGCTTGGTATTTTTATAATTTTAGAAAATTACTTGCTGCTGCAATGTATGGATGCCAATAGTCACTCTTTATAGCCTATTGCAGCCTTGTACAGGAGTAGATAGAGGAGTGAGAATCTCGATTTTAAGGAATTAACTTGGTTGATTCTAAGTTCAGTATTGTTGACAAAGTAGAATTTTGTTCGAAGTCCGTGGGCATGAGTCGTCAGGTAGTGTTGTGTTGCATTTGTTGTCTCTTACAATTTTCTGTTTTCCTGTTTCAACTTAGGTTGAAAGCCAATGCTTGTGTGGACAACCAGGCTAGAATTTCATGGGATTACTGGTTCAAGAAAGTTTTGTACTACCAAGTTGCTCTTGTTTATGTGCTTACAAGATTAGTTGTCAACGTTTCACAGGTTAGCCTCTTACCTCCCTTTGGTTTTCGGATGCTTTCTGCATGACTTGTACAAATTTAATGGACTCTGTAACTCAGACGATATTAAATCACTTAATTTGCTTTGCAGTGCTTCTCTGTTCTTGATAATGAAAAGGTGTGTAGTGAGGACATATTGGTAGTTTTAGTGGAGAGATCCATAAAAAAGTTTATACATCCAGGTCGTCACTTGAGATTGTTCCCAGCACAGTAAGCATGGAAATTTTGATGTTGTAATTCAACTCTTTGTGGTGCAAATATCATTTCTTCCGCTGATGATTGTTGGAGTTACTTGTGTGAGAGATATTTGTGCCACAGTGCTACTAATGCTATTATTATGTCAATGTGTAAATATTATCAGGCATATCTTGCTTTCTATGTCATTAATGATCTGCAGATGGCCCAGTCAGCCAAAGCTCTGGTACATTCAGAAATTTTCTAGCACATTTTTTCATGTGTATTTAAGAATTTTGAATTTGATGATTATTTTTTTGGTGAAAGTAGGTCCCTGCCATTATTTATGTTTGCAGCTTCTTTGTATCCGTCATGCTACAGGTGCCATCATGGGTCTCGTACCTCTGATTTTTTTTTTTATAATTTTAAAATATTCTGTGTGGATATTTTTGCTTTAACAATGTTACTTGGAAAACCTGTAGGAGGTAGCTTGGACTGGACAACGACTGAAGGCTTACTATTCTGCAGGAGGCATTCTCTGGGTATTTTGTGGTGCAGCAATATTCCTGTTGCCAAGAAATATGAGTTCATTCGTTTATGTTTTATCGATATTTATTGGCGTGGCGAATGCTCTCATAATGGTAATCATTTGCTACTACCTTGTTATTTTGAGCTGCCATCAGTCATCTTACCTTTTTTTTTACTTCCATAGTCGTGCTGGCACTTTACTGGATATTTTGGACCGGTGTAGCCTTTCCTGCACCTGGTATTTATTCTTCCTTTTGATTCCTTTAGGAGTTCCCTCTGCCAAATTATTTAGTTTTGCATTACAGGTGACGGGGGTAAGCATGCAGAGTGTCTTAGTTGGTGAAGATCTAAATGGCTGTGCATTTGTGTGTGGATCCTTGAGCTTTTTGGACAAAATTTCATGTGGGATCGTTCTTTATATTCTTCAATCATACCAAAGTAAGTTAACCGTATGTTCCTGCTTTGTTGTATTTACTTGTTAAGATAATCTCTGATCGTTCTCTTTTTATTGACTAAAAGGTTGCAAACACTTTAGTTAGACTTCAATATCTTCATCTCTAATTCTGCGGTAGAAGCTTGAAAAATTACTAGATATCCACATGTTGAGGTTCTACTGAACCACTGCCTGAGTAATGATGCTTATATTACGGAAGAACTCTGAAGTTTTCTTAATTGGCTTTTATTATGTGCATTTCAATTCCAAGGAAAGGTTTCTAAACATTTGAGGTCTGGATTGTGTTAGTTTTGAATGTTAGCAAATCTACAACATGAGTTAAGCATGTATGAGGACCCTTCAGAAACTATAAAAAGCTTGGAAGGGCCAGGTCCCTTATAGACTCATATGCAATTTTCCATGATGAGAGCGTCAGTTCAATGGTCCCATGTGTATTTTTAGGACATAGATTACGTGTCATCCTTGCTTGATCTTGGTAGTGGGTGAGGTGGCTTGAACCAATAAGATTGGACATAACTAAATGTCTAAATGATGCTTGCTTGTGCATTGAGGCAGATCAAGTCTTATTTGTGACGGTGCTGCTACGATTCCATTAGTTTCCAGTGCTCTTGCTGTCTCCACCATCAGATGGCAATCTGCTTTAGGTAGATTTGATCTCACTGACAAGGAAAGTGAGGAAGTGTTTTAATCATTCCAGCAACTAGTGCTAGAAAAGTGCATGAGGCAGTTGATTTGGCTCTAATTTAGAGTTAAACAGCTGTTCCCCCGGATTTTTTTATTTATATCGATTCATTCTGGTTGTCAGCTTCATGAAATTGGAGAGACTATAATATCTACATGCATTTTCTTGGGGTCAAAATTTTCTTACAATTATTCCAATTGTTGGAGTACGTCAAGAAAAGTTGGTAAATTCAGCTCAAGATGGTAATGAGCAAACAAGGGGGATATGGTCTCATAAAATTAAAATTCCTGGCGAGCAGAGGATGTGTATAATCTGAGTGCCTAATTACATAGAAATATGGGCACACGTGCCTCCTGCAGAGGTCAAATTGTAAGTAGTGGACTCACAAAAAGACTTAATAGGGGGCAGATAGACGACAATTTTCAGAATTGTCATGCATTACATTTGAGGCCAGTTATGAACTTAAGTGTAAAGGAATGTAAGATCACTTTATAACATTTAAGTGGTCTAGAACATTTTCAAACGGAAATCATATTGTCTTTATATTTGTAAGAATCATCACGTGATATAAGAAAGTCCATATCATTTGTATACCATTATCTTTAAACATGAGGTTTTCTTCTTTTTTCAAGTTGGTCAAACACCACCACATGCACAAAATAATCACCTGTGGCGGTGGCTAGTGAATTGGGTTAGTTTTCCACAAACACGACGTGATGAGATTGAACCACTTGGAGGAGTAGTGGCTATCTAGCTTTGTGCAGATGGATTCTGTATCTCTAGCATCTCAGTGGCATTACGGTGATGAGCTCGTCAACCTTGGACCTTTGGGCCATGGGTAGTGTTTAATAACTATGCCTCAAACCAAACATTTCTTAGGGGGTAGGGGACCTTTATGGTGCTGCCCAAAGGAAGTCCCCCACTTGCTTTTTCCCTAGAAAACAAGACACGTGCACAGATGAGCTTAAAGGGACTGAGAAGTTTTGTTCAATGTGCTGGTAATTGAGGAAAGATGGAACTAGAAATAAATCTAGCCAAAGAAAAAGTACATGCTGCTCTGATCAAAGATAAGGCGATAGAAGCCCGTGCAAAAGGAGTTGATCATATGGAAAGAATGCCTTATGGTGGTCCACTCTTGGGATGGATACTTAGATTAAGAGGGGTAGTAGAGGACCTACAAAGATGGGGCGAGACCTTAGGGAAAGATATAGATCACTGAGAGCTGAAAGGAGACTCGATACATTAACAACTGCATTAGAAATGAATAAGAAACAACCAAAATTTGTCTTACCACTCACAATCTTGTTCTTAAATCATAGTTGTGGATACGCCCCAATTAGATTATGCAGTTAAAATCTGTCATACATGTTTGAATACATCCTTGTATTTAGTTTTGCATGTTTTCTACCTCTTTCTTTTTTATGCCAAATTCATCTAATGACATTTTAATGCAGCCACCTCATCAGAAACTCAGGGAGACCTTGCAACTGATGCCTACGTTTCGGTATCAAGATTTGGTTTGGGACTTGTGCCCGCATTTTGCTCACTTGTAGGAGTGGCTACTACATACACCATGAATCTCCATCCGCAAAATTTGAAATCTACGTTGGTACCTTTATTGGAGTAAGTCCTGAATCCTCCAAGAACCACTGTTTCTCTGAAAGGAACTCGGTAGTACAACCCAGATCAGATGGAGAAACCTTGTGTGCCAATAGTGGAGGGAAGCTACATGTTCAAGGAATTAGCATAGAAGATATTCACATTTATTGATTGCTATGGCACGGGAATTCTGGATGTTGTATCATGGCTATTCACAGAATTAGTTTATATCATTGGCTAATCGTCATATTTCATGAGAACGCCCTTTCTGGTGGGTTATAGATAACATTTTATTTTTTTCAAATTCGATTACATATCTGTTGTTCTTACTTATCATACTCAATAGAGATGGTAATGTATATAGCTCTGGATCATAGAAGAGTATACAGATTTTAAGAATCTAGTGTGAAATCTACGATCACCTTTCTCTTCTCTTAATAGAGACATTCACCCGGTTGTTTGTTTCACAAATTACTACTTCGCTAGACCTTGATCGGTATCTTTTGCATTTAAACTAGTTTGCATGTATGCCCGTTTTCTGTTCACCATGGTTGTGTTCGCGTTTCCTATCTGGCTTCCTTTCCCTGTCAAGTTGGGGAAGCAATATGTCTTATCCTATAAAATGTTAAGAAAAACCAGTTTCTCGAAGACCGACAACCATTCCCGCGGTGCATATTTTATGTTGTGCAAGCAACCCAGTGAACAGGGAACCCTAGATAACGAGCAGCTTCTGGGTATCGCAACAGGTATCAAAAGCAGCAGCATAGGATAATGCAAGTCACATCTTTAGCGCCGTAAACGTGACATAACCCAACTGGCTCTTCTTGGTGGATAGGGTGGTTGTAGGACATGGCAGCAGGACAGATGTAAACGGTGACGGGCAACTACAATATGGCTAATCAATGAGAAGTAATGGTTGAGTGGCATTAGCCTTCTACCCAGATGCATTAAATTCTTTTCTGGACCAATTTATTCTGAAATTACAGCAGCTTACTTTCTCATGGCATTTATGCAGTCTTACATCGTATAACTGGTTCTTCTGTAAATCTCGCACTGAGTACTTATTTCTTCCTCAAACTGTCACACTAGTACAACATATCAAATATGTGAACAATTTAGATCAAACTTGACAAATGCACGACACGATCGTGTTGCTCGAGAAAGCAACTAGATAGTTAAGTATGAGCGCCAAGGGCATTACTCAAAAGACTACTCTCGACAAACCACCTCAATACAGACATACAATAATGATGAACAAGTCCCCCCCGTTAAAAAGACCGGGTCAGGCTCTGTTCTCTGTTGGGAATCTTCGGGAAGCCGTCAACGCCTGCTCGTGCTCCAAAATCTGTACAGACCCTCTACCATCTAGTCGAAAATTGTCAATCTAGCTCACCAAACACACCAGAAGGAAAAGATCATGCCGTGGGCAACACCAATGTCTCGGTCACAAGCGCACGCCGTTGCAAATATTGTAAACGCCATTCAACAAGCCATTACTAGCCTTGCCATTCTGGAAGACTTTACTTGTCAAGTGACCGTTGATGTGATAAGTAGGTAAGACCTTTTCCTGGCCACCGCAGCGTTGTAGAACTACATCCAACTCTCTACACGATGCTGCCACAAACCCTATATTTGACAAAACAGAGTATTATTTGCACATTTCATTAACTTCAGTGATGCACAAGCACAAACCCGGAACATAAATTTGTGTTCTCTTCCACTTCTCTACTCTTCAGAATTTGAGCCAACAAGAGCCCTTCTTATTTTGAATATTCAGGTAATCTCACCCCCAATTGTTATCAACAATCTTCGCCAACTAGAAAACCCCAATTTTCAGAGAAGGTAAGGTACTCAGCTCCCTTTGCAATTATGATAAGAAAGCCCCGGGTAACTAGTTTCATTATGAAACTCTTTTTTTGCAGGTATATAAGATAGTCTATAACACACTGTATATAGAGAGGAATAAAGAAATTTCTAAGATAGGGATTAGGATAGTATGTTTCACTTCAATTCAACAAAAGATTCACGCAACAAAAACGGCAATGAAAGAAAATCAAGTGCTCATTTTATTATAGGAAGAGAAATACCCAAAAATAAAGGTGAAGGCTTCCCAGGCCTTGATTTGAATTCAGGATGAAATTGAACTCCAACAAAATATGGATGGGTGGGGGTGGGAAGTTCAACAATCTGTCACCAAATAATTGTTGAGTCAGCAATGGTAAAGAAATTTGAACACGGCTGATTTATTCCGCAATAGCAATTACCTCCATCCGCCGACCGGTTTCATCCTTGCCAGGGAAAGAAAGGCCAGCACTTTCAAGCTGTGCAACCATGTCAGGATTTACCTGCAGGAGAATCAAAGTCACTCTTTGCCAAAAAGCTTTTGAAGGGAAAGTAGATATTTCCTAGTGACCCACCTCATATCTATGACGATGCCTCTCTTCGATGTATCTTTGATTCCCATAACTACAAAGGATACAGCACATACTTTAGCCAATTATCAGAGCAACCACCGAATTGACTCCCCCCCACTACCCCAACCTCTCTCACACGCTCATGGACATTTGTAGACATTGCTTGGAATGTACTCTTAACACTCCACAGCAAAATCATGCAGAAGCATGTGCCCGCCCAGCATATAGCCTTTTCATCTAACAGGTTATATATAAGAAGAATGTGACTTCTACTGTTGACACATACAGTTTCGCAGATACACAGTCCAATGCCTGAAAATATGTCTTCCTAGATCCAAGACGCATGGTTCCTCCCATGTGGGTTTTAGAGCCCTGTAAGCATGTTACATCATAAGGATCCATACTGACAAGAAAAGGAAGTCTTCCAAAAGTTTAAATTTCAACCGACTAGCACAATTGTATAACCTCAGGCATGAATATCACACAGGGATTCCTGGTATTAGGATCAAATTCTGTACTATTAGCATCCTGCAAACCAAGAATAGATCGTGCAAATTCAATAACAGCAATCTGCATTCCCAGACAAATCCCAAGGTAAGGGACTCTTTTTTCTCGGGCATAATTTGCAGCAAGAATCTTCCCTTGCACTCCTCTGTCACCAAAACCTCCAGGAACTAGAACACCATTTGCACCCTGAAAAAAAAATTACAGTGACAAGTCAGAAGAGGCCAAAACAAAAGAGGGGAGCAGAGAACAGAATGCAATTGTAGATTGACATTCCAGGACCATCAAAGCCTAGGAGAAACCAACCTTTAATTTTTTCCACGCAGCCTTGTAAGCTTCTGGGTTCTGCATTAGAGTCATTCAACTGTTAACAAGAGAAATGATAACACCACAAAAGAAAGACGAGAACTAAGAGTAACCTCTTTAGCTGTTGCGCTTTCAAGGTCGCAAGCTGGAACCCAGTCCACAAGAAGTCTTTTATGGCGAGCAACGGAAGCATGCAAGAGGGCCTGCAAAAGCCACATTATTACTGAAGGCAATGGGACATTTGGTTCTCAAATGAACTATGGAATAGAACAGCAAGTAGATGTTTAAACCTCCTCTCTTAAGCAAAAAAATCACATGAATGAAAGCAAAACAAGGTTTATGCACAACAAGTAGAAGAAGAAGAAGAAGAAGAAGTAAACTAAACCGGTTTGTCAATTCATCTTAAGCACATAACGAGAGCAAGGTCAATTTTCTGAATGCCACATTCACATTGTACAAGTCAAAGAAGACCTCGTAAGAATCTCATCACCAGGAAAAACAAGTAGTGCTGACAAAAGGTACGAATCGCAATACGCTGAGCTTGATTTTTAGTTAAAAATAAAAAATTATGCACCTCCCGTTGCCTGTTAGAAACCAAAAACGGTAGTCCACGTTCTAAGATCTTGAACTTAGACAGGTAAGATTAACAGGCTGTTAAGCAACAAGAATGTTGTTGGACCTCGTGTAAAAATTAATGTCAGTGGCCAACTATTGACCAATAAAATCAATTCGAAAAAACACATACAAAATTATGTTATGCTGTCCAATATAATTGACAGATGAAAGTCTCCTCAATTCTAGATGGCTCGTGGGAAGCTCATGAGGTCATGGAATATAGACTTGAAGTCAGCCAGAAATGCAAATAAATCAATAGCATAAACAAAAAGCTCATACATAACTATTTTAGAAGTAAAACAGCAGCAGTGAGATCCTAGCAACTTAAAACAAAGCATCAGGAAGAGCTGACGCACCTTACTAACAGAAAGATATGAATCGGAGTGGCCTGTGTATTTCCCAACCATTGCGATTCTGACCTGTAGATTAGTTTATATGATAGGATAAGAGTGTTGCTAAGTTATACAATAAAAGGAGATTGAACATAGTAAAATCGCTTATAACCCACAGGCTCTTGTAACTTGTCACAAAGTTCGGCTCTAGAACTCCACTCTTTTAAAACAGGTTCCTGAGCCACACTGCACAAAAAGAGGTTATAATTTTACACTGGAACAGAGTTAATACGTAATTAGATTAACATGGAAAATTGACAATGGGGGATAGGACCAGGACAAACCTTAGAAGGTTCAGCACTCTCAAAATTGCCTCGTGAGCCTTCTGATCCTAATTCATATATAAAAATATATTATTTTTGTTGTAACTAGTATCTTTAATAACTTAATGTTATGACAAAAAGGCAAAACACATACCTTTAGAAGTAAAGGGATGTGCCAGATATTTGAAACATCGTGAATAGTGATGATGTTTTCAACCTGGAAAACAAAAATGAAGTGGTTAGTACCTGAAGAAACCGCATCAGCAAACTTAGCTAATTTACAAAGAGAGAATCCACCCCAGATATTTGAGGAGTATTTCATACCGGAACATGGCAAAATCGTGAGAGTTTGGCCTTTATATTCTCATCAAGTGCCTGCATATGACATACATGCTTGTCAAGTGGATCCAGCAAACATGATCTACACACACACACACACACACACACGCACACGCACATAGAGAGAGAGAGAGAGAGAGAGAGACCATTGTACTGCGACAAGCTAAGATGTTTGGTGTCAACCCTAGGCCTCTTAGTCCTCTCACACTATGCTGGGTTGGCTTTGTTTTCTGAATAACGAATCAAAAGCTTATATAAGGCTGCCAGACCACGTAGTGTTCTTTTTCCAAGAAAGAACGAACAACAAAGAGGGAGTTTCTTGAGACATTACCGGTTCACCAACAACATTTAAAACTGGCACAAGACTGACGTGAATCAAGCAAAAGTTTCCAACACCTAAATGACGAGAATCAACCAACCATTCCATCAACATAAAATCCAGGATCCAAGAAAAGCCAAAAAAAAAAAAAAAAAATGTAGCCCCAGAAAATGTCCTTACCGACACGATATGAAAATTGTCCTAGAGCCTCGATAAATGGCATAGATTCAATATCTCCTGCATTTGATAGTCCAATGCGATGTCAACTTTTCTTTAACTAATAAAAAGAATGCCAATGCTGGTCTGGTCAATGTAACTGCTACTGACCTATGGTTCCACCCAATTCAATGACACATACATCAGCCGGACCTTCCTTTCCATCAACGGGTATCAGTGCCACACGTTCAATCCACTCTTGAATGGCATCTGTAATATGAGGCACAACCTACATTTTGAAAATAAAAAAACAAGTGTAAGAAATAGAAGCAGCACGCACCTATGAAAGGAAAACAACGCTAAACAACCTGAACAGTCTTCCCCAGATAATCCCCCCTTCTCTCTCTGTCAATGACTGCCTGCCGTGCATCCAGGGAAAAACAAGTTCTGATTTACTGGGCGTCATAATGGGTAATTGATTGCGAGGAGTTCCAACAGAAAATGCAAAGTAGCAGGAATATTATCATTTGTATGCACTTGCCTGGTAAATTTTCCCGGTGGTGATATTATTGTCGCGGGTCAACTTGATATTCAGAAACCTCTCATAGTTTCCAAGGTCCAGGTCCACCTTTGTAAACCAAAACAGATGAAGGCAGAGAATCATGTCAGCAATGACCAACCTGAATCAACCCTGTTTATTTTTTTTAGTAGGGATTTATAAATTCCTGGTCCGTAGTTTTTTCCTTTCTCTGTGCTGTTGGGAGATCATTTGAAAGTCACAGAAAATTTGTGGATTTCCTTTTTTTTATATTTTTTCCCCTCCAAATGGAAAACATGTAATTGGAGACTCCCAATTCTATGAATCAGGAGAAAAAGGTACTTCCCACTAGACCAGTTATTAATTATAGTCGGCTCACTTTTTGATAGTAGATTGCTGAAGATATTCATCCCTACCTCACCACCATCATCTAAAACAAAAACTTCCCCATGTTCGAAAGGGGACATAGTCCCAGCATCAGTATTGAGGTATGGATCTGCATCAAAGAGGCACTAATCAGCTGCAGCAGTGATGCCAGTGTCACAAACAAGAAGAAGAGGTGATTCGATGGATTCATCACTCCCTCTAAGCCAAATATTTCATTATAGGAGGCGCCATTCGAGAAGCACATCATGGACCACCTCCGAATTATAAAACCCGTATCTTTCTGGAGTATTCGAGAAGAATGATCCTCCTTTGAGGACGCATGAACGGAAAAAGAAAGAGGCTCAGGAAAATTGCTAAAGCAGATACTCTGGGTCATTCACAAATGAATGCAAATGCTCGACCTTGGACGTTCAGAAAGCAAATGACTAGGAGATCTAACGCAAACTCAACTAGCTAGACAAGTTTCGATGCATCTGCAAGAGAAGGATGGATGTTGTTACCAATCTTAATGGAAGTGACGCGAAGTCCACAGGCCTTGAGAAGCACGCCAATACTACTGGCGGTCACTCCTTTTCCGAGACCGCTCACCACTCCTCCAGTGACCAGCACGTACTTCATCACTTCTTTCTCTCTCTCTCTCTCTCTGTCTCTACACCAACAACACAAACGTCAGAGAGGCGAGGCCAAAAAAGAGGACACCCCCTTTTCTTATTTACATCTCTCCTCTTCAAACTGTCACCCAATAAACCATATAATAGGAGGAGAGGGAGAGAGGTCACAAAAATGAACAACGGGTGTGCGGAAGGAAACCTTCTAATTCAGTTCCGGAGACAAAAGCAGCGAGCTCGATACCCGGAAAGACTTTCCCCACCAATCTCTCCGTCCCCGTCTCTGTCTCTAGACTTTTCTCACAGTAGACCGACGACGTTAGGAAGGAGTAGGAGGAGAAAAAGCAGGGTCAAGCTCGGAAACAGCAAGGAGTGTGCAAAAGGGTAGAGATCAAATCACATCAAATATCAAGAATATCAAAGCTTTCTTCTACTATGTGTCTGAGGAGGAGGAGGAGGGGAAGCAGAGAGATGGAAAGGGATGTATCAGCCTTGGCTCTTTCGGGTTGCTGATGAGCTTCTCGGACTCTGGCCTCGGCGGCTTTTTATACAACATGGCTTCCGTCATCCCTAATCCAAAAGATCTTCGCCAAAGTCCATTTTACAATCAAACCAAAGTTTTTATCTTTTGTGGGTTGTTTTTTTCTTTCTCTCTCTCTCTCTCTCTTAAATGGATGAGTTTGAGATATCGTATTATATTTATGATGTGATTAAACCTATGCCCACTTCTTAGCCTGCGAGATCGTCTCGTCGTTTACCAACCGCAGGCCCGGTGACTCTACCGGGCGAGCATCAGCTCCAATGACCTCTCTCTCTCTCTCTCTCTCTCTCTCTCTCTCTCTTCTCTTCTTTTTTGCTCTTTTCCCATTCCTTCAAAGAAAGGAAATGGCCTTTCCAATACACATTACACAATTCACCTAAACCTCTTATCACGCCGAAGACGCATCAGACTCCCTTACATTATTCAGATGAGTCTCACGCACGCTAAATGGTGCTATAGAATGTTCGATTTGAGTTGTAAGATTTGGGATCAATGTGCGCGTTACTGAAATCATAAAAATCAAAACTTTCCCATCATCCAAATATCCTGCGATCGAATTTTTGATAATCTATGGCGAAGAAAAAGAAAATGGAGAAATAAATGTTCCTCTTGAAATATACAAATGTTTTAATGGGCAAACCAGATACACCACGTACTGTGAATGAACAGTAGACCATTTGTTTGTTTGGGTGCACAAAAAGGTTTGTCTCTGAAAGTCCGTGATGTGGACCTTCTTCACCGAGTTCCTCCCAGCCTCCATCCGGCACACTAGTGACCCACCCTTAGAAGGACCAAACGACTGTTGGTCTGTACTCCTGGTAACTTTATATGACGTTTATCACCTCTTTTAAAAGAAGAACGTTAAATGGCTGACCGTAAGTTTCTACGATAACATGCTTTACTTTTCCATATTCCAAACGATATTAAATCGAGAGATGCGTCTACGGGCTTGACCCAAAAGGAACGATGGAGGAGAAAAAGTAAGCATTCTGGAATTTATTTGTATGCATGCATGTGTCTTGATTATACCTATCCGAAGTCTAGGACATAGAATTTGTTAATCTCCCCTTTTAGTTTGGTGGGGAATTTGAAATCCCAAAATTCAAAAAAATCGGCATATCAAAAGGAAATCTCCCAAAATTCAAGAAAATTCAAGAAAATGGGGGCACATCAAAGAAATCTCCCAAGAACAGGAGTGCGCCGAGAGAGAGAGAGAGAGAGAGAGAGAGAGAGAGAGAGAGGGAGGGCGTGTTGTCTCACGAGGAAGGAAGGGATATTCGTAAACGATAAAATCCAAAGATCGAAGATAATGTTTCATCATGTCTTCGCACTTTCCGAAAGCGCCCAGTAAGGGGAAAAAGGGAGGGCGGGAGGGGTGAGAAAACAAAGACAGAGGACATGGAAAATGTGGTCAAAGCTCGTGAGAAAACGACATCGCGTTTCCGGATAAAGATAGGAGAAATTTTCAAATAAGGATTCGAAGTGGAGTCGTTTTCTCAAATAAGGATCCAAAATGGATCTTGTTTTAAATAAGGACATGAAATGGCAAATCATTTCAAATAAGGATCTGAATTCACCGGCTGACCAAATCCTCATCAGCTGGCGGTCGTGCGATTGTTCCAGTCATCAGAGAAGGGTCATTTTTGTCCAAAAAATTCTGAGTTGATTTTTTATCTCTTTAGCCGTGTGTAGCAATGCAAGCAGAACAATAGCAAGAAGCAGAACAAGGAAGAAATTTCTTGAATCCTCTCTCCCTAGCACAGTCGAACTAGAAAGAGAGGGAGAGAGGATACAAGAAATTTCTAGGGAGAGAGGATTCAAGAAATTTCTTCCTTGTTCTGCTACTTGCTTTTGTGTTGCTTGCGTTGTTTCAAAGAGCAAAATCATCGTAATGCAAGAAGAGTAAGAAAAAAAAATCAACCCAGAATTTTTTGGACAAAAATGACCCTTCTCGGGTGACCGGAATAATCATAGGACTGCCGGCTAGTGAAAATTTGGCTGGCCGTTGAGTACAAGTCCTTATTTAAGATTGATTTGTCACTTCAGATCCTTATTTGAGACAAGATTCATTCTGAGTCTTTATTTGAGAAAATAAATTCATTTCGGATCCTTATTTGAAATTTTCCCTAAAGGTAAAGATAAAATTATCCTCATTTCTCTCGCAAAAGGTTGAGTGTTCGAATCCCGAGCGCCGCAGGGTGACTTAACCGGTGGCACGTGTGTGGTGGCTAGCACGTGTCGCCTCCAGGGTTTACTCCCCGGCTGTCGGCCGTGCGGGGATTCCCTGGGTTATCAAAAAAAAAAAAAAAAAATTATCCTCCTCCCCCACCCCCTTAAATTATAGAAAAAAGAGATAGAGAGAAGAAAAGAAAAGTGGACCGGGGGAGAGGAAAAGGGGATAATCCTATTATTTTCAAGATGGGGGTGAAAAGAAGGGGGAGGAACCAACAGCAAAAGGGTCGGCCGTGGAGAGAATCCTTTTATGTCAAGGAAACGAAAATAACGACCACCCAACAACGTCCGAATCATCCTCCTTCCCACACCCCCCCCCCCCCCCCCCCCCCACCCCCACCCCCCCCCCCCCCCCCCCCCCCCCCTTAATGGTTTTCAAAAAAGGTGCTTCTCCTTTCACACTGCCCGTCCCCCTCCCACCCTTCGTTTTCCTTCGCTCTCTCTCTCTCTCTCTCTCTCTCTCTCTCTCTCTCTCCTCCACCAACCGTTCAAATCGACGAGGTCAAGTCGTCCGATCCTGCCGACCTTTTGAACCCCGCTCCACGTTTAGTAACATCATCTTCCATTCCATCCATCCATGTCTTTTTATCTCCCGTGTTTTTAACGTTTGCATGCATGGGCACGCTAGGACGTAACCGGTCAAGAATGTACTGCGGCGGCAACGTGGCCGAGAAGGTCCGGACCGAGGTTTCCCTTGTGCCGATATGCAGGAGCAGTGCGGCAGAAGGTTGTTGTTGTGTCGATGAGTATGCTTGTTGAGTACGTAGGTGATACGTGCAGTTTGGAAAAAGGCAGGTCCGGTCGCGGGGTTGTGCGAGATGATGATGATGGTGACAACAAGAGGGTTAAAGCTCCGGAAGAAGGACGGGAGAGCCCCCACAAGAGATCGTCGATAATTGATGCTCGCTGTCCTCTCTCCCATGGCCAGTACAATGATCATTTTCCTTTGGCCACGCAAAAGGGCAACGGTGGTGGAGCAACCATCGATTGGCCTCCCCATTCGTGAACACCACTCATGCGCTCCCAGGGCCATCAAAAAACCGAAAATCAAAAGCGACCCAGCATATCCTTCTCTCTCATCGCAAACGCAAACGTTGGCGCTTATTAGCATCTTCCAATTAATCCACCGTAACCAAATCCATGGACAACAGAACTATCATTTCTCAATCCACTATTATGCATTAGCTAGGTCTCTCTCTCTCTCTCTCTAGATAAACATGAACTAATACGCTCGTTACACCACGAGAACTTAGCCATGCATGCGCTTGGGCCACAACATTGTAATGATAGTAAACAGACGACATCTATAGAAGCAAGTGTTAGGATTTGGTTCATACTCCTCATTGACAAGAAAGCATAGAGTACCGCCCCACGATGAGTGGGTGGGGGTCTGGGAGGCGACCCCAATGGGAGTCACTACTCACATGATGCCAGAGGGCTTTTACAATTGAGGCATGTATTTTATTGGTATTTGGGTTTTGACCCATGAGTAACTACTAATTATATAATCTCTTTCTTTGGTGATTGAGAAATTTAACAAAAAGCTTGGAGGTACTAAATATAATAAAATCATCTATTAAACGTAGCTCTAGTTTAAAAGGGTGAACCAATATAAAATCTTGCGTTTCGATATCTCTTTCTCGCATTCACTCTTTATTCCGTTGTGTTGGTGTGACTAATCCTAATATCACATTCCTTGCGATTAATGATACTTGCCAAGAAGTAAGCCGTGTAGGCTTCAACTTACATAGAGACTATATCCATCGTCATATTGGAACCAAAAAATAATGGTGTGTGGGTGTGCTGGCCGGAAGCAAAGAAAGAAAAAGAAAATGCGCGCGCGCGCGTGGATACACCTATGCAACGTGATGCATGAAAGAGAAAGTGAGGACTTTGTGAAGCTTACAAAAACAAGAGGGAGCATATAGTCACTGTGTTTATCGAAACTGAATGATGTGTATGGAAGGCTTTTCGAGGAGGCAGGTTCCATGTTTCAATCGTCAGTGCGGCAGGGAGCACGTCTTCAAAGAGGACGATGATGAGGGTCTCTCTCTCTCTCTCTCTCTCTCTCTCTCTCTCTCTCTCGCTTATCTGAATCGAAAAGGTTGGCTCCATGCACGTGGCGCCACGCAAGCAGCTGATCCCCACGACGCTTGATGGTCTTCGGTTTCGAAGTCTAAAGACTCGTAGATAATTTAACCGGTGGCGGGTTGGTGGGTGGGACTATCATGTCACTTCCCCAAGTTGGAGAATTTAGACCTGGTCTGCTGGCGACAAACGAAAAAGCACCAGCAGCCTAGAGCTTTTGCTGAAACGCATGGGAACGTCTTGATTGGACTCGAGCAAATTTCTTCAACGCCCAGAAAATGTAGAATATTGTGCCTTCTGATTTTCATACGATGAGATAGATTGGTTTGGAGGGTTTTCCTTCATATTTTTCCCTTCTCTGGTGAACCTCCTTGAATAGTTATGTTGCGGCTTGTCTCGAATGGACTCGGGGTGTGTCTCCATCTCTGCACCCGCTTCCTATTTCTTCTGTCGAACGTAAGTCTCAAGCTTGAACCCGTGAAGAAAACCTAATCTAAGTAGATTTTCTAATTTCAGTATGTTTCGTGTATAATTTGGAATCTAATTTTCTTTTGTGTGTTCATGTGTGTAAAATTTCTTCTTCATGAGGAGCGTCGGAGAGGGTGCTTCTTTGTATATTATACCCTGAAGGAATTTGAAGGTGTTGAAGCCACTAAATCTTCTGGTAAAATTTGTGAATTCTTAAGTGGAATTGAGAGATTATTTTGTATGTGTGTGTTATTTCGGGTATAACTGAGCGCTAAGAAACGTTAAGAGTACTTAAGTGACTTGATTGTGGTTATAATTTCTATTGTTTTACTTGATAAATAGTCGTATCGCGTGCTACTCTCCTCATGGAGTAAGTCTCATCAACCGAACCATATAAATCTAATATTTGATTTATTTTCTTGTTCTGTTTATTTATTTATTTATTTTGATCACTTGTTTCGTGCAACATTTGGTATCATAGTTAGATTCGATTAAGTTAAAGCGAATCGATGGCAACGGAAGAAGGAAAAGTGCAACTCAACATATTTAACAGGATGTATTTTGGTTCTACAAGATGTTAATTGAGGATTACCTATATCAAAAAATTTGTACTTACACTTATGTGGGAGAAAGTCGGAATCGGTGAAGGAAGCTGATTGTCATTTATTTGATGGATGAGCATGGGTTTTATTCAGTTGATATTGGCTCGTAATATCACATTTAACATCGTGAAAGAGAATACCAATATGGGTTGACGAATGCCCTCTTGAACATGTACGAAACACCCTCTATAATCAACAAGGTTCACTTGATGCCACGTTTGCTTCACTTAAAGATAAGTAAAGGTGCATCGGTTTTTGCACTTATTAATGTGTATAATGTGGTTGTTGGTCAATTGAATTCAGTTGAGATTGTCTTTGATTATGAGGTATATGTTTTGATTCTTTCATCATAATTGCCTAATTGTTGAAATACCGTGGTTACTATTGTAAGTAATTTCTATAGGTTAAGACGTTTGATGAGATTCTCGATTTGATTCTAAGTAAGGACATCCGTAGAAGAGAATTTGATAAGCATATATTTGTTGCTTTAATAGATGAAGGTAGAGGAAGAACTAGTGCCAACGTTAACAAGACCAGTGTGAACCTGACATTTGATGAGATTCACAATTTGATTCTGAGTAAGGACATCCGTAGAAGATTTTGGCAAACATGTGTTTGTTGTTTTAGTAGATGAAGGCATAGGAAGAACTAGTGCCCACATTAACAAAAGTAGTGTGAACTTGAAAAGAGTAGTCAATCTAGGATTAGTGACATTGTCTTTTGGAAATTGTGGCAAGATAGGGCATCTTAGAAATGATTTCCTTGAGTTGAAGACCGAGAAGGATAAGAGAATTAGAGCTTAGTGTAATTGATGATAATGACACAATTGCTAATGATGCCTCGGATAGTGATGATTATGCCATGTTCGTCACTGAGAATTTGTCATACCTTCCTTCGGTGTGTAACTCAAGCACCGAAAGGCTAATTTGGGCAAAACTTTTAAAATAATTGGCAGTGGTTTCACAAAATCTCACATGGTATCAGAGTTAGAGGTTATAAGTTTAAATCTTTCCAAGCATTATTTATCTCCCCAATTAAATATATCAATGCTTAGTATTAAGTAAAAAGACCGGACTAAGCATGATGGGAAATATTATAATAATTAAATATTAAATCACGTATTCATCTAACAGTTTAAACTTATAGAAGAGTTAGCAGTGGTCTTGCGAAATCTCTCAAAACTGAAGCCCTAACTTGCATTCATGGTTGCGGGTCTAATCGAAATGAACGAATTATCTAGTGTCTGCACGAATAAGGTTTAAGGGCGAGGTGGGTAGAACAAAAACACGCGCTCAATATTTTCTTCGAAAAAACTATTGATATAAGGAGTTTGGCAATATAAATTTCAATTGAATCGTTGTCAAAGGCGGCAGCCAGCCGACATCAAGTCCCTCGTTGTGATGACAAGGCTCACTAAGAAAAACATTGTAAATACACGGACGCAACGCGAGTCTGCTTATTATATCATTACAACTGTGGCCGGAACCTAACCTTTTCCTCCATCAGCGTCTTTCTTCCCCCTTCAAACCTCCATAAATATATGAAGAAAGAAAGACAACGTTTCGTGTTAAAGAAAGGACGGCGCTCCTCCGGCGATGCGGTCGGCCGAGAGGCACGAGTGAAGTGACCCGTGACCGATGTTGGGGATGTCGCACGGCGTATCGATTTTCTCCCCCTCTCCATTTCATCCTTTTTGTTTTGTGGTGCCCATGAAGTTGTGCCTTGGAATCTCTTAGGTCAGTCCGTGACTGGCGGTTGGTGGCAGCTTGAAGCAAAGATTATATACCAAGAGCTAATGTACAAATAAGTATGTGACTACATGGATGATGATAATTGGTGTAAAGAGTGTGAGATTTACATTGATGCTACGTGGCAACCTGCGCATTGCGCCCGGGACCGCTATAACAATAAGATTGATTTCAATGATATTTGGGAATATTGTATTTCGATTCTTTAAAAATAGGGATGAGTACAGTGAAAGTCCTAAAATTTATTGCGAAAGTACGATTGAGTCCTAAAAATTTGACAAATTAAAAGTCCTAAACCTGGACATATTGGTGTGATCAAGCCATTCCGTTAATTCCGTCCAATTTAACTAACGGGAATTGTTGACGTGACTTTATTTTTATTATTTTCGCTTTCTTATATGGCATACTACGCGGCGATGGGGTTACCTAAAGCACTAAAACAATGTTGTTTTGATCCTAGTCCAAAATTTACACTAAATCTTAATTAAACTTGGTTAAAAAGATCCAAAAATTTTCCAAAAATAAAAACATTAAAAATAGGCTAAAAGTAAACAAGAAAAAACACAAAAAAGAGAAAAGAAAAAAAAAACCATCAGTGAAAGTAGGACAGGCCCTTCGCATGTGGCCACCGCCCCCCATCATTGGTAGGGGCATCGGTGATGGCTGGCTGGGTCGCCAGTGACCCTCGCTCATATTTGGGAGAGGGTCACGACCCTCTCTCAATTATGACCTACTAGCCCTCGTCGAGACGCCGGCGACCCTATCGGCTGAAGCCCTACCTGTAATGGGGTGATAATCACAGGCGAGTGGGTCGACCCAAGCCCTCTCGCTTGTATTTTTTTTTCTTTTTTAAAAAGTTTTCCTTTTCTTATTTTTTCAATCTAATTTAACTAAAATTTAAGTTAAAAAATTGAGATATTGATCGAAATGACATCGTTTTAGTGCTTTGGTTTACCTTAATGCCACATAGGAGAGAGAAAATATTAAAAAACGCCACATCAGCATTTTCTGTTAGCCAAGTTGGATGGAGTTAATGCAATGACTCGATTGCACCAATTTTAACAAATTTTAAAACTTGATTGCACCAATTTTAACAAGTTTTAAGACTTAATTACACTTTCGCAATAAGTTTTATGTCTTTCAGTATACTTATCCATAAGAAATATATCATTCAAAATTGAGCAATTCAAAAGTCGATCGTACTTATAAGTTTGTTAATAAGAATGTTCAGACATAAATTATTATTGATAATAATAAAAATATTTTTAATTGATTAATTATTTCAAGCGATATAAACGGTCATTTATTTTCACGAAACAAACGGGGCTAAAGGGCAAATTTTCTCCGTCAGACACGATGCAAAGTAAAATCAAGAAAACAATGGCCATAATATTTTATGTCACGAGGAAAAAAATGTGGGGGCGGGGGACCATGGGGATCATTCTAGGACGAGAAGGCAATTGAGAGAGAGAGAGAGAGAGAGAGAGGAGGGGGGTGGTTGTCTCGAGGCAAACAGAAGCGACGAGATCCACAGTTATTTGTCGGTTTTCGACAGTTTGCCACGTTACTCCCCACGTGCCCCCTCGTTCGTTACTCTGTGGGCCCCCACCCCCCTCCCACACCCCCGACGGTTGAAAGTTCCAACCTCAACACCCCGTTGCCGACAATTCCCTCGCTTCATACGCGCCCCCCCCCCCCCCCCCTTATCAACGTGCGTACCTGCCTTCGTATCGTCCATCGCTTCAATATTCAATATTTAACCCAATTCTTATACGCATCCCCCCCCGGGTGAGTTCCAAAAAAAAACGTTTGAATACCTCTCGCACTTGTATCAACGTACCATGCGTGCGAATCTTCTTGAGATAATATATCGATTCCCTTACGATCGAAATCACGGGCTTCCATTTCGGTTGATGAAAAGTCAGCAAGCGTCGTGGGTTTTTTAGATCTGAAGTGGAGATGTTGGTTTCCATCGATGAACTGTACGTGATAGATCCAATTGTTTCATGTCTCATCTCATATTAATAAAAGTGTTTTGCTAGCATAATAATTTTCGAGATACTATGAGAGTAATGGTATCCTACAAATTCTTGAAAGAGTGAGCACCATAACAATTTATATAACAATTTATTTTTTTTATAGTCTAGAATATGCTATTATTTTCACAATAAATTAAGGACTGCCATTTAATCATTTCTTGTTAATAAACCCAAATTTTATTTTTTCTAAAGCTTTTCCAGACCCACTAAACCTCATGCTGTAGAGGAAATATCTAGCGAGGAGGACTGGACTGAACCGAACCGAACGACCTTCGACCCAATCTACGTCATCGTCAAGACACACGATTCCTTTCAAAGATTTCCGCAGCATCGAACATTGAATCTTTATAGTCCGCTATCAACGCTCACGACTCCGCGAACTGAAGTGGACGTACACAAACTTTCTGTCCAAAAAGAAGCAAATGCTTTCTCGCCATCTAGCATGGCTTATGAATGACTACCGCAACTTGAAGATGAGCCCCCCACTTCTTCCCCCGGTGGTTGCGCATGCAATTTCTTAGGGTTGACTTGTCTGGTTCTTTTTCATGATGTTGATCAGCGCTTCTTTTTCCAACGGGAGATCCTTACAACATGGGGATTGCACCCCCACTTTCATCGACGTTTTCAATCCTATTCCCAAATCCCCCCCCCCCCCCCCCTTTCGCCGTTCCGTTTATAAAACATAAACATCCGCAGCGGTCCTGGTGAGCTAACTCGTTCCGAACTCGAAAGACGGTATTATTATTTTAGTGAATCAATCAAGGAAGCACTCCGCCTCGCGGCAGCTGAATGCACAAAAGAAACCGTGCATGTGGGCGCAGGAACGTGCCAAAAGTCGGGGATTCCCGGAGATTTCTTTTGGCTGATTAGTCAACCTCTGTCACATGACCAACTTCCCCCGAAGAACTCCTGTCGCTGTCTTTTCTTCCCCGTCCCATTGGGGTCAGATGCCTAGCTAGCTACTAAACACTATACCAGCGCCATTAATTTTATAGTCTCTAACTACCAAAGATTCTTGTGGGGAGGGAAGGAGGGAAGGTCAAGTCAGTGAGCATCTGCAGCTGACGAAGAGACTGTTTTGCCATTTCTTGACAACCTTGCCATTCTCCCATTTCAGGCGCGGAGTAAAAGAGGCCGCGTCAACGAGCGGTTCTTGGATGCTCGTCTGCCATATTTAATGAGGGAACAGTTAAAGCGGATACGAGGAAGGTGGTGGTGGTTGCAGGTGGTGAAGGTTAAGAGATGAGAGAGAGAGAGAGAGAGGGTATTAATAAACTGGAGGCCAAAAGTGGTGGTCCAAAGGCGGAGGGACGAGAGTGGCGCCGGTGTTCCCGTTTACACATCTCTCTAGAAGTGACTCAGCTTTCTTCTGTTCAGGCAACTTCTCGATGCATACGGGGTTGACCGTCAGAAGCATCCATCTAGGACAGGTTTTTACGTAACCAGTGCGTGATTGGGGTTTTAGCTCCTTCGTCGGAAAGCATTAAAGCAAACGACGCTTAAAATAACACAAAGCCAACGACTGGATCTCCCTCGCCTCCCGTTGGTTACGGCCAAACGAGCAATTCAGGGTCTATCTCGGTCTCTTAATTTATATTATCTTCTTCTTCTTCTTCTTCTTCTTCCTTTGACTAACCTGCCGGCTACCGCACCATGACTAGTGATCCTACTGTTCTTCTCCAGTTTCTGTTGTTAAAGATATGTTCCTTGTTTTACGAGAGTTTCACGTTTGATTTTCTGGATTTTTACTCCATTAGCCATGTTGCTGCTAGGTCAAGGAAGAGTTGTATAGCTCATCATGAACTCCACAAGCAAATGAGACTATATAAATACACTTCAACAGTTCAATATCCGTTTAAGATATTCATATCTTATGTAATATGGCATATTTTGACTAGATGCATATTATTAATTACCCACTTAGTCAAAACAGAAAAGTTAGGTTTCTATCTCCAACGCCTTTGTCCCCATCTCCTGTGCCCATCAAACAATGCTCTCACTCTCAATCACTTCAATTGAAATTCTCTTATCTTTTTCCTTTTTATTGAATGTAATTGAGTCCATATCCTCTCTTCTCTATTCATATTCGCCCCCAAAGATATCAAAACTAAATATGTTGAGGACTCTCTTGTCCAAACCAAAAACATGAAATTACCATCAAAGCTGTTTCTTTTTTCTTCTTTTGTAAAATCCAAAGATTTTCTACTTACCTTCTACATTAGTACATCATACATTAAGCTCACTGGCTATTAAAAAAAATGCCTTCAAAACTCTCTCTCTCCCTCTCTCTCAATTGAGATGCCGCAAGAATCCTATTTTTACTTTAGTTTGAATAGAGGATGGGTATAGGAAATGGTGACAAAGCCTCCCTTTGGTATATCAAATCTACCCCGTATTAGTATACCAATTATGGAGATCAATCTTCATCTGCAGAGCACTACTCCTACACTAAAGTCATGTGAACTAGGGCCTCTTTGTTTCTTTTTTCAGGGAAAAAACTTGTATATTCAATTTCTTGGCAAAATGTCACAAGAAATTTCTTGTCAATAATTAAAATATTCTTTAAGCTTTAAAAATATGAGAAAGAAAACTAAATATGATTCTACGTATTGATATCTTTACTTTTCAAAAGATTTGAAATGTCTTGCGCTGATAAAGGTCAAATTGTGAGGGCCGTGCAATTTGAAGAATGTAAATATGTCAAAAGTAAAGATTGACCGAAAAAGAGGGGTAAAGATCCTTCCACCTATTGAATAGTCTAACACTCGATGGATTTGAGAGTAATATTAAAAGTAAAAAGATTTATTTAAGAAGATGGTAAATTGAGAAAGCTCGTATTTTTCCACCCAAATATGGCTGGAGACGCTCTTGACACTTTGAACGGACGACATTATCCCTTGTAGGTCTCCCTTTAGCATGTTATTGGAATTTTTCTATTACAATCTTAAGGTCAAATGTGGTGCCCACTCTTGAATTAAGCTTGTCTCTTGCCTTTTTTTTTTTTTTTCATCTTTTTGTTTGATCTGTTCTTTTTTATTCTTGTTTTTTTTTTCTGTGTTCATTTTGGACGAAACTAGTGACCCTCTTTTCTATAAAAGAAAACTTTATTTATATGATAGACAACTAGTAGTTGTGTCAATCAATTGTATATATTAGGAAACAATTACTCTAAAAATAACCTAAGCACATGTTAGAATGAAGAGAATCATTTACTCATTGTGATGAATGCATTTGGTTTTATTGAAACTTTGATATATGTCATGGTGTTATAGTCCTTATATTTTAATTGCTCAATTTTCATTTTATTCGGTGAATCTAATACTCTAATTTTTATTTATTTTCCATGTCATCACTGCATGATTTTTAATAGTTAACGATATGATAAAGTACACTTAAAATTCCGAACATTCATTGTTATCATGTATTGTAAAGATCAATATCTCTACAATATTAATTGCGGAATATGAATTGTGTGTAATATATAATCAACCCCAATATTCAACCTTTCCTTTAGACTGACGTATCTTTAATGCTTGCTCCGACTATAAGAAGCGGTTAAACTCTTGGATAATGGAGAATAAGTTCAGAAGAAAATGAACATGAGAAAAGAAGTTGTTTGAAAGCGTGCGGGAAAAGGGACGCTAGGGTAAAAAAAAAAAAAGTCTTTTCATAGAAGTCTTTTCATAAAAGTAAAGGTGGTTGTGTCTTCAAATAAAAATCAAAAAGGCAATCTATTGTTTTTGTTAATTAGTGGAGTTTCCTAACTTATCCTAGTGATTTCTGCTAGGGTAATATCCGCGATGCAAAGTGACCCCGGCTATCTCCTGCCATAACAGGGTGGAAAGCGCGCCGAGCCTATAGAGAAAACAGCCTCTTTATTAACGTAAACTATGATTTATTTTGAATTTGGCATCTAGGTTGCAAGATAATTTCGTGTAACATTCTTGAATCAACTATCGCTGCTCTTCCATGAAAATGATCTTTCACTATTTGGTATCGCTCAATGACTATCAATACATCGAAATTCACGGAAAGATAGAGCTTTGATGCGCCGAATTAAGCCCATCTCTCGTTACGACAAATGATAGATTTGCCACGATCGGCTGTGAAATCATACTTTGGCATGACCCGAGAGGATTGCAGTTTCTGTACAAACACAGGGGGAGGGGGAGGCATGTGTGCCATACATCATATGTCGAGGGGGTGAAGGAAAGGAGGGAGCAGACAATGCCGCCGGTGGCCCCGCCCTCGGTCCGTCCTTGATTCCTTCGAACGAACTTGGGGGGCAGGGAGGGGGGGGGGGGGCACTGTTCTCCGTCGACCATTTCCGCCTCTCCTCCTTCAAATTCAAAAAGCCTACCAGCTTTTTCCTCGCACATGATCAAAACAGATGGAAAAGATGGAGGGGATCAAGAAACGGCCCGCCGGATCCATCCGCATGTTCCATGACGTTGACGTGGGATCTGCAGACTTTCAGGCATGCAATCCCAGTCAACTTGATGACCCCGATCCACGTCGCGATTAATGTAGAGAATTCCGGGACGGACTTACTTAATTTGTAAATTACGTGTCTCCACATGATCCCGTTTGGTGGAAGTATTTCTTGCCTAGAGACTACGAGTTTCGGATCTCAGATGATCTGCACAGCTGCACGATGCTGGGACTGCGACCCCCCGATTGATTTCGCTGTTCTTTCGTTTTGAATTTGCGCGGAAAGGACGAGAACCAGTCAAACTTCGTACAACATGAGAGACCCCAGGAATCCTAGTGCTGAGGGTTTTTTCCAACTTTCTTTTTTCCTTGAGGGATGATGCAGAGTCAGCAACAGCGCGAACTGAGATTAGCGATACGACCAGGCGTGCGTTGCTTTGGAAGAAAAGGGGAGTTGCCGTGCTCGGGGAGAAGTCATGGCGTGTCTCCTTCTGGATGATCGTCGGGCCTGTCAGCCTTTTACAGCGCTTGTCGACGATGGCGTTGTTCTTGTAATTTACTACCGCAGCTGCCGCTGCTGCTGCCCACGTATTTTATCATGACTCGACATTTTCAAATGCAGTCTTGTCAAGACAACAGCAAGAGTCCCACATATTCGCAAGATTTTTAAAGAAGCTCTTGTCAGCACTAGTTTAAAAAAGACCTTACATGAATGGTCAGTCAGTCGAGGGATCTAATTCACATTGTCAAATTGGAAACGTAAACGAGGCCCCTTTATATTTTAGTTTTTCTTCTTTTTTTTTTGTGTCGATTAGCCGGAATTGCTAAAATCGAGATCTCTCGCTGCGCGAGCCCGGCTCCTAGGATGTATGGATAGACACATAAGCTCTTTAGATCAAATGGGTTTCGTGTGAAAAAAGAAAAGGTGCGCAATGATCTAAAAACTCAATTAGAGCGCATCCTAGGCTATGAGTCAAGTGTGCAACAAAACGAATGGAGAGGCAGTGGAAAATAAGATAATGAACCGCACACTCTTATTGAAAAAGAAATAGGGTTGCGAGAAACTTCAAAAGCTTGATTAGGGAATTCTCATAATATTTGAATGTCAATCCACGTCTTAAGTTAAAGTTTAAACTTTTAAAATAGTTGATCGTGATCTTACAAAATTTTACATGGCATGCTATTTTCCTCCCTTGTCATGTATTATTCAATTAGGCCGAACCACCAAAACCTAATACTGACAGTGAAGATCAGATGCCATTTGGTCTGAAACAAATCAGTAGATATGAATTCTCGTAATATTTAAATGTTAGTTCGAACTTATAATGCTGTTGACTGTGGTCTCACAAAGTTTTACATGGTATAAGAGTTTGAGTTCGAATTTGCCTAAACTGCTATTTTCCTTCCCTATTATATATTTTCAAATCTTAATCCTTAGCAATAACTGGTGGCAAAACTCAATCAGGCTGAAGCGAACCAAACCAGAACCTGGTACCGACAATGGAGATCGGGTGCTGGTTGGTCCGATACAAGCCAGTAGCGATGGCGACTCCGTAACCACCCATGGTCTCTCCTTCACCTAAAAGAAATGAAAATCGCCATCTTTGGACGTCTTCAGTTTTTCTTTAACGGGTAGAGAGAGAAGAGAGAGAAGGACGTGGTTCACACGAGGGCTCTGCAAATGCGAGCACTCCATGTGGATGCACAGCCCCCCCCCATCATCCCCCCGCCCGCCCTTATTCTCAAGACTCGTAACAGAGTTTGGTTCCCTTCTTTTTCTGTGTCTTTTCTTTATGTGTATAAACTTGGCGATCCAAAACCTCTTTGCCCTTTCAGTCAGTGTGCATTGTACAATGACGTTGACAGCGACCTATGCATGAATCCCGAACGTTACCGGCTTGTCCGGTCGGGGATGCCTTTCTGGTCATTTATTGTGTGTGGTTGCCCGTGACCCGCAACAGAAACGACGATGACAACACCACAGGCACCGATAGCCAAAACGGCGCTCCCTCCTAACCATTGCCCGATTCTCAGGTGATTAGGCGGGGTTTCCCCTATGATCATAGGCGTCACGCGTGCTAACATGCTGTTACGAAGCTGGAAAATGGAGTCTTTTGCGCGCTTACGCAAAAGGTGCGCGCGGCACGAGTTTTGGGTCTCCTCCTGGAGGGTGTGATTGGGAGCATGCCCACCACAACGGCTATTAGGTGAAGTTAGTTCTTGTTTTTGGGCTGAACTGAATCGTCCCAGATCATACAGCAAAAACCCTCCTGCCATAAACTTCCTTCTTAACTTTGATGCGTATTGGCATGCTTGAATGTACATGACTTGAGTCTTTTCACGTGAAGCATCGCGACAAAATCTCTCCTTTCCTGCCAATACTCGGATGATATCCGCTTCACAAGAGAATTTTGCTGGGGTCAGCGAGCTTGTGAGACCTTAAGTTGGGCCTTAACCCAGTCCATTTCCAACATGCTACTCGTGCTCTAATCAGTTCGCCTAAAGAGCTGCAATTGCTTGTTGTTTAAGAGGCCCAAGATGCCTGCATCAGCAATGGCCTCAATCTCATGCATCTACAGGGAAAAGAGCAATCCTTTCTTCTTCTTTTTTATAAGAAACTCTGAAGAATAGAAGCTCACTAGTAAATTCCCCTGGACAAACGTATAACCTGCGATGGTTCGCTTGAGAATGGCATAAACCTTCTGAAATCTGAAATAAGGTCTGCAACCAAGTGCTTTGACATTCCCAATCCGATGTCGGCATTCCTTATTCACAACAAATTTCCATCTTTTAGTTCAGCGAAATCTTCACATACCTCTTTGATTCGAAGACCTTATACCGGCTCTGCCAATTTGACGACCTTTGATAGCACACCGCAATTTCCTTCCTTAGCCATTTGTTCATTGTCCCCCAAAACTCACCACCGTCTGCCCCTAAATCCGCCACTATCCACTATCTAATAAAATCGCTTGAACAGAAGATCAGTTTCCAAAATTGTACTGCTCCCCACGAAATGACATGCACTGAGAATAAGCATGTTATGTAGCCGCATGCATAAGGAACACAGGTAATGTGCTGAGTCTACAAGCTCGAACAACCCAAGGAAAAAGATACATAATTCATATCCTCGACAAACAACTCTGCATCTGAAGGACTTAACAAATGTGCTCCACTAGCGAGCAGGGTTTCATTTCATATCTCTACGTTACGTTAGCCAAAAAAATATGGTCCACTAGCTAGTTTGGCCCTTCAACCAGACCGTCCTAAGAATAAGTTAAAAGGTCCTCCTAAATCAGAAACATACATGAGTTTTCTCACCGGATTGCTCCCTCAAGGTGTCACATTCTTGTGTAGGGTTCTCACTGCCAGAGTATCTACAATTGACAGTAACGAGTCTAACTTACAGCATGAGGAAGGCTAGCATCGTGCATAATTGACAAAAAAAATCAAAAAAATAAACAAAAGGTACTACCTAATTGAGAGTCTCTGAGCAAAGTCCATATGTTTTGCACAAAAAAATGAAACCTAAGTTCTCAATACATATGCAACATTTGTAGCTCAAAGAAAGGCTATGTGAACCATCCTCAACAGGGCAATGATAGACATCACCGTTCCAGTCCAAAGGATTACTCGGAGGACTCTTTCTCTTTCCCTTGGCCTCAGCAAACCACTGTAGCAAAGACCTGCTTCCAATATGGATTCTCCATCCAATAGGAATACCTAGTAAACATATACTGCCATGATCAGAACACAAAATCTATTTGGGTATTTGCAAGTGCTTGCATGTTAACCGCCCACCATACAAACTTCAATCATGGATAAAACCATAACTTGGAAAAAAAAAATTTGGCAACTGCAACTGATTGATGATTGAGGGAGATACTTATAATAACTGCAACAGTCCTAAAGATCCGCATAAATGCAAAATTGAAGGGATAAGAAGTAACTTGCAATCAGCCTCAAGTTGAGGAGGTTCTTTTGCAATTTTCCAGTTGTTTCAAAAACTTCAGAGGAGTTCATGTGTCCACCCGAGGTAACTGCTTTGGAAAATATCCAGTTCGCATAGCAACTCATCTACCCAAAGTTCTTTTTCTTTTTTTAATTAATTTGCCTGAATCAGTTGAGAGTATCCATAATTTGGAAATGTGAAGTAAAGAAAACAGAGTACTTTCAACATGAGCACTATGAGACCATCTCAGCACGTGATAGTAAATAAAATAAATGCTTGACAAAGTAAATGTTAACTTACTGGTAAACCGTTGACAATAGCTAGCATTAGAGAGACATCGAAGGTGCATGCCAGAATCTTTTCCAGGACATGTGGGAGATATGTGCCGATTCCAAATGCCCAGCGCGGTTGATATGGTGTTAACCAAACTGACCGTGCCAAGGAGATCAAGTCCCCAACATAAACAAAACTTCCACTGCAGTATGGTTCTGTAGATAGAGAATTCTGAGAACTGGGATCTAATTTTCTAATGGATTGCAAGCATTCTTTAGAATAGGGGCTTGCATACGAGATCTCAATCCATGTTGAACCTGGGTCGTGTATTGGAGCTAAGCACGATTCATCCTGCAGGCATTATACAAGTTTTAAGCTGCAGTTACGTACTCCAAAAATGAGACCTCATAAACCAAGAACTGCAGGACAATTTATATTGAAAAGAAACCTCCGAACAAATGCAGCTGCTTCCATTGGTGACAGCTTTGAGCCACCCAGTGCCGCACTTTTTAAGCTTGACAATTTCCTGTGAGTTCAAGCAGTATGTGTGGTCTCTTCTAATTGCAGCAGTGTCTCCAGGGTGGTCATATAACAAACTTGTTTCTGAGCAAGGAGTCCTAATAAAGCTGCTGAAGTCGTAAGGACAAGTTGATATGTTATCTACCAATTGAATCTTCTCGCTTCCTTCTGTTAAAACATTGGGGACGCAATATCCCTTCTCACCATTGCCTTCCCTAACATCTCTGTTCTGTTTAGTATAGTTTGATTCTGGAAATGCAACTCCATCAATCAAAGCAGTCAGATCCACCCACTCTTGCGGACTGTGAATGGTTATGCCATCCACTGACAAGATCATGTCAAGAGGAGATAGGTAACCATAGAGAGGCGAGGAATTAGGCACATCCAAAACCTACTCCACATTGCAAGTAAATACCGTTAAGGAGATGATCAGCAGAAACGAGCACACCAGACAACTTGAAACAAACATACGAAAAGATAATGCATCTACCATAGGGTTTTCACCATGTATGTACATGGGCAAAATAATCCATGGTAAAAGTAGCAATGTCAATCCACAGATTGCACATATCTGGATAGAAGAAAATGGATTTGAGTTTTTGAAGTAAAAGAAGTTGGTAGAGTGAGATTTGTGTACTCAAATATAGAAGTTTCTATATTACCACGGCATTATGCCATATACCAGCACAGTATATGCGAAGAGCTGAAAATTTTGGCACTGCCTGCAGGAGCTCATAATCAAAGGCCACCAGGGCACCAGGAAACAATACCGCTACAAAAATGGCAACATATTCTGCTTGTATACCCTCGCTGCTTTCCATTGAACAGGTGCCTATACAATGTCATGAGAACCTAGAATTTCATGAATTTAAGGAAAAGAACTGCTAGGTACAACCAATTTGTCCAAGTCAGGCACTCAATATGAGATAACTGACTTCTAAAGACAATTACATACCAGAACCAGAACTTAAATTAGTAATGTCAATCAACATAGTGCACCCTTATCATTGTTGTTTATGTACAAACCACACCGTAATACCCATAGCGAAATTTAAAATTCAAGAAATCGATTATTTTATTGCATAACAACAATAGTTACCTCAGTCCATGAAGGCTGCACAGTTTCAACATCAGTACAATAGTATATATATAAGAACCGATATATGACCAGTTCTCTCTTTGCCTTTTCAAATTAACAAATATGATTCTCAATAAAGGTAATGGCAAAGATAAAGGTAGAGGCAGTCTAGCACTACTACATTACTCACTCACTCCCTCCCTCCCTCCCTCCCTCCCTCTCCCAATTCAATTGTTAAATGTGACCATGCCTTGTAACCAAACGAAGTCAACATTCACAAAAGGTTCTTGGCTACTGTCAGCTGGTAACCCCTCACGCTTGGAACTTTCTTCTCATGCAGTGACCTGACCAAGCAATTTTACATGCTCCATTATTTTTGCTGCATAAGGTGGAAAAGTGGGTTGATGATGTTCAGACCAGGTTTAGTACCCCAGAAACTGGCACCTGACAAGTCCTTGACCTCAAGTAAACTTGCTACCTTTTAACTGTGAATGTGCACAAGATTCTTGAGCTAACATGCGAAAACTGTACAGATTCCATTAAGGATAGCAAAGTCTTATTATGGTACTCTATTCATGTCCAAGACTCGATGAGTTTATGAATATAAACATTGTCTGACCATAATAACTTTCAGTTATCTCTGTACTGAAGTATCTGGAACAAGATTCCACTTGATAGAGTCACCAATGTTTGGACTACTTGGTGTAGTTACTAAGAATTTTTGGCTTATGATCGTCTGGGGCCTACAATGGTTTTTTTTTTTTTGGTAAGAGCCTACAATGGTTTTATGTCTTTATTTATGAAGATTTTGCAACTAGCACCTACAACATGATTCACTGATGAAGAGACATCGACAAGTTTAAGGATCAACTTCAGGAGCTGACCTTGCAGCAGCGACGGCATGCCCAAATTCATGACAGGACACGGATATCAAGGTTGAGAGGAAAATATATCCAGCATCAGCAAGGGAGATGGTCATGTCAGAAACCTGAAGAGCATATTTCATGTTACTCTTTCACTCGAGCCGTTCATCATAAGCCAAATGAAATTAGAGCTGAACAGAGCAACTCAACCATGGGAGAAAATCCAAACAGTAGGCTGCTGAGCTCCACTTTGCAGTGGAGAACATGCAACGACCGAGCTAACTCGTAAAGGAGACCCTGGCCATCCACGAAGTCATACCACCAAATTCAAGGCGAGACGCCGGCATTAGCGAAGTTACCACACAACTCGTAGCACGATAATAACCGAAACAGAAGGTTCAGAACAGACCAGAGCAATGCCAAGCAACGACGCGACGGCGAATCCAACGCCGATGGAGAACCATAGCCGAAAATGCCTGCACATTCCAGGCGGCATCATGTACCAGAGAAAGCCCCAACCCACCCAACGAGCAGAACAACCCAAGACGACAAACCAAAGGAGAGAACCTGGAGTATCTTCGGCCAAGCTGAAGAAGCGGCTCGTTCAGGGCATAGATTTTGAAATCGCAGTACCTGATATCAGCAACATGAATGGTATCGAGAGAGACCAAGAAAGAAGAAAAACGTTACGACCCATGTGAAGGCCGAAGCTAATCATGCCCATCCTTCCTACCATGGCAGAATTCATGCTCGATAGAGATAGATAGAGAGAGTATAAGTACCAACAGGAACAGGAGGCGCTGCTGCTGCTGCTGTGGAGACGACGATGAGCGGGGGGTGTGGGGGACGTGGGGCGGACAAGGGGCAACAACCCGGCACCGCCGCCGCCGGCATGCCTCTCCGTCGTTCCGATCCCGAACCTTCTGGATCGTCTTCCTCGTCCCATTCTCTTACCTCGTCATCACCCACGAAAGCGGCGAGCTCCGGCTCGCCGAGCTACCAGCACCGACGCCCGGTTCCGATAGAGAAAGCAAAAGGGCCTTTGTTTCCTACCATTTTAATCTTTTATACGGATCATAATCATAATCAAACTGTGTCATTTACAAATTGACACTATTGCATGATACACAATGTACCGAATTACATATTATTAATAATATTTATTGACATTTGTCTTATAATCAAGCGATCACTTGGCTATCATACTTTTAGATTTTTCGGGTGCCGGCTATTTTGGATCCCGATTGAGTTGGACTCGGGATCCAAAATTGAATTTGAGGTTAAAATTCGAATCGGGGATAGAATCGGCTTGGCTTGAAGATTCCGAGAGAATCAGAATTGCCACATCTTTAAATGAACATGAAGCGATAAAAATGTATGAAAAGGCGAACACAAGAATAAATCAGTATGCAAGAGAAACGGATGTGCATGATATTTTTTTTTTGGTAAGGCGGATGTGCATGATATTTGTTGTGATAAAATTATTACAATGTCATTTCTCAAGTTTATGTCCACGCCTTTACTGCTTACGAAAATTTATTATGTTTAGATTTTCTGTTTTGTTGTGGTTGTCAATGAAAAGCATATGTAACATGGGTATTGTAGATTTGCGAAAGCAAATTTATGAAAGAATATTTGATTTTTATTTGTTCCGTGAAAAATAAATAATTTAAAATTTACTTTTCAAAAAATAATTGCCTGTATCTTTTGAAATAATTAGCTAATGAAAAATATTTTTTGTTTATTCGTTTCGTAAGCGATACAATATATCATTTTTCAAAAAGCCTTTTTTAAATGATTTATTTTTCCTAAAAGAAACAACCTATTTACACCTTTATTGTTTTCAAGTCGAATAAAAGGTTTTATTCTATAGATAAAATACAAAGTCAGTTCCGTGTGTTCATTTTCACGAAGAAGCTGTAAGAAAATAAAAAAATATATATATAAAAGGGCCAAAAAAGGGGGACAAAAACCGGAGCTCGAAGAAGGCTTGAGCAGGTGGGCGAAGTAGAAGGAGTCGCACGCACGTCCGACGTCGGAAGGCGACAGAGAGAGAGGGGCGATCGGATCGGATCGGATCTCCGGCGATGATACTGCTTCAGTCCCACTCCAGATTCCTGCACCAGACCTTGCTCAATCGTCTCCACAAGTACGCCCATTCGCTTCCTCCTTCTCCCTCTCCCTTCCCTCCCTCCTCGCCTTCCCCCCGTCCCGCGCTGTCTTTCGCGCGATTGCGTTTGATCCTCTCGGCCGGTGCCTCCCGTTATCCGTTTCGGCCGTTCATCGATCTCTTCGGCTGCGCGGCGCGCTCTGTGATTTTGCTCCGAGGTTCCCCGTCGATTGGGCCGGGGTTGGAGTGCGGCGTGCCCAGTCCGGTGGAGAAACGGCGGAGATGCGCGTGTTTGTGGGATTATGCCGTCTTAGACTCCAGAGCGCGCGTCCGATAGGACGTGCGATGAGGCCTCCGTCGAATGCCGATGCGCGTCGTGCACCGAGGGTTGTGCCCGCGAAACGAGTGCGGTGGAGACAGGCGGGAGTGTTCGGTAGATGCACGGGCGGTCGAATGAAGGTAGGACTAGGACAGGGCTTGTTCGAAGGGGGAAAGTTGGCGTAGCCTGTGGTGCATGATATGATGAGGAGGGGGTGGCGCTAGTTGAAGTGGTTTATGCATGGACCATATTGCGGTGTTTGTACATTTCCGCGAGAAGATGCGGTCCTATGAGGGACATTCGGATTGAGAGGGGCTGGCAAAAGGCCTGCAAAGTGTGGATGGATGGAGACTTGGAGGGAACATTATTTGTGTTTGCTTTGATCTCACTGAAGATCTGATATTGAACAGAGTGTTATGCCATGAGAGGATGCACGCGGCTGATCTAAAATCCATTCAGAAATAGATTGGTGGTTTCTGCTGTGATTGCATTAGGCCCCGTCTTAGTTTGGATGCCCTTTCGCTCTTTGTTTCTGTTTTTCTAGTTTTACACGTGCAGCTCTTCGATATACTCCAGATATATGTTGAGATAGCAGACTCACAGTTTGTGCTGTGATCATATGTGATTGGCACGTGCCCATTTTCATAGGGCAAACTTCAAGAGATGATCTTGGCTTCTGATTTATACTCTCCTGTTTTTCACACTTTCACAAGCAAATGTAAGATGAACTTAGGGATTGAGAGGGCAGTAGAAATGAAATTGCACATTAACAAATCATTGGACACTCCTCAAAGTTAGCTATGCCCATTTATTTATTTTGGATCAATCAAACTTCAAGCGAGAATAACAGGATAGTATGAGGTCTGGCAACTGATTTGGTTTATTTTTCTGTTGGCAACAAGTATGATTTTTTGCTAATATAGGAAATGAGCTATAAAAAGATGAATAGACTGGGGATAAAGGGAGAAACTTCCCAATTTTTAAGAGGCAAATTTCAATTGACCCCTAATTGTATGAGATTTTTCAAATATACTATATAGTCAAATTTTTTATACTTCTGATGTTTTGATTTTACGATGTAGAATGAACTATAGTCCTTCCTTTATCAATTAAAACGTACATATTACTACAGCTTTTTTGGTTCTTGTGTTCGTTTCTTATGACCTTGATTTGTTCATTCTTTCATTTTGTAGTCTTGAGAAAGGAGTTGAACTTGATTATCACTGGGTTGAGTTTGATGACATCCGATATCATGTCCAGGTAAAATCTTCTAATGAAAAGAAATATAAGTAAAATTAGCTGATAGATTTAGTTCTTTTGTTATAATTCATAATGTAAATAGTGGATATCCTTGCCTTAGTTGGAGCATTTTGTAGGTCTCAATGAAGAATCCACATCTCCTGCTGCTATCGCTTTCATTACCGACCCCACCTCCAGAAACTGATTTTCCTGGTGGACTTCCTTCTGGAGCCATTGAAGCTGTAAAAGCTGCATATGCTGGTGTTGTTCAAATTCTTGATCCCCCTAGGGATGGCTTTAATCTCACACTGAAGCTAAATTTTTTGAAATTTCCTCCAGATGAAGGTTCAGCAAGTTTCTTTCTTAAGGTCATCATAGCTTGCTATGGATGTTGTGCAACATTCATCGTCAGCTCTTTTCTTTAAAACGGATACTTGCATGGATGATATTTTTTCTGTTTAACCGTTGAATTATATCTACCCTTATTTTTGGAGAGTTTGTACAATAGAGCTCACCAAAGTAGATGAACTTTGTGGCTTAGTCAATACCATTAATGGGCAGGTTCATCATAAAGCTATCACAGATTTGCTAACGGTACACAAATATTATGGTGTTTTGTGGTGGGATTAAGTTTCAATAATTAACTCGATGTTTGCCCACAACACCAATATAAAGTGAAGACAAACTGAATGAGAGAAGGACCCCAAGTATTGTTGAGGCAAGGACATCAAAGAATTTTGTGGTTTAATGTTGCAAGATCCCTGTGAGCAGCCCTCGGGGATTTAATTGGGCAAAAATGTAGGTGTCAACAGCTAAATGGAGCGATCATCGATGGATTTTGCCGGACCAAGTTTTTAAATGAACTGGTCGCATATTACAATGTCATTTATGACTGGAGCTGGTTTTTTACAACCTTTTTCTTTTGAGTGCCAACAGAAATCTCCCAGTAGTTTTTTGTTTTGCTGGAGACCAATTGTTGTATTGGTATCGGTGAATGACTCTTAGTTGGACTCCTGATTTGCATGTGCCCGCATGCGTGCATACATTATTTGTCCTTTTGATAGTCTGGGATTCAAATTTGACTGAAGTTTAGCAGGAAGAGGATCTTTCATTTGTTTCTTTTATACTACTGGACGGGGGTTCTCTTCATTGTCACAATTAGAATAACTGTCACTTCCAGTGCGAGTGTATGGATAGATTTATCTTGCATCTGTGCATGCATACCTGCGCATGCTCTATTCTCCTAATTTGTGAGGCTTGGCGAGCTCTAGGATTGATATGTGGTATCTTCATTGTGAAGCTGATGAATTTATTTTGATTTCAGTTAAGGCTGTCTTTTCTTACCAAATCTCATCACCCAAATCCTGAATCTGTATTAGGCTCCAAGTAAACACACTCAACTCTAACCCCTTACAAATTTATGTTCTATCATCCCAATAAGTACTCTGCGAGATTAAGAGCCTAAGAGGCAGCATTCAGAAACATCTTTGGGTTAAGAAGACAGTTTAATGTCAGAGTATTGCGAGCCTTCAAACTTCAAGAACCAAAGAGTTTCATCATGATATGTGCCACTAACATTGAAGTAGAGATTGAATTTTAGCGCATCTGGACCTCGATCCTTATAATCTAGAACCATCTTGCATTTCTCTCTTTCTTAGCCCTCTGAAAGTATATTAAGTTGCGTTGGAGAGGCACCTAGGGTGTGCTAACCTGTTGATAAAATTCAATTGGAGGATAAAGAATCTACATATTGACATTTGCATTTGTTTCCATGAAGTTGTTCAATCCACCACAAGTTCAGAGTGCATATTGACTTTTTTATCCCCTACCCTCGTAATGACACCCAGCCTAGTGTGACCCTTTACAAAAGAGAGCAGTTTGCATGCTGGGAATTTGATTAATGATATAATACAGTTCCCTGTCCTGCATAGATGAGACACATTTTCTTATCAGACAAATAAGACATTTTCTTCTTCCTATGTTGAATTTTCATGCTATTGAAGAGTGCTTTCTTGGTTGTGATTCAATTTCATTTAGTGAGAAATGATTTTTCAGGTTGTGCATTCTGCTGTCTTGACTAATGAAGTCATACACAAATGCACCATGTCTATACTAGTTGTCTTACTTTGCGGTGCCTTTATATGTGCATACACATATATATAGGCTTTTGAGGTTTCTGATATTCCAGGAAAGCCACTACTGTGTAGTTGGTCCTAAACCATTTAGCATTTTGTTTTCTTCTGTGTCCTATGTATTGCTACCTTGCCTATTTAAGCTGTAGTGACGTTATCACCAACTGTATGGTTTTGTACCCAATTCCTTCTAAGAAAATTTATTTGCATAAGCAGGCTAGTAAAAAGATGAGATCTCATACAAAATCATGATATTTACTCAATTAAGCTATCCAAAGGAGTATTATGAATTTCCCTCACATTTGCTGTGGTGAAGATGATTCATTAGGAGCATGATTGAGTTATTTTCTCTGTCATGTTAAATGATGATAACTCGAGCACTATAGTGTCTTTTTGGTCTAGATTGGGGATCTAGACTCTGGGTTCAATGAGATTTTTACTTAATGCAACTTCTACATTGAGTCAAGTAGGTGTAAGGGGTGGGGACCTTTTCTTTTAAGATGATCTCCATTGTTTCCTAGTTTGAGGCACTTTTATGCAATATAATTTTCCCATTATTGCATGAAAATCACCATGAAGAGCATCTTTTTAGAAACTACAGTATGCATAATGGATTTTAATTCCAATATATACTACTTTAAATGCATTGACTAGCTAGCATCCTTTTCTCATTGTATTAAACAGATTTATCTTCGGTTGTCAAAATTATAGTTAATTTGTTTCTTTGGAAGATGACAAACTTCCATGTTTATTCATTGGCAGAGCTTGAAGTATTGTTACTTCATTGAATGCATATTTCTTTCACTTATTATTGTATAATCCTGCAGAGCGTAGACAAGCTCTCCTGGTTAAGATTGCATCTGTCCGGGAAATAGTATTAGGTGCGCCGTTGCGAGCATTACTGAAGCATCTTACCTCTAGGACAATTTCTTCTGATATGGATCGACTTGTGGCCCTAGTCCATCGGCCAAATGAGTCATTTTTTGTCATTCCGCAGGTACACATCCAATGTTCAGTGGTTAATTAGATACGATATTGTGTTTGAATTGTTTTTCAATGATGCTTTTCACACCTTAGACTCTGCACTAATCTTCAAGTGCAGATGTTGTTTCCTCTTCCCTTTCGATCTCTTTCCTTGCTTGTTCTTATGCTCCCGGCTATATCTAGTTAATCTCATCATTGGAAAGTCAATCTTCTTGCAATTACTAATAAAGCTTTGGTGCTAAATAGATGGGTGTCTTTTGTTTTACTTGTTTAAAGGTTAGCCAGTTGATTCTTTTATGTCATTTTTCAGATGGAGAAGGTAATTGTTGTGTTTCCAATGAGATTTAAGGACTCCATAGATACTGTTCTCGCAACATCTTTCCTTCAGGTATTGCAAGCTTTTTTGAGTGTGCCAGCTTGTGCTGTCTCATTATATGCATAGGACATTCTCATTGACAAGTGAGCTAGCAGAGTCGGGTTTTCCTCTTGCATTTCTCAGGCATCACTGATATAGGAATACATTCTGTCGCTTGTTTAAATGCCCGTACCTTTTGTATCACAATTACACAGGAGTTCGTGCAAGCAAGGCGAACTGCTGGTCTTAACACTGCACCTCCTTGTTTGTGGTCCTCTTCTCCTCCTTTGGAACTAAAGAAAGCCCCTGCAGAAGCATTATCAGCAAATGCTGGGTTTGTTTCTTTTGGTAATTACTGATAATTTTTTGTTTCTTCCAATCGTATTCCTTTGACTGATTACATAATAACAAGTACCGCAATGCAGTCATTTTCCCTCGGCATGTAGAAGGCAAAAAATTGGACCGTACAGTTTCAAGTCTATCAACTTTTCATGCCTACGTTAGCTATCATGTTAAGGTGAGTAACATTAAAAACATGCTGATTTGTATACTTAAATAAGGGCTTCAAATAACCTTTGTCTGTCTATGTCGTTAATTTGTGCTGCACTATGCCTCATATTTCAACAGAACTTCTTAATTGAATCAATGTAAAGCCTATTTTAACAGACTTAATCAACTGTATCTTCCATAAGCTGATTGAGTCTCTATTGGCCTGAATATTTGTGCATCCCATATCCATGCAGCCAATCAAAACCTTAGAAATGTCCAACAATGTAGCTTTTCATAGAATTAGTGACAACAAACTCAAGGAGGTTAGGTCTGATTTACCCATTGTTTTAGTTCCCATAATACGATTCAAAAGTTGTGCTAGAATTAAGAAATGGTGTAGGTATAGGCCTTTATTTTTAAGTCACCTTTTCTAAATTATTTGACATGATCAACTGATGTTTGATTCGTTTCATTGCAATATCTTTGTTATGTATTCAAGTGCTCAGAGGGCTTTATGCATACCCGTATGCGGCGTCGTGTGGAGTCATTGATACAGGTAATGTTCTTCTACTTGATGATTCTTTTTAATTAGCTTTCCTTTCAAAAGGTTTTAGTTTAATACGAATCTATTCAGTTTGCTGTTTTAAGCTATTCCCAAGTTCTATGGGTATTCCAGTTGGACAGTTTGTCAATACAATGTCACCTGTAGGTTCTAATGTCAAATGTAACGATAAAATATTTTATGATAAAGTTCATATTCAAAGAGGGAGGAAATTCTGATCCCTTGGATTTTGCTACCTAAGAGATGCGAGCCGCCCATTTTGGTTCTTCTGCTATGTTTGCAGACAACTTTAAGGACTTTCCATGGAACACAGAGAGAGAGAGAGAGGGAGGGAGGGAGGGAGGGCATCCTGTAATGGAATGGTTAAAAGAAAGCAGTATTACTAGTAGCAGTTCTTGAGCTGCATCTTCATTGCTTTTGACATGCTAATTCATTTCTTAGAGTTTGGATAGTAGTGATCACGGTGGGATTCTCTTCCTGTAATGGAATGGTTAAAAGAAAGCAGTATTGCTACTAGTAGTTCTTGAGCTGCATCTTCATTGCTTTTGACATGCTAATTCATTTCTTAGAGTTTGGATAGCAGTGATCACAGTATATCCTGGAAGCATAATTTGATGTGATTGTTACTCATAGTAGACATTGTTTTGCCAGGCCTTGGACCGTGCCAAACCTGATGTTGAAAAATCCAAGAATCTAGCAAATAACAGATCCTTCAAACGACTGGTTAGTCTAAATTTCTTGTTTTTTTGTTTTACCAAAAGAGTATATTTATACCATTAAATGAGTCCTATTATTTTCCAGAGCCTTAAAGAGGCACATGCTAATTCCCATTCATGAAGTTAAGATTCTGGACTGAAATTCAAGATGATGTGCATCTGAACCACCAGAAGACCATTTCTTTGGTAACTGTCTGCATGTACATGCCAAATATTGTAAACAGTTGTATCATATTAGATAGAGAAAAATCTTTGGAGTTGGTTGCTATTATGTACTTATATTGTTTGCATTTCAATTTCCTTTCAATACTGGTAACCAGTTGATTCTCTTAACAAAAGAAATAGACCAGTAGCCCTATTTTTGTCCGATATCGCTTGGTATATTTTTGTCACTATTGAAACACTTCTATACGCTTCTAATCAGGGTAAATTAGCCAAATGTGGCAATAAGATTAAGTATAATTTTTGGTTGGTTCATGGTTGGGGAGGTTGTAGGTTTGTTCACTGGACTACTTGAGGGTTGCTGGTTCTATATTGGCTTTGTGGGCCATGAAGTCCTTATCTGACCTTTTGGTAATTGAGGCATAGCCTATCTGCATGTGGGAACACTGCAGCTGTTTGTGATTCCATTGCTTTTGTTGCGGGAAAATTATCAAAAAATCCTAAACCTTTTATAATTGTGTCATTTCAGTCCTAAATCTATTTTTTTGGCCAATTCAGTCCTAAATTTTTTGCAAACCAGCCAATTCAGTCCATTTGGCCGGCTGGCGCAAATGTGGCTGTCGGCCGGCTGACATGGCGTCGGCCGGCGTTCACGTAGCAATATTTTAATATATTTTTTTTAATTATTTTTGAATTTTTTTTTCCTTTTCCTTCTCCCCTCCGGCCTGTCCGGCCAAGGGGGAGGCTCGCCAGCGAGGCGAGCTGGGCCCTTGCCGCCGCTGGGCGAGGGCAGAGCTCGCCCAGCCAAGGCAAGCTCTCTGCCTCGCCAGGCGAGCTCGCCATGGCTGGGCGATCTCCGCCCTCGCCCAGCGGCGGCGAGCTCCACCCTTGCCTAGATCTGGCAAGGCGGAGCTCTCCTAGCCATGACGAGCTGGGCCCTCACCCAGCTCTGGCGAGGTGGAGCTCGCCATGGCTAGGTGAGCTCCACCTCGTCAGATCTGGGCGAGGGTGGAGCTTGCCGCCACTGGGCGAGCTAGCCCAGCCATGGCGAGTTGGGCCCTCGCCGGCAAGCCTCCCCTTGGCCGGACAAGCCAGGGGGAGAAGGAAAAGAAAAAAAAAATTTCGAAAATAATTTAAAAAAAAAATTAAAATATTGCTACGTGGACACCGGCCGACGACATGTCAGTTGGCCGATGGCCATGTCAGTGCCGGCCGGCCAAATTGACTGAATTGGCTGGTTTGCAAAAGGTTTATGACTGAATTGGCTAAAAAAATAGATTTAGGATTGAAATGACACAATTATAAAAGGTTTAGAATTTTTTTGGTAATTTTCCCCTTTTGTTGTTGGGGCAGTTTCTCTGTTCAAATTGCAAAATCTGGGTCATATGGGATCATAACGAAGCTGGTTTATTGGTTGCATGGCGGGAACCTTTGTATGAAAATGCTTCTCTATTCAACTTGAATTAACAGTTTTACGCACGATCAACATGGTGTCAATCCGGCAACCTTGAACCTTAAACTACATCAAGCAATTGTTATCAACAAAGTGATAGTGAAATATGAGATCAGTTATGCGTTCCCCCTGATTCTCATGCGTCAATTTAGATTTTTCTAAGCTTGTCCTAAAGCCAATTTTGTATTTATCGTTCTTGTCGCTGGTCTTTTGAGACTTTACCTCTTTTTATCCATAATAGCCTGTTCGTGAGTAGATGCACATTATCAATGCATTACATCCTCTTAAAGCAGAGGACTTTCTTGTTTTGCTTTAGTGTACGTGCTTAAGTATCACGTCACGACTCTTACGGTTCCAACCCAGCGATCACCTACACTACTTCCTCCGCTTTATTCATGATTTCTAATGTCTGTCCAGCTAAATGCGAAAACAGCAGTTACACACAACCTCAACTGATGACATGATATTCGAGATAGGTCAAGGACTGTTAAAAAGAACTGTTGGACGTCTATCAAATCCTTGAACCCTCGGCATCTTCCATGCGTGGGTAGTTCTGTGACTGACAATCAGACATGCGGATGTCCATTCGCAATCATTCCCTTTCTACAGTCCTCAGGAATCATTCTGTCGGTCAAGGCGAGTGTCTATCCGCGATAATCCGGATCGAGTACTGATGTCCTTGGAAACAAGCATGGAGCACAAACTAGAGAGACCGGTGGAGCGTAGTTTTCTGTCTATGAATTCCCAGTCGATTCTAGGAATAGTCCCTTGTCCCAGGAGGTGGAAGATGAAAGATAGAAAAAGGGGAAGTAACCCGAAATTTTACAGGCTCCTATGTTCAGGAAACTCGTGCCGTGCAATGCAATGCCAACCAAAACCAGAACTGCTTCTCACGTTGGTATTAGTGTAGGACACGTGGAGGCGGTCATTATAGCCGTTCCAAGAATGCTCTCTCTGGCTCTCTGCCATTTGTATCTCGGCTACGTTCTGGTCTGTTCCTGTGCTGTTTCCATGAATCTGCGGGGTGCAGTAATTGACCCCTCTTTTGCCATTTCTCATTTTACTGTGATCTTCCCAGCTCTGTCGAATCCTATATTCGGCAACTCCTGTTTCTCGAAAGGTAATCTCAGACTTGGAACTCATTAATTGTCCCTTTTTCCAGCCCATCTTTCTTTGCCTCGGATTTTTATTGCACTGGACAGGGATGAAGTGAGAGTAATCATAATCAAAGGGAGGTCATTTACTCCCCGCCACTTCCCCCTAAGTGCACCTACCGTCCCTGTTAAAAAAGACATCCCCAGCTCAAATTATCGTTTGGATTTTGATTTGAATAAAGCAGATCCTGTTCTTTCATTTGAACAGGGCAAAAATTAAAATGCTTTGCCCGGTCCCTAATCATCTACAGCTTTCAATGCTCAACTGGGCATTCCTCCTTTCCATAACACTCCGATTTTAGAGCGATCTTTTTAGGAAAACAATCTGATGCCTTTATGCATCCCGGTAGTCGGAAGTGGGCTTACGTAGGTCGGGGTACCTGACGATTTTCTGGCGAGACAGCCAAAAACCACGGTATTTAAGATCATTGAAACAACCAGGTGAAACAGAAACCATTTGTGTTTCTTTAGCCATATTCATCCCCAAGATCTTATAGAGAGTCTCCTGGGTGGTCAACCCAGTTTCCATGCAACCAGGAAGCTCTCCCAATCACCACCACCACTCTCCAACCCTCAACGACATGGAAACTCCCGATCATAAGCAAGAACACTCGTCGGTGCTCTCGGTTGCCGCCTCCGAGGGCCGCCCGCACAAGACCGGCAATGGTTATGTGCCTCTCCTGGTGATCAGTGCGCTGTGCCTCTTCGTCGGCTCGGTGTCGTCCAGCCTCCTCGCCAAGTACTACTTCATCCACAAGGGCTCGAGCCGTTGGGTGTCGACATGGGTTCAGTGTGCTGGCTTCCCTCTCCTAGTGCCTTTTATTTACGTCCCTTACTTCCTCAAGCGCACCCAGAGACGACCCTTCACTCACTTCACCCGAAAGCTCTGGGTCATGTCCGTCTTCGTCGGCCTCATGCTCGGCATCAACAACCTCCTCTTCTCCTGGGGCACCTCCTACCTCCCCGTCTCCACTTCTTCGCTCCTCCTCTCCACACAACTCTTGTTCAATCTCATTCTCTCTGTCCTCATCGTCAAGCAAAAGATCGCCTTCTCTAACCTCAATTGCGTCATCCTCCTGACCTTGAGCTCGGTCCTCCTGGCCTTGTCGGAGAGCCATGACCGGCCACCGGGCCTGACCCGGGCCAAGTATTTCATAGGGTTCCTCTCCACCGTAGGCGCCGGGCTCTTGTTTGCACTATATCTCCCCGTCATGGAGAAGATATACAAGAAAGTGTATTGCTATGCGATGGTGATCGAAATGCAGCTGGTGATGGAGATTGCGGCAACAGCGCTAGCGATGGTGGGGATGGTGGCAGATGGTGGTTTTGCGGAGATGAAGCGAGAGGGGGAGAGGGTGTTCGACAGGGGTGCTAGGGTTTACTACGCAACGGTGGCGATGACCGTGGTGTGCTGGCAGATGTGCTTCATGGGGACGGCGGGGATGGTGTTCATGACGTCGTCGCTAACCGGTGGGGTGTGCATGACGGCGCTGCTGGCGTTGAACGTGTTGGCCGGGGTGGTGATCTACCAGGACGACTTCGGGGGCGTGAAAATCGTATCCACAGTGCTGTGTATGTGGGGTTTCTGCTCCTACGTGTATGGCATGCACATGATGAACACCAAACGCCAAGGAACAGAAAACAAGCCCAGTGTTACTACTGCTAGATCTAGTCCTAGTAACTGTCTTGGTCAACCCATGGAGATGGCTTCTTTGGCTTAGACGCCGGACGTCGCATCCGGCGGCAGCGTTTAGTGAAACCAAATGTTGTATTATCCCCCTCTATGAGGTTGATCCGCGACTTTTTTTGCGCCAATGCTAGGTAAAATGTAATTAGCAGTGCAGGTATTAGCCGGGGACCGAATTGAGGGATAATTAGCTAGCATGTCAAAAGGCTTATGATCTTTGTGGCCACCATAATAAAACTAGCAAAATGTCAGTGAGCGTTTCCAGTGCATGCTTGTCATCGCTTGCCCTCGCCTCAATCACCAGTTCCGAACAGTTTCCCCCTCCACGTCCAGTGCCCTATGACGATCCTCTTTCCATCAGCCCGTGAAAATACTATTTCCAGTCCCAAACAACTTCTCAGATGATGACAAACTCGATGCACTACATCACGAGGAGACACCTTTATGACTTGGCAAAGCAACTGCGGAGGAAAAAAAAGTGAGGAGTGATGTGCGTTTGCTCACCCAAGTTTACCTTTGTATTAATTGGAGACGACCTTTCCATCTACTCAGCCTGCAGAAGAAGGAAATGAACAGTAACACCCTCCCCTCTTTTACAGCCTAAGTTCTTATCCCTCTCATTAAATGCCTTGGCTATAAAAGAACGTTCTTTTTAAGTGGCTTATGCATTAATGTGGGCGGCCAATACGTTAACGTCTGTCTAACTACAAACCGAGTAACTTTTCATGAACTGGGGTTTGACCCATATTTCATCAAATCAAAGCACAATGTCATTTTCGTATGGATAAGTTTTGACAGCATAGCATCTTGTTCCCACAGCTGATATAAATAATCCATCCTTCGATGCTCCTTCCCGATTAACTTTTGACTTTTGAAAGAATCTCTTTATGTTTATCTTATTCTTCACAAAGGTAATCACAAGATTAAAGCACATCATCATCTTTTCAGGTATCTTATCGATTAAATTTTTGAACGAGTATCTTAATTATCTTAGAGATCTTCTTGATGGGTGACCTATAAAACTAATGTAACCAATCAACTTAAACATATGTGTTTTATCTACTAATCTTTGTCTGTTATTTCCAAAGGTGATAGAGAATCTTAAATCAGCTAATGTATCTTATCGATTAGCTTATGTATGCTTCTCGTGCAAGCAAGACTAAAGGAAAAATGAATAAGAACAGATAAACATGATGAATAAGAATGCATAATGTTGGGAAAATTTGATTGATGATAAGGATACGAGCAATAATTTATTGTTTTTTTTTTTTTTGGGGTAAAGAGCAATAGTTTATTGTTCTTTGATGCTTTAATGCATAATGATGATCACTGTCTCAAGTATTATATGTCGCCACTACTGTTGCTATTGGGTTTAAAACAAATATACCTCCGAGATATACATGAAAGAAGCTCAGCAATTACTCAATTTTCCTATTGAAATTTTACATTGAATGTGTTATCAAACTAGTGTGAGAAAAGAGAAGACGAGAAAATTTTGTGAAGAAGATAAAGTTGTTATTGTTTTGAACAATGTGTGATTTGGTCATATTTATAGACAGATACCATCACCACTTTTCATAATCAACCATCACTTCTCTTCATGTCAATAGATCTCATTTCATATCTAACAATCACTTTTTTTCATGTCCAATTCAATCTCTTTTCTTAATTATGGATAGATAAAAGACTATTTCAACAATCATCTACTTAGTTTGTTATTTGTACTAATTTACATAAATCCATACATACATTAAGGTATCAATTAAGATTTGAATCTTCAACTAATATAAATAATTCCATTAATGAAATCAATGGTAAATAAAATTTTGAACCATGATTTCATTTGTTAATTGAATTATCACATATATGAGTTTACACACATTCAATTAGAAATTTACTGTGCCTTGGAACTTTTATGGCCTTGTGCTTCCTCCTAGATCATGAATATTTACAAAAGTTCATCCAGCTTTTGTTAGAAGTGGCACCACTTCTTATGGTCATATAGTTGAAGTTCCTAACTTATTACCTGAGCCTTGCCTTGCTAAAACCGGAACTTCATTAGTGCTTCTTTTGTTTCACAGAAAATAAATTATTTGGAAAATATTTTCCTAAAAATGATGACTTATATTACTTGAAATAATTAGGCAATAAATAATGAATTGTCTCAACATTCTGTGGATGATGAATTTTTTTTTGTTATTGTGAGTGATATAAGCGATCATTTTTAGAAATTTTTTTTCCAAATCATTCATTTTTTGCGAAACAAATAATGCTTAAGAGTGCTTTCTTACACTCATGCTCCTAACTTTCCATGAGTACTAACCTTGTGCCCCGGTACTCGATTATTGTCAAGATACAATAACTTCTTGTTACCCATTGAATTTTGAAACTTTGTTAGAAATTGTATAGTTGGGTTTTCACTATGCTTATTTGGCTAAAGAACTATTCCTTTGGCAGTACTACTAACTAAACCTCCCGAGAGTCCCATAGTGAATGGATCGGCCAAGTTATTATTTGTTCGAATGTAAATTATTGAAATAATTCTATCATTAATTAATTGTCAAACATACTCATGTCGCAAACTAATACGTCTAGATTTTTCACTGTATATTTTACTATATGCTTTAGAAATTGTTGACTCACTATTGCAATATAAAGATATTGCCGATATTGGTTGTGGCCACAACTTTATATCCAATAGCAAATTTTATAGTCATTAAGTGTCACGCCCCGAACTCCAACGGGCCCACGACACCCCTTCAATGGTCGTATTGAACGTGATGTCCAAGAACGCATTGCCGACCCATACAAAGCACGCAAAAATGAGCGCAAGCGGAAGCAAAAACCAAATAACCTAGACAATAAACAATGACGAAAGGGGGTAGCACTACATCATTCACAAATGCATAACATCAAAAGGGAATAGTGATTGAGTAGCTTACTTCACTATACAAAAGAGGGCCATCCAAAGATGAAATAAAGCATCAGATGCCCAAGGTCACTCCCAATCTCTAAACTGCCCATGACGACTATCCATCACTCTAAACTTGAAAATATTTAATAACAGGGGACGAGATAAATCTCATAAGTAGACAACCTAAACCCTACATAGGCCAATGGGTACCTAGATGAGTCTCCACATGCAATATAACGACCGACGAACTAGAATTCACAAGGACATCCTTACCTCGCCTCCAATCACACGCCAACCCTGCATATTAGTCAAACACTATAATGCAATTATAGCCCAAGCACATATCACAATCACTCGAGCGTCATATGCACGTACTTTCACCCGATTCAATCCAAACACATTTCACATACGCATCCATCTAACTTTTTCACGATCTGGGTCAACACCCCTCAGTTTCTTTCTCACTGCCCGCGTCAACACGCCTCAGACCCATTCTCATTACCCGCGTAAACACGCATCAGGCTCATTCTTATTGCCTGTGTAAACACGCATCAGGCCCAACTTTCTTTCCAATGACTCGTGTAAACACGTCTCAGGTCCAACTTTCCTTTTATAACCCGCGTAAACACGCATCAGGCTCAACATCCTCCAATGACCCGCGTAAACACACCTCAGGTCTAACTTTCCTTCCATGGCCCGCGTAAACACGCCTCATGCCATTTCAAATGATCACATACGTCACATCACACATTCATTTCAAGCGGCGATTACACGACAAACTAACCAACAAACGAATTTCACATATTCAAACCACACTCAAACTTGCTTATTCGCTAATTACTGAATCAATTCGTTCAAACATCCAATCCACCACAATTTCCACAAAATGCACTATACTAAATCGAGCGCACAAAGGCTTCGATAGGCCATCGAACCCGGCCCCTAACCCTGCACATCCAATGCAATATAGGCATAAAATCACACATTTAAGCCCCGCTTCGAGCACCAATCGATCCCACAAATCATCACACAAAACGGCCCTTGAACCACCACAAGTTAGCCCACGTTTGCATCACAAATCAACCACCACACAGCCACACTTAGTCCATAATTTAATCCACTAATTATCCACTAAGCCGATACTAATTAACCCCTAAACAAGTTTAAAAAAAAATACTCAAAGTATTAGGTTGGGTTTAGGAAGTCACTTCCTAAATTTGGCCCAAGAAAAATCAGTACGGGCCCAAAATGGCCTGGATGAACAATGACGGATAGGCGCGGGCAAGGGTGCAACGGGCATAGTGGCCGGCAACGTGCTCAGCTACGACTGAGGTGCTTGGCCACGGTTAGGCACAAGGCCTGGTGCTCGGCAACGGTTAGGCGAGCTTGGCACGGGCAGGGGAAGCAGCTTGGGCTATCTGGCTACAGCCTGGGTGAGTGGCTGGACGTGGGCAACGGGCTCGGCCACGTCCGGGCAACAGTGGCCAGGCGTGCTAGGCGAGTGGCTTGGCTAGCCGGCAAGCTGGCTAGCCGGCTGGCTGGGCGGCACGGCGGGGGCGACTACCTGCGACGGGCGGACGACAAGCGACGGCAAGCTGGTCCTGACGAGCGACGGTCGCGAAGCGCGAGTGTATGGTTGCTGGGCGACAACAAGCTTTGCCAGAACATGGGGCATGTGCGTCGTCGTCGGAGAAGTAGGGGTGATGGCGGTGGTCAAGACGGCTGAGGCGAACGGTCGCGGCGGCTGGGCTGGTCCTGGTGAGCTGGCACGACGACACGACAAGCGAGCTTGATGCTCGCACTCAATAGGGAGGGGAAAGAGGGTGACGGGTGGTTGGCCCTAGGGTAGACGGCGGGATGGATGGCGGCCTTGGCTGCTGGACGTGTGGCTGCACAGGGTGGATGGCGGTGGCAGGCTCGACCAAGCGAGCTGGGCGAGCTGAGCGACGACGAGCTGGTCGACGGTGGTGACGGCGTTCGGTGGCTTGACTGGGGCAACAACGGAGGCAGTGGCTAGGCTGGGGCGACGGTCGGGTGGCGAGCAGCACAAGGAAGCAGGGGCAGCGATGTCGGGGAAGAGAAGAAAAAGAAGAAGAAAGGAAAAGGAAGAAGAAAGAAAAGAAAGAGGAGAGAGAGAGAGAGGAGACATGAGCTTGAGGGGAGGAAGGGACGTGCATGGGGCAGGGGGCGCGGTAGAGAGAGAGAGAGAGGGGCAAAAAGTCAAATATCGCATTTGAGTGCGATCCGACGGTCCTTGCACAAATCCAAAAATGATCCAACGGTTCACGAAAAAACCTAATTAATAAATTAGGAAAAAGCCAAAAGATATTAAATAAAACACACTATGAGGGAGGTCTACTAGTTCAAATCTGCATTCGGTCAAAATTTCACTTTTCACTTATTTCGGGTAGTATCGACGCTGACCACAATAATATCGACACCGTCCAATTAAATTTGTCACGAAATTCCGAGAAATTGACACTAAAGTTCGGGCTCTAAATAACGGCCAAATTCGATTGAGTGTGATTATGGTGAAATCTCTAATTTAAAAATAACCCAAAAATGATCAGTTCTGGGCAAGATTTATTATAAGCACACTGACGAATTACATGTTTTATAAATCCCAAAAATGGGTCAAAATTCGGAATATCACAACTCTTTCCCCCTTACAAAAATTTCGTCCTCGAAATTTATAACGTAACCAAATTATTCGAATAAATGGGGGTATTAGTGTCGCATCAGCTCTTCGCCTTTCCATGTCGCACCTTCGATTTCATGATACTTCCAAATTACTTTGGCCATCAGCATTGTCTTGTTTCGCAATACTTGTTCCATTCTGTCTTTGATCCTTACTGGCCTTTCCACGTACGACATTCTGTGGTCAACGTCTATTTCTTCATAATTCAACACGTGGGTCGGATCTGGTTCGTATTTCTTTAACATAGACACGCGGAACACATTGTGAACTTGGGACAAATTTGGCGATAGTGCGAGATGATAGGCCAAGGCGTTAATCCTTTCTAAGACCTCGAATGGACCCACATACCTCAGGCTCAACTTCCATTTTCTTGCCAAACCGCGACAATCCTCTCATCGGTGACACTCTAAGGAATACGTGGTCCCCTACTTGAAATTCCAAAGGCCTACGTCTCCAATCTGCATAATTTTTTTGGCGGCTCTGAACGGTCTTAAGCCTGTCCCGAATCATCTTGACTATTTCGAATGACTGCTGAACCAACTTGGGACCCGTGATGCTCCTCTCACCAACTTCATCCCAACAGACTGGCATTCTGCAAGCTCTGCAGCGCCTCAAACGGTGTCATTTTGATAATTTGCTGGTAGTTATTGTTGTAGGCAAATTTAATCAAATGTAACAATTCCTCCCAACTACTTTTAAATTCTAATACACATGCCTGCAGCATATCTTCCAAAGTCTGAATTATCCTTTCAAACTGGCCATCCGTTTGGGGGTGATAGGCTGTATTAAATTGTAGCTTCGTTCCTAATGCCGTATGAAGACTTTTCCAAAAAGCGGCAGTGAATTTAGGATTGTGGTCTAAGGTAGTCGTCACTAGCACTCCGTGAAGACGGACTATTTGTCACACGTATATCTCGGCATACCTATCCAAGGCGAAATTCTTTCATACCGGCAAAAAACGTGCTGACTTTGTCAATCAGTCGACTACCACCCATATCGAATCGTAGCCCCTCTAACTCTTCGGTAATCCCATTACAAAATTCATGGTAATATGTTACCACTTACACTCAGGGATTTCCAATGGTTGCAACATTTCACCTGACTTGCAATGTTGTGCCTTCACTTGCTGACATGTTAAACACTTGGCTACGTGCTTGGCTAAATCCACTTTCATGCCGTTCCACCAATAATATTGTCTTAAGTTCTTATACATCTTCGTACTACCCGAGTGAATACTGTAATTGCTACGGTGGGCTTCAGACAAAATCTCCTCTTTAAGTTTTGCATCATTGGATACACACAATCGTCCACAGAATTTCAGAATCCCATCTTCGGGTACCTGGAAGTCCGATCTCCTTTCTGCAACATCCATTTTCAGAATCTTCTCAATCTCTGGATCCGTTGATTGTAAAGTCTTAATCTTAGTCTGGATTTCTGGTTTAATTCTCAATGCGGCAAGCAAACTTGAGATATGACTCACTTTAAACTTCAATTCTGAATCCCGAACTCCCTCCAATAGAGTCCATTCCTTGACCATCATATGCGCGATGCTCGATTTTTGACTTAGTGCATCTGCTACTGTATTAGCCTTTTCGGGGTGACACAGGATATCGTAGTCATAGTCCTTAGGGAGTTCCATCCAACTGCGTTATTTCATGTTCAATTCCTTTTGGGAGAACAAGTACCTTAAACTTTGATGGACCGTATAAATTTGAAATTTCTCCCCACACAAGTAGTGTCTCCAAATCTTAAGAGCGAAGGTAATCTCGACCAATTCCGAATCGTGCGTCGGATAATTCAAGTCATATGGTCTTAATTGTTGCGATGCGTATGTCACCACTTTTCCATGTTGCATTAGCACGTATCCCAATCCTCTTAGTGACGTGTCAATGTATATCTCATATCCTCTCGGACCTGATGGGATTGTCAACATTGGTGCGGTCGTCAATCTCTGCTTTAACTCTTGTAAACTCCTTTCACACTTATCCATCTATTCAAACCTCGTTTCCTTCTTTAGTAACCACATCGACGGTGTTGCTAATGCCGAAAATCTCTCTACGAAGCATTTGTAATAACCTGCCAGACCCAAGAAGCTATAAACCTCGGTTACTGTTGTTGGCCTCAGCCAATTCGTAGCTGCTTCAATCTTTGTCGGGTTCACTGAAATTCCATTCCAAGAAGTCACGTGTCCAAGAAATGCTACCCGATTTAATCATAACTCGCACTTACTAAACTTGGCATAGAGTACGTATTCTCTTAAAGTCCGTAGAACCATCTGTAGATGTTGCTCGTGTTCCTCAAGGCTCCTTGAATACACCAAGATATCGTCGATGAATACAATAACGACTGATCCAGGAATTTCCTAAACACTCGATTCATCAAATCAATGAAAGTAGCTGAGGCATTAGTCAATATGAACGGCATTACTATAAACTCATCGTGCCCATACCTCGTCCTAAATGCCGTTTTTGGTATATCATCCTTCTTGGTCCTCAATTGGTGGTAACCCGTCCTCAAGTCGATTTTAGAAAATATCGATGCTCTTTGCAATTGATCAAACAGGTCGCCTATCCTTAGTAGTGGATATTTATTCTTAATGGTTACCTGATTCAACTGCCTGGAGTTAACGCACAACCTTAATGATCTGTCCTCCTTCATCACGAATAAAACTGGCGCTCCTCATGAAAATGCACTCGGACGAATGAAACATTTATCTAATAACTCATGCATTTAGACTTTTAATTCCTTCAATTTTAACAAAGATATCCTATAGGGTGCTTTCGAGATCGGTTTTGTTCCTGGGGCCAACTCAATTACAAACTTCATTTCACTATCAGGTGACAATCCTGACAATTCCTAAGGAAAGATATCGGAGAAATACATAAACTGATTGCGTCAACTTACCATGAGCAATTATATGTCTTACATGACCATTCAAATCTAAAATTTCCAAACAAATCACTTCTAAAACACCAAATATTCTTATACATTGCATTTAGACCCTTAAGACATGTCATTCGCTTTCTTCTCAGTCACGACTTACACTTTTCCATACACCTGTAGTTGATTATGATTATTTGGTGGAGCAGCTCCCGCTTGATGTCCTACTCGCGGTTGCCATGGTTGTATCGGCAGCCTAACCCGTCGGTTCGAGCAGTTTTCTCACTTAGTGACCTCGCCCTCCACATTCAAATCATACTCTACCCTTACTCGAGCAAGGCCCATTTTCGTGTCTTCCCCCACAAAGTCGACAAGTCGTATTCAAATGATGAGTCGGCTTCCCGATATTCTTCCTAACGGGAGGGACGAAGCGACTATTTCCCATCATTGGCCTATTTCCAAAGTGACAATTGTCCCTAGCAGGGGTATACTGCGATCCAGGGGCGGCAGTCCGATTCATCAAATCACGTTCAATTGCCTGAGCCTAATCATAAATCTTGTAATAACCCCTCAAGTTTAGTGATATCATCTGACTACGAAGGTCCGGCTTCATCCTATCTCGGAATCTCAGGGTTTTGTCCACTGGGTCCTCTACCATTCTTAGGGCAAACTTAGACAGCCTTGCAAACTCGGCTTTGTATTGATCCATTGACATCTAACCCTGGCAAAGTCTCATGAATTCAGTCAACTTCTGCTCTCGGGTACTTTATGAGAAATACTTGCTATTAAAGGTCTCGGTAAAAATAGTCCAAGTTAGAGTAGTACCAGCAGGGAACACTTGACCTCTAGTAACCCTCCACCAATCACTTGCATTTCCTTGAAACTGGTAAACTGCCAGGGTTACCTTTTCTCTCTCGATATATCTCAGTACTTCAAAAGCCTTTTCTAACTCTTCCGTCCATTGGGGTGCAGCCTCAGTATCATCTCTCCCATTAAACTTCTAAGGCTTCAACCTCAAAAATTGCTCGACCAGCTTGGACATCAGTCTGTTTGCATTTATCGATCCTTGACCAGGGTTCCCATCATTCACATTGTTCTCATGATTCCCATTATTTCCATTGGCTCCGTTGGCAGTGGCAACAGCGGCCTCAGCAGCAGCAGCGACAGTAGCATTCCGCTCTTCAATCTGCCTACCCATTAAAATCCCGACTTCTTGTAGTACTCTCAAAATTCCTCAACCAGGGGATCCTCTGGAACTCTAGCTTGCGAGGCCATATGACCTCGACCTCGACCTCTACCTCGACCTCTCATTCTCACCAGATCTCACACTCGTCTATTTGTTATAATTCCACTCAGGAATTGGAGACCTAGCCAACTATATCAGTCCAAAGCCCTAAGCAATGAATCACAGTAATAATTCACTAAGTAGGCAGCCAATCACAAATAACACCTAATTACAACCAACATAGTTCGTGCACTTACCTCAAGTCCTGACGTACCTGCACTTTACACATTAATGCATAACATCACTCAGCAATCACAATCAAACAGCCTGGGGTACGCATGGCACACGAGTCTCCCTAACTAGCTACCTCAAAGTCATCGCTCCTTATCACTCCAGATTTTGATCAACTTGGATCAAGCTGACCTTGCTCTGATACTAAATGAATGGAGATGTCACACCCCGAACTCCAATGGGCTCATGACACCCCTTCAATGGTCGTATTGAACGCGACATCCCTGGATGCGTCACCAACCCATACGAAGCACGCAAAAACGAATGCAAGCGGAAGCGGAAACCAAACATCCCAGACAATAAACAATGATGAAAGGGGGTAGCACTACATCATTTACAAATGCACAACATCAAAAGGGAACAGTGGTTAGGTAGCCTACTTCACTATGCAAAAGAGGGGCATCTAAAGATGAAACGAAACATCAAATGCCCAAGGTCACTCCTAGTCTCTGAACAGCCCATGATGACTATCCGTCACTCCAAACCTGAAAATGTTTAACAACGGGGGACGAGATAAATCTCAATAAATAGACAACCTAAGCCCGACATAGGCCAATGCGTACCTAAACGAGTCTCCACATGCAATATAACGACCGATGAACTAGAATTCACAAGAACATCCTTACCTCGCCCCCAATCACATGCCAACTTTGCATATTAGTCAAACACTATAATGCAATTATATCCCAAGCACATATCACAATCACTCGAGCGTCATATGCACGTACTTTCACCCTATTCAATCCAAACACATTTTACATGCGCATCCATCTAACTTTCTCGCGACCTAGCTCAATACCCCTCATGTCCTTTCTCACTGCCCGCGTCAATACGCCTTAAGCCCATTCTCACTGCCCGCGTAAACACGCATCAGGCTCATTTTCACTGCCCACGTAAACACACCTTAGGCTCATTCTCATTGTCGACGTAAACATGCCTCAAGCTCATTCTCACTGCCCGCGTAAACACTTCTCAGACCCAACTTTCTTTCCAATGACCCGCGTAAACACACCTCAGGTCCAACTTTCCTTCCATAGCCAGTGTAAACACGTCTCCGGCTCAACATCCTCCAATGACCCGCGTAAACACGCCTCAGGTCTAACTTTCTTTTCACGACCTTGTAAACACGCCTCAAGCTATTTCAAATGATCACATACGCCACATCACACATTCATTTCAAGTGGCGATTACACGACAAACTAACCAACCAACCGATTTCACATATTCAAACCACACTTAAACTTGCTCATTTGCCAATTACTCAAGCAAACAGTTCAAACATCCAATCCACCACAATTTCCACAAAATGCACTATACTAAATCGACCGCACAAAGGCCTCAATAGGCCATTGAACCCAGCCCCCAACACCGCACATCCAATGCAATATAGGCATAAAATCACACATTTAAGCCCCACTTCGAGCACCAATCGGTCCCACAAATCATCACACAAAACGGCCCTTGAACCGCCACAATTTAGCCCACGTTTGCATCACAAATCAACCACCACACTCAGCCACAAATAGCCACACTCAACCCACAATTTAATCCGGTAATTAGCCACTGAGCTGATGCTAATTAACCCCTAAACAAGTTTAAAAAAAATACCCAAAGTACTGGATAGGGTTTAGGAAGTCACTTGCCTAAATTTGGCCTAGGAAAAATTGGTATGGGCCCAAAATGGCCTGGGTGAACAGTGGCGGATCGGCGCGGGCGAAGGAGCGACAGGCACATTGGTCAGCAATGTGCTCGACCACAATCGGGGCGCTTGGCCACTGCAGGGCACAAGGCCTAGCACTCAACCACGGTTGGGCATACGGCCTGGCGCTCGGCGACGGTTGGGCGAGCTCGGTACGGGCAGGGGCAGCGGCCTGGGCTGTCCGACCACGGCCTGAGCTAGCAACTGTGCGCGAGCAACGGGCTTGGCCACGGCAGGGGAACGGTTGTCAGGCATGCTAGGCGAGTGGCCTGGCTGGCCTGCTGGCTGGGCGGCATGGTGGCGGCGACGAGCAACGACGACGAGCCGACGGCGGGAGGCGGCAAGTTGGTCCCAGTGAGTGGCAGTCGTGAGGCGAAGTTGTATGGCTACTGGGTGGCGACAAGCTCGGCCGGAATAGGGGGCAGTTGCGTCGTCGTTGGAGTAGCAGGGGTGATGGCGGCGGTCGAGACGGCTGAGGAGGATGGTCGCGGGGGCTGGGCTGGGCTGGGCTGGTCCCGGCGACGCAACGGGCGAGTTTGCTGCCCACGCGCAACAGGGAGGGGAAAGAGGGAGAGGGGAGGTTGGCCCTGGGGTGGACAACGACATGGGCGGCAGCCTTGGTGGCTGGGTGTGCGGCTGCGTAGGGCAGACGGCGGCAACAGGCTTGGCCAGGCGAGCTGAGCGGCGACAAGCTCGGCCTGATGAGCTGCGAGTTACTGGGCAAGCTGGTCGACGGCGGTGACGGCGTTCGGTAGCTCAATTAGGGTGATGGCGGAGGCGGTGGCTAGGCTAAGGTGACGGTCGGGCGGCGAGCAGCAGAAGGAAGCAGGGGCAACGGCATCGGGGAAGAGAAGAAGAAGAGAAGAAGAAGAAAAAGAAAGGAAAAGAAAGAAGAAAGAAAAGAAAGAGGAGAGAGACAGAGGAGACGTGAGCGTAAGGAGGGGGGAGAGATGTGCATGGGGTAGAAGGCGCGGTAGAGAGAGAGAGAGAGAGAGAGAGAGAGAGAGAGAGAGGCAAAAAGTCAAACATCGCACTTGAGTGCGATCCGATGGTCCTCGTTCAAATCCAAAAACGATCTAACGGTTCACGAAAAACCCTAATTAATAAATTAGGAAAAAGCCAAAAGATATTAAATAAAACACACTACAATTGAGGTCTACTAATCCAAATCCGTATCCGGTCAAAGTTTCACTTTTCACTTATCCCGGATAATGTTGACGTTGGCTACAATAATATCAACGCAATCCAATTAAATTTGTCACGAAACTTCGAGAAATTGACACTGAAGTTCAGGTTCTAAAAAATGGTCAAATTCGATCGAGTGTGATTCTAGCGAAATCTCTAATTTAAAAATAAACCAAGAGTGATCAGTTCCATGTGAGATTTTATTATAAGGGCACTGACGAATTACGTGGTTTATAAATCTCAAAAATGGATCGAAATTCGGAATACCACATTAAGCCTTTTTACTAGCTGTCGATCGTGCTATAAATTCAAAATACATTGTTGAATATGCTCTACATGTTTGCTTCTTCTTTTTTTTGGTCAAAATACATGTTTGCTTCTTTGATGCCCAAGAGACTACACCATTTGCAAGCAAGAAAACCCATCCAGATGTCGACTTTTTGTCGATTGTGCTAGTTTTCCAACTAGCATCCGAATATCCTACTAGTACTTCTAGTTGTCTTTCATAAAATAGACCATAATCTTCTGTTATTTTTAAGTAACTAATAATTCTACTTATGGCCTTTTTTTTTGGTAAGGCTACTTATGGCCTTTCAATGCATAGTACTAGTATTATTAGTAAATATGGACAATTTACACATAATAAAGGCTACATTAAGTCTAGTACAATGCATAACATACATCAGACTTCCAAATGCTGATATTTTTTGAAAAATTTCTCCGCATAGTGGAAAGCATGAACCCTACTATGTTTGATCACTTTGATGCCTAAAATTATATCCACTTCTCCCAAATTTTTCATTCTAAACTAAGAAGATAAATACTTATCATTTTCATTTATGCCATGCATAATTTTACCAACAATTAGCATATCATCTACATATAATGAAAAATGCACTTATCAATATTGTTATGCTTAAATCCATATGATAATATCAACGAATCAAATTTTTCAAGCCACTATTTCGGTTCTTGCTTCAGACTACATAATGATATGTTTAGCATGCATTTGGCAACCATTCTATTCCCAGAAATAATTTCTGTTCATAAATGATTCTTTTTTATTTCATGCCCGAAAATAATTTCTAAGCATTTGAAAGTATTTAATAACTGCCCAAAATTTCTATTCTTGAAATAGAAAAAGAACAGAAATACGTTTGGTAATTGCATAAATTTTCTTTTTATTAATATTTTGAATTTTTTAAATATTTCTTTCTCTTTTTTTTTTCTTTTTTTTTTCCTTCTTCCCTTTCCTTGGCCGTGGCCAGGTCATTGGCGTTGGCAACCGGCCACAAGCCAGGGTCGGCGAGGGCTGGACCCTCACCGCCGCCCTTGCTAGATCCAGTGAGGACGGCCCTCACCCAGGCCACGAGCCACCCTCACCCAAGTGGTGAGGGTCCAGCCCTCGTCGGCCCTAGCCTGTGGCCGATCGTCAATGGCCGACCATAGGCCAGGACAAAGAAGAAGAAAACCAAGAAGAAGAAGAAAAAAATTTCTTTTCCATTTTTTATTTTTGTTCCAGAATTAAGAAGCAACTTTTTTTGTTTCTTGATTCTGTTTCAACATTGATTATGGGAACAAATATTTCCAAATTTATGCTCGGGAACAAAAAATTTACCAAATGGATTTCTGTTGCAAAACTGATTCTGAGAACAAAAAAATAGAAATAATTACTATTTGGCCAGTTGCCAAATGCGCCCTTAATTTGCAAGCCTTATTATCATTTTTGGGTAGAATAAAACCTGCAAGTTGTTCCTTGTACACCTCAATCTTCTAATTTACCATTTAGAATAGTTGTTTTAACATCCATTTGATGCACATGCAATTTATAAATTGATGTCATAGCTAATAGAACTCTAACCGATGTTATTTGAGCAACCGATACATATGTATCAAAATATTTCAAAGCAGTAAATCTATTAATACCTTGTTTTTCAGTATTGTATTTGGTCTCCAAGGCATTATAAATGTCTCTAGGATTTATGTAAGATCAAAAAATTTCATATAGACAATCTGATAGAGAATTGAGAATTCTTCCTCAGCACCTCTTATCATTATAAATTGCTTTTTTTCCAAAATGATACATCTTTATATGTCATTGCCTTACTGAACATTCTTGGATCTTCTTCCAAGTGAAACCGCTACATTTTCCCTATCTCCTTCAACCAGGAGAGTTACATATGAACATCGAAATTTTTTCATTTTCTTCACTCTTTGACTTCTCTTCGGCTGACTTGGAGAATCAAATAGTTTTTTTTTCTTGATGAAGGATTGATTGCATCAATTGGTGTTTGTGAATATGTTGTGGTATCACTTAAATCTTTAAGAAGTTTGTGTTCAAGAATTCAACATATCTTAATTCCATAATAATATTAGATTTGACATCTAATAATCGATAAGTTTAGAATTCTTAGTATATCCAACATACACACTTCTTAAAGCCCTTGGTCCTAATTTGGTTTGCTTAGGATCAAGAATTCTATAATACGCATTGCATCCCCATATTTTAAAGTTTTAGATTTTTGGTACCCTTTCTTTCTATAATTCATACGGAGAGATCTTAAATTTCTTTGAAGGAATTTTGTGGTGAACCTGAATTGTAGTAAGAAGTGTTTCTCCCCAGAAATTGATTGCCAATTTTGGTTGTAAAATTTGTAATTAACCATATCTACCAAATTCAATTTCTTTTCGTGCCAATCCATTATGTTGTGATGATTGATCTTTTAATTTCATAAGGTAAACAAGAGTATATCTAGAGCAATCATCAATAAATGCAATAAAATAATGATTTTTACCTCTAGTTACCATACCCATTAATTCTTAAATATCATAATGCACCAGTTCAAGTACTTTATTAGATATTTCTACCTTTGAGAACGATTTCTTAATTATCTTTGCTTATAAACATATTTCAATCCTTCTTATCCATATTATCACATGATATCATACCGCTTTCATTCATATATTTCAAAGTAATCTAGCAACATGAAAAAATCTATTATTCTGCAAGGAAGATGACTCAAGCATATAAGCACAAAAAAAGTTTCATTAATACTTACATGTCAAAATTGCAAACACTTGATGCAGTCACTATCTCCATCTCTATGATAATAATATCTTAATATTGTTGGGAAAATTTGATTGATGATGAAAATACGAGCAGTAGATTATAGTTTTTGATGTTTTGATGCCTGATGATAATCATTGTCCTTAAGGTATTATTTGCCTCCACTATTATTGCTACAACCTCAAGGACATACACTGAAGACACGGAGAAATGATTTCAACAATTACTCAATTTTCCTCTTGGAATTTCACCTTGAATGTGTTGTCAAATTTGTGTGAGAAAAGAAAAGAAGAGAGAATGAATGATGTGAAGAAGAGAAAGTTGTTATTGTTTTAAATAATGTGTGATTTGATCCTATTTATAGATAATCAAACAAGGCATCTTTTGAAAATGGGTTCCTTATTGGAACCATCACCGCTTTTCATGATCAACCATCTTCTCTTCATGTCAAGAACATCTATTTTCAAATCCAACAATCATTTCTTTTAACTAAACATTTTCAATCTCTTATCTTAATTATTTATTGATAATAAACTATTTCAACAAAAAAGAATCGTCATAATGCAATGTTAAAAAGGATATGAAGAGAGATTGACAGTTTTGGCTTCGCAGCCAGGTAAAAAATGACTTGAGATTGATAAAACGAGCTCTTCTCCGTATTCTATATCCTTTTGGTCGAATTGAAGAAGTGCATAGTACCAACTCGGTGCATAAGAAACCTACACTGATTGTTATAAGTTACACATATGATGGTGAACAAATCAGATGATCTTGCATAATTTTGTCATAGTAAGAGAAAATTACACAGATAATACTTACACCTTTAGCACTGGATGAGTGACGTGTGTTTGGAGTTGGTTTTATAACTGAACTGTTCTACATGTTGATCATCCAGTGATGAAGTGGTAAAAGTATATTTCACACCGGCAATAGACCTAGTAAAAGTCCATATATATAGTATATGGGCTACAACAATCTTACGAGAGAATAACTCCTGAGTGGAGTTAGCTAACATATCATGAGGTTGTTGTTATAAAAGTCAAGCCTCTTATTTTAGTGGCGACATTATTTCGGCTTTGTAATTAGGAATCAAAATTGCACCAAAAGTCAGGGATTCCCTCTTAGAATATTGAAGTTATTGGGTGTTTTGTATCGCAGTTGTTGTGGACACACATGCATAATCTTCAATACAAAATGCAGGCATGAAGAGTGCAGGACATGGCAATCACTACGTTAAGCTGATGGGTCAAAAGAGTTGGATTCTCTGAGGACATGTCGCTCACGTTCTTCTCGATCCCCTCCTTTAAAACAATCTCTCCCATCTGCGAAATCATCTTCATCCTTGGAGGCAGAATGATTCTCTCGTCCTCCTCCCTCAATGGAAACGATGCTCCACCGTCACAAGAAAAGTTCAACATTATTCAGATAAATCTCTTCGATTTCGGCAATCATAGCAACCACGATCCTTCCTTCTCCACTGCGAAAGAGAAAGGCAGCCCACGCCAAGAAAAGCAAATCGGGGTCGACCCGATTTCCCTACAGCAAGAGCCGGCCCTCTTCGGGTCAAAACCGTTTCCGCCCATCAAGACGAACGGTTGGCATGGCCTTCTTCCCCCGCTCTCGCCTGCCAAGAGCAAGTTCCTCAGCCACAGCCTCCCAAGCTCGGCCACGACATCACCACGCTTCCCTTCCATTAGTAATCTACTGAAGAGGAACAAGAAGTGGGTGCAGCAGGAAAGTCAGGCACATACTCCTCCTCAACTGGCTTTCGACCATCTCATGATGCTCAGCCCGTACCTCGCGATGCAACAAGAGATGAGGAGGTTCAGGAGGAGCAAGTCATGCGGCGAAGGAAGAGCAATCCCACCCTCCGTAGACTTTGATCTTCTGGCAACCCAAGCTAAAGCTACTGGTACGACTTCTGGCACTAGTGACAGTAGTTGTACCAGTGACAGTAGCGGGAGCGAATGTCACCAAGAAGTGAACCTCAAGAACAACTTCCCCAGAACTGTGAGCAACGAAGACCGCGATGGTAAGAGGGAGAAGGAAAGTCGGCAGGAGGAGTTCAAATGCGGGGCACTGTGCTTGTTCCTTCCAGGGTTTGGCAAGGCCAAGCCTGTCAAATCGAAGAAGGATTTATCACAAGCAGCGGAGAACAGCTATGTGATCTCTAGGACTGTTTCATTGGAGAAATTTGAATGCGGATCGTGGGCTTCCCCCATTATCAACGTGAACGAAATCAGCCATGAAGATGGAGCAGGAGCTGGAATGGGAGACTCCGCTAACCTCTACTTTGATCTGCCGCTAGAGATGATTCAGAGCAGTGCCAACGACATGCATTCTCCGGTGACCGCGGCTTTCATCTTTGACAAGGAGAGGAAGGGCGTCTTGAAGAACGGCTCGATGAGGGCGCCCAACAGGAAGTCGCACGAGTCCTCTCGGCACGTTCGGTTCTCCACGTCTTCGCCGACTTCGCACCCTGAATCGCCAACTTCTTGCATCATGCCCCGCTTGCGCAAGGCGAGGGAGGACTTCAATGCCTTCCTAGAAGCACAGAGTGCTTGAAAGTTATCATCAGCTCCTCACATTCCTAAACCTAAACGCGCGAATCTCCTGTCCGATGATCCATCTGCATGATATACGTTTGTGTCGTAACTTTTGAATTGAGAAATCGTGATGTCGTCGTGTCTAGATGCAGAGACGGAACGATCCATCGTATGTCAAACCCCCAGCTTCCCTTGGATTACAAAGTTTTGGTGATGAGACGTCTGTTCCGTTTGTTTTTTTAGGTTGTGCATGGTGGAATGAAGGTTTGTGTCATGTCCAGATAAGCAATTCTTGAAGAGTCGATGAAAGTTTCTGAGTTAGAAGGTTGTCATTTGCAAGAGTACTACAATCTATCAGCTAAGCTGTCCCAAGATGATCGCCATATATATAACCAATCTTCAAGATGAACAGCAGAGGAGACCCTCTGGCTGTAAAGCAGATTTCGTCAAACGCGTGCATCTATCTATGCTGCGTGCGGCATCTGTTTGACTTTGGGTGTGCTAGGCCAACGTATACATTTGGGCCAAAGATTTTGTTCTGCAACTTCTCATTTGCCAAAGCCCATGCTTGCCTCCTCAATCGTTTGTTTAGAAATATGAGATAAAGAATGTCATTCGATTGAAGGGTTTTGGTAAGGTGGACAAGAGATGCCCTGGTCATCAAAAATTAAGACAAACTGTTAAGTGGGACTTATTATCGTTATTAGTATTGAATAAAAAATGGCTGTGGAAGTAGTGTTGTCCCCATCAATCCAATAAAAAAGAAAGAAAAACTCGGTCCTAGTTTGACCCTTCGATTGTTTTTTTCACGTAAGGTCGCCGAGCTCGCTCATCTACACTTTTCGAATCGATTCCGGCGATGCAGGCACATCTCATTTGAAGTCGAGGAGGGGGTGCGGCATGTTTCTCGAGAGGACAAAAGTGTAGTTCTTGTCCTCTCAATTTCAGGGATTCCCAATTCCCTAACTCTGAACATGTCGATTTTGCAACCGAATCCTCAAACTTGCTTCATGTTTAAAGATTGAATTTTTCCATGGTTTGTCTTTTGGGCACCGAATTGAGGAAAATTACCAAAAAAGTCATCAACTTATCGTACTTTTGCCAATTCAGTCTTAAATCTTTTAATTGTGCTAACTGAGTCCTAACTAAGCATTTTCATGCTTTATCAATTGAGTTCATCCGATCAATTTTGATTGGAAATTGTTGACATGGATGTGCAATGTCCTACGTGGCACGGTGTAAGACGACCGATAGATACTAACATGGACATTTTCAATAATTTTCCGAGTGTTTTTTCTTTTTCCTTTCTCTTCTCATACAAAATCAAACGAACCACCACGTGGAGACTGGGAGTGGGAACAGGTGGCAATGCCGTTATAATTAGAATGTGGCCAAAAAGCGTATCGTCTTTGCGTGCGGGAGCTGAAATGTTGATTCTCAGCTCTCTCTTAGCTCTTGCCCTCTGTTAATCTCGATGGGGATTAGGCCCAACCCCTATGCTGCTTTTGAGAAGCATACACTCTTCTCACCTTTTGAAAATATGGTATAGACATAGATTGTTATTGATTTTATTTAAAAAAATATATATATTTTCCGAATCATTCATTTTTCACGAAACAAAATAGAACGATCGAAGTGATTCTTTTGTGTAAGTAACACAAATTATGGAACGGAGGGCCTTATTGTTTTTGATTAATGAAAAACGTTCTTTTGCAGACCGATCAGTTTTCAGTCGTTTTAAGTACCGTAAAGCCGAAAAAATAATTCCTCAAGGACAATTTTTCTTGGAATCTTTTCGCGCGGGAGTAAAGCTACGGACCCCAGGAGATTGAATGTTCAAATGGCAGAAAGGTCAGAGATGAAACGAATACGAAAGATTTCGCCGCCGCCGCCGCCGCCCCCAGGAAACTCTCCAAATGGGAATTGAAAAATCGAAAGGAGCTTTTCAGTCCCGTGAAGCGGTGCGGTGGTGGGCAATTCTGACTTTCTCCTTTCACATATGGGGAGGACAGGCTGGACTGGACTGGCCTGACCTCTCTCTCTCTCTCTCTCTCTCTCTCTCTCTCGGGCGCTCTTTCTCTCTTTTTGGGACGTGGACACTCTCCTTTTATTCATTCATTATTCATTCATTCATCCCCCGACCCTCCCAAACGGTGGTCGGCCAGCTCAACACGCCCATCATTATACCCAATTGGAAAAACAGCTCCCAGGTTGCACTTCATCGATCTCTCATTTGAATATTAATGTACGTGCAGACAAGGAATGATGACGCAAAATGACCTCCGAATCATTTAATTTGATTTCTTTTGAATTTTGACAGAACGTGTAATATTATCTCAAAATTATTAATTTATTTAATATGATTCTTAAATTTTTAATAAATATTTTAATTAATTTTTAAATTATATGAAAATATTTGATATCACCCTTTCATTATATACTTTAAAATCAATTTATATATACGTATAATTTAAAAATCACATTAAATAAATTAATAATCCTATAACGACGTTACATATTTAATTAAAATTTAAAAATCATATAAAATAAATTAAATATTTAAAAATTATATTATATATTAAGTTAAAATTCGATGATCAATAATGCCAGTTTTCACCGCGGCCAAAGAAAAACCCAAAAAAGCAGCGGCCAAATTTCGTCCATCACGAACACAATCACATGGGATTTCAATCATGACAAGAAATCAGAAAGGGACGTCCAGCCAACTCCCTCTACTTTCTTTCTTTTTCTACTTTCGCTCTTTTCTTGTGGGGGCGGGGGCTGATGTCAGACAAGAGCTGCCTTACATCGCCACTCCCCCAGCCGCCGCCGCCACCACCACCACCCTCCTCCGCCTCCTCCTCCTCCTCCTCCCAGTCAAAACCCTAATCCATCCATCCATCCATCCCCAGATAACACCACAATGAACCGTATAAAACAAAGTACTAAGATTCTTGGTTCAATTTATAATGCAACAGTCATAAGATTTCCAATCCCTGGCCGGCCTCGGGGTCATCAAAGATGCCCCCCAAAAAATAAAGCGTCAAAAAAGGGACGAGGAGGAGGTGGGAAAGCATCGCCACCACCTCCTTGGTCCATCATGCCCATCCGCCGTGTATGGTGGTCCCTCCACACTGACAACCCAATCAGCCACCCACAAACGTTCATCTCCCATCCATTCCCATCTCAAAAGAATAAGACTCTCTTTTATATATATGTATATATATATCATATTATATATTTTATAGTATTGTAATATGCAAAAGAATGGCCCACGCCCCACCCCCCCCCCCCCCTCTCTAATCTAATCCCTGATGTTGTCTTTCTCTTTAAGGGAGTGTCAAACCCGAAAAGAAAAAGGACAAAAGAATAAGTAAAAGTAAAGACATGAATCATGACCCCCCGCCCAAAACCCTCTATCAATCTACAACTGCTAAGATTCTATACCCATCACCGCACAATCGGTATAATACAAAAGGCACAGAAAGATCAAAGAAAGACGGAAACCAAAACGACAAGTAATAATCACAACTGAACAGGAAACCCCCCCCCCCCCCAAAAAAAAAGAGGGAGCTCATTGCTGGGTCCGCTGCAGCCGGTCGCCGATCATCTTGAGCTCGAACCTCTTCACGGCACCACCCGCATCCCTCATCGTGGTGTCCAGCACGTAGGGGACCTGGTCGAAGGTGAGGTCCGTAGAGTTCACCAGGTTCCGGCACGGCTCACGTCGCTCCGCGATGGTGCCATGGTAGTGGAAGTACTTGATCCGGCGCTCCGTCTTGTGGTTGGTCCTGCCCTTGAGGTTCTGGGACATGTGCACCCCAGTCGCGTACACGCTGCGCGGCTGCAGTGCGTACTTCCGGTCCCTCCGTATTCCCCTCTTCACGTCCCTGTACACCAGCTTCTCGAACCCCCATTTCCTGCTCACCATCACAAGACAGCACCATGTTCACACATTGTCCTGTGCAGGCACTCCACACTGGCCGTCCATCACTCGCCCAATCATTCAGCAAAAAGACACACAAATACAGGTGTTCTTCCCCACTGTCTCTAGTTCATTAATTAAAACCGAACATGTGACTAATACAATTAGAAGGCCCTCGTCCTTGTCCATAGAGTGATTCCTTCTTGGCACAAGCATTGTGGAGGAAAAACAGAGCTGTCAACCGAGAGGCCAATAACGCGCCAACACCATCTTATGATAGAGCCGGAGATTGCGTTGACAGTTACCTCCCGCGGTCTCTTTTCGATGCATATTAAAAGATTGTATCATGAATAAACGGACGAATGTGATGTCCCAATATACAAATGCATGATGTCCCCATCGCCGAATAAGAAACGCTAACTTGCGAACAAAGCTCTATACACCAACTCACTTCCACTTGCCCCAATACGATGGAGAGAAGACACGAATCTAATGCCATCATCAGGAGGCCGATGAAATAAACTCCAAACGCATACGCCACACAACATCTTCGATGTAAAGCACAGAACTGCACCTATCAATCAACCACCCCGGCACCCTAGAAGCCCATTTCAATCGACGCGTACTTGAAGATCGAGCGCGTCTCGAAACAGAGACGCACGACTCTTTACGACTCTTTCCTTATACTCGGACACGCTTCACAGCAATGCCCTTCATGAATCTCTGGGATATCGTCGAATTCTTAGTTCAATTCAATCAACATTTAACATCTCCCACGGAACAAACCGGGTTTTAGCTTCGGCCCTCCAATCTAATCTTAAGCTTTGCCCACATGGGAAAATCATTGCCATCTCTATGTTTAGCATCAAGGGACCGGTTGTTTCGGCTGAACATGAATGTCCCACTCGTGAAAATTGTATGTTTCACTTGCAGACGTTTTCAATATGCTGAAGGCACGCGATTAATCAAGTTCATGCGCATACATGCGAATTATAGAAAAGCCTAAATAAAGGGCCGGACACGCATAAGAAGAGGAAGTACCTGTAAGTCCTGCTGGCACCGGCCTCGTCGACGAAACAGAGCTTATTGCTCATCGGCATCTGCTCGATGGTGAACTGCGAGTACCCGGACAGTGAATCGAGCACCGACCGGAGCGTGTTCTTGGGAGGCACGTAGATGAACTCGTCCACGTCGAAGAAGAACATCCACTTGGTCATGAATTTGTACCTGTGCAAGCAATCGTTCACCACCAAGAACTGGTTGTGGTAGTACCCGTCGAACCTCTCCTGGTCCCTAACGTCCTGCAACGTCACGTACCCAAGCTCCATCCAGGGCCTCAGCACCTCGAGAACCCTCTCGTGGATCCCGCCGGCGTCGTAGATCACGAAATGCGACCTGCCGCCGAAGAGCCTCACGTGGTAGGCCATCCACTCCCGCACCCGCTGGGGGCTCAGGTTCCCGTACAGCGGCGACCCACAGTAGAGGTAATCGTACTTGGGCTGGGAGCTGAAGATGGACAAGTCCAAGCTCCCGGGAGGTTCGGCGAGGATTTCGATGGTGTCGGTGAAGTTGAAGCTGCGGTCGCTGCCGCCGGAGGTGGAGGCGAGGAGGAGCAGCTTGCCGCCGGAGTTGTCGGCGTTGAGGACGCGGTCGGGGAAGGTGCAGTTGACGACGACTACGGTGTAGACGCGGCCGTAGCCCCAGTCGGGGAGGATCTTGAATCCGACGGCGGTGGAGGCGGCGGCGGAGGTGGAGTTGGGGTGGGGGACCCACCGGCATTGGTAAGAAGGCCTGGCGTAGACGTGGAGGGGCTTGGAGGCGAGGCCGACGACGGCGAACGTGTTGAGACCGCCACGGTAGGAGCCCATGGTGATGAAGTTGTAGGCGGCGGAGCCGTAGGGGTTGAAGGCCCGCTTGACGACGCCGCCCTCGAGGACGTGCTCCCGATCCGCAGCAGGGGGCGGCGGAGGAAGAGGAAGAGGGAAAGGGAGCGGCGGGGGAGCGTCGGCGGCGGCGGCGGAGGAGGGGGAGGAGAGGGGAGGGGAGATGCGGGAGATGCAGAGGCGGAGATCGGAGGAGGAGAGGGAGAAGCGAGGGGGGAAGAACTGGAGGATGGTGGCAACGGAGCAGAGGACCAAGAGGGCGGTGAGCAGGATCTTCAGCTCGGTGGCGCAGTTCCACACGACGCCCACGAACATCTTCCTGTCGGCGCCGGCGCCGGCGCCCCTCTCCGCCTTGTTGTCTCCGTCCTTCCCCATTTCGGGCTCCCGCCGGCTGTGCCGAGGGGGGCGGCGGCGGCGGCGACGAGCGGAGAGACGGTGGCGAGAAGAGGAAGAAGAAGAGGAGTAGGAGGAGAAAATAGAAAGAGGAGGGAGGAAAGTGAGACAGTAGAGAGCGGTGGAATGGAATGGAAGGCAACGGGAATGCCTTAAAACGTTTAAGCAAAAAATGCAATGCAAACTCCACTACTTCCATCACTTCCAATTTTCCAAATGAAGTAATGCAGACAGAAGCACAACTACTAAGGTACATGTTCCTTGGATTTGTTACTAAATCCTAACCGCTTAAAACCTTCCGTTCATCTCGCAAAAATTAAAATAAATATATTTTTTAAAATGATTATTTATATCGCTTATGAAAATAAATAAGCAAAAAATACGATGTTCAAATATAAATTGCTATGAATAATTAAAATATTTTTTATCGATTAATTATTTCTAACGATATAAGTGATCATTTTTTTTTAAAAATATTTTTTGGTACTCATTTTAATGGGAAGATAGTTTGCGGTGTGGTATCGAGAGGGCAAAGGGCGGACCACCACCTCAGCTAGCCTACTAGCTCAAGAAGACCTTACTCTACTTGGGTATTACCTTGCCATCAGCTAGCCTACTAGCTCAAGAAGACCTTACTCTACTTGGGTATTCCCTTGCCACATGCTCAGCTCGTTTCTCACTAAGAATTCAATCGTCCACATCATTGGTTTGGCTTGGATCAAGCATACAACGACTCTCGCCTTATTCCACCAACACCCTAGTTAAATGATGGGCGACACTCTTTTGCTCTAATGAGCTATAGTTGCGGTTCAAATCGAATATTTGTTATGAACGTAAAGATTCGTGCGATATTACAATTATCAATGTCGGTCATCCCAACAAAAGAAGCCAAGAGAAAGGCGAACTCGCTCACCGATCAATCAGCCGCGTCTCTTGGATGCATGTGGATGGTATCGACCGCTGGGCGTGCCATCTTCGTCGGTGCGAGACTCTTACGTTAACGTGTTGAAGGAATTATACTTTTGGCCGATCGTTCCTTGTCATTCTTTTTTTTTTTTTTGGTTAATAAAAAAGGAAAAAGAAAAGAAAGGGAAGGAGGAAAGGAAGCGGGGGCGGGGCATTATTGGGATTAGGTGGAAGGCAGAAAACGACGCCGGACTCCTGTCTACTTTGATTGGATGCAAAAAGGACAGAGCAGAGCGGGTGGTCCCCACCACCGGGCTTTAAATGACAGATTGATAACCCATGGCAATTGCTGTCTCTCCTCGTAACACGTGGCAGTCAACCGCCACCTGGACGGGGCTCGCACGTTATCTGATTCTTCGCATTGTTGTCTACGGAGGAGGAAGAGGAGATGCGTTTTACGTGAAAGTTTTTGTAATCCGATGACTAAGAATTCTATCAGATTGGTCGTAGATTTCAGCCTCACGCACCGTAATGCTGTGCCGGCGCGAGAGATTTCGTGGGATGACCATCGATTGTTCTGAAAGCTGAAGCCTTTTAAGAATTGGTGTGCGTGCGCCTTTCTCTTTTCAGCCCTCGGGCGAGTTCTTTCAGCATTTATCATCCCGTTCTTTTTAATTTACGTTTTCCAGATTGGATATCAAAGTCTATAGAATAAGCGTTTAGCAAACACTACTTACTATACCTTTGATTTTAAAGTTGGATTTTTCCAAACGCTCTCCTGAACGCAACCGTCAGTGTCCCGGAGCAGACTAAGGTCAGGTGGGTGCCATGTTAGAGTTAGAAAGAAGGAATTGTGCACTGAGGTTGGAATATTCCTTCAAATTGGGGATGGATTTTCCAACGTTGCACATGTTCAAGGGGGGAAAAGCAGGGCATTTTGCATGTGCAATCCAGCGAATTTTCAGCTTCCCCTGTTTACTCTGACACTTGCCCGCGTTTCAATGGGCTGTCCTCCTTCGTAATCAACACCAACACTTTCCCTGTATTTTCCACGCAGAATGTGCCGATGGTCGTTGACTGTGCTCCTTCCGTCGCTGATCAGGTGATATCGTATGGTACCAGGATTCATGAACAAGCAAGTTCATGTGCCCAAGCAATCTCCATTCCTGGTTCAAACATGTATGCAAAAAAGTTTGAAAAAGAGCAGCCATTCAACAGACACTCGTTGATTACGTAAAGGCAAACTCCCCCCTCTTTTTTCTGTAATCCCTTGATTTACCGTTATCACAACGTTTTCCTCAACTGCTTCTTCAATTGTTGGGAACATAACACAGATAGTTCATGAATTCCGGTTCAATGTACAACGTGATTTATGAACTTTTTATTTGTGCAATGTCGTTCTTGAAATTAGGTCTAACGGGCGATGCCATCCCTTAATTTTGGTCAGATGTTCGATGTGTCTTGAACTTTTAAACATTTTTATATAATCTGGAGACTATATTGAACATGAAGTCTAGTGGCGATGTTGGACATTATTAAAGTTTATGAACCATATTACACAAATTAAAAGTTTAGAGATGATATTACTCACTGGATTAAAGTTCAAGGATTATTTCCGCTGTTATCCCTAAATTGTTTACTAGGAAAAGAGCAGTTTTCTGTGTCAAGGATGTGAACGAGGCTCTTCTTTTGTGACGACCTCTGTGACATGATTCTTTGAAGAGCCCGACCCATGTCGTGAGTTCGGGCCGGCAATGTTGTTTTGCTCTCAGGAAAAGGGAAACCCCCCTTCTCGATCCCATTGCGTCTTCCAAAATTTCAACTTTTTCAAGCTGAGCAAAGGCCATTTTCTCATGTCCCAACACTCTGTTCTGGTGTTTGGTGCTGCACCAGACCGTCTTTCAGATTCCATCACGTGAAAGGGTGGTGGGTGGGTCTTGGTTCAGCTGATGACAACTACTGCTATGGACTTGCTTTTACAGTTCTTTCCCCTCCCCCGCCCCCCCAACCACACCCCCCCTCCCCGCCAACTCTCTCGATTCTTTTATTCAACCATGCCAACTCTTGATCCCCCTATTCTCAAGCCGTACTAAACCGCGTACCGACAGTAGGAACCCTACGTCAGTATATAGTTTAATGAATGAATAAACAATTAAACGAAGTGACCGGTTCGGTTTAGCGAAACAATTCGATGAACTTGCATGTGATTAGTGGTGGAATTTGGCGGGTCTCCCCCACAAGAGTTCCTGCTGCATCTGGCTTCAAGCACACCCCACCCGCAAATAAGCAGAAGACAGAAATGTGCTCTACATGTGAAAAAATAGGGAATTGCGGCACACCCTGGATGCTTAACATACATGGAGATAGACTCCAGCGAATCTGGTGTAGAAACCTAGAATTATCTCATTTGTTTTGCCTATTCCATCCGGTGTCTACTTGATGGAAAAGGGACTCTAGCAATTCTGTCCTTTTCTTTAAGGTCACTGATTTTGGGTCAAGATAGACTCCAGCGAAACATAATGTACCTCTCCAGAGTAATGCTTGAAAGCAATTGCTACATGGAGATGTCTTCGAATTGGATCGCGTGAGATAGCTGCCCAGGATATGTGCATTATCCGATCTTTTTCTTCTTTGCAGTTGCCGCATCTTCTGCGTATAATGAATGAATCGATAACAACATAAATGTATCATGTCCAGACTACAAAGTATTGGTTTTCAACTTATCTACTTCATTACATTACCTTACATCACATTACATGGTTTTCTTTATGCCCAACTGCCAAACACAAAATGAGAAGTTCTCTTCCTTTTCTTTTCCTTCCTCTTCTCATCTAACCCTAGAAAGCATTCCCTTTACTTCCTCCTCACAACTTAAACACCCAAAACAAAGTTCACTTCCTCTTTTCAAGGAGGGAAAAAACAGAAAAGCAAATCGACAGTCATTTAATTGATCAAGCTCCAGAGGATTTGAACAGAACAGGTGCAAATACAGGTCCATCCAACCTGTCATCTTCTTTGTTTCCTCTTCTGCCGCTAGCTTGTGTGATGCTCATGCACTATTATTCACTCATCTTGCTCCACCTTTGTCAGGGTCCTTCCAATGCCTTCTTCTTTCTTAGTATTTATGGCTGCATGGAAGAGTTAATATTTGTAAATAATGGCACTGGAGTTGGAGGCGTCGTGGGCAAGAAATCAAGTGATCATTGGTGAGGCCAGCGGCTTGCATGAACGAGTGCACGATGGTCGGGCCAACATATCTGAACCCTCTTCTCAACATGTCTTTGCTCATCGTCTCTGATTTTGATGTTTTCACCGGTATCCTCTGACATGTCTTGTACTCCGTGGCAATCGGCTTGTGATTCACAAACCCCCACACGTACTTGTCAAAAGATCCGCATTCCTTTGTCACCTGTCATCGCGTGCGGACAACATACAAATGAAATCAGGAGCTAATAGGCAAATACTTGCAATGCACTGATCAGCTAAAAATTCTAAGAATCAGAAAAACGATTGAAATCCTGATGGGAAATGGAATGCGGAAGGAAAAAGAGCAAGATTTTCGAATGGAGGACTCTAACGTGTTATTACCTCCAGAATTCGCTTGGAGTTGTCTACGACTCCCCGAATTTGGCTCAACTCTAGGCCGTAGAGACTATTCAGTGATGTTATTTTCTTTTCAGAGTATTGGGCCACAATTTCTGCATCAAATCCTGAGAAAGCTTCCCTGCAAAGTGAAGGTCCCAATTGCCCAATTAAGCATATATCTCCAGAACAAATCTCATATAAAGTAGATCTCAGAAATTTCGCATTACCTCAGCACTGGACGTTTCTTCAAGACTGAAGTCCAGTCTGATCCTACTTGAGCTCCACTCAGTACCAATAACTCGAACAGGTTTCTGCATGTCACAATCCGATTCAAGGTCTAAGCACTTGATGGGTGCACAAACAAACAGACACTTGAAAAGAGGCAGAGTGAGGGAGGGAGATATTACCTGTCATCATGGACGGGCACTCCCCATTCTTGATCATGGTAAGCAACATAGATACGATCTGCACAGGCATCGCCCAGGGAGAAACGACATATCAGCACTTTATCCAGACAGGTTATGAAGCTATACTAGTAGTCGGGTTTCTTTTGAGAGCTTTTTCTATACCTGAACTAGCTGTAATGAAGCTACATCTTTTCTCCTCGCGGTTGGCAACAGCTAGAGCAGAAGAGGGGTTGAGCGGAACGACTTTGCCCCCACGCTTGAAAGGCTTAACTCTTCCGTAATGGGCAGTCTTCAGCTTCCTCTGCTCCTGCAACGAAGCAATTTGTTCTTTCCTAGCAGCTGCGATGCTACCAGGGGGGCCCGAAAATGATCTGGTCAACAATGTGTCAGGACTAGGAGGTAGTGCTTGACCGACCGATTTGTTCGTCGACCTGGTCGTGTATTGCGGAGCCAAAACCTTGCCAGGACTGGGCATGGCAGAAGATGCAGTTGTTGGATCATTTCCTCCTTTCAAAGTTGAGATTCTTGGCATTGTTTTCTTAGGAGAAATAGGAGGGGTCAATGCTGGCTTAGCATAATCAGTAGGAGCAAGATGAATAAGACTAGGGTCCTTTGGTGAATCTGCTGTGGAGTAGGGCAGTTGCGGAGGGGATCTCGGGGGCAGCGACTTCTTGGCAAGCGAATTACGTCGCTCGGGAGAGGGAATTTGGTTGCAAGAATGCTGCTGGAGGACAGGACGCCCATTGGTCCGTGCGATAGCCGGGGCCTGGTGGACTTTCGTCTTGAAGGAGCACATTCCGTGGGTTCTTGCTTTTCAGGTTCGAAATGTAAGGAGGGACTGAATTGGAGAGGTAAAAGGAAGGGGCTTGCTGAGGGGTTTAGGAGGAGTTTGACGTGTTTTTATAAATGTGGATTGGACAGGTTAGGACAAGTAGGAACATGGTAGGGAAGAAGGGACGTCAAATCTTCTTCAAGAGTTCGACGTAACGATACACCTATTGTACCCAAAAAGAAGTTGGGTAGGGCAGTGCTATGGTAGACACAGTGGACATGGCCAATCACAGTCGAGAGGAGGATGACGAAAATGACAAAGGGCCTACAAATGCCATTGCCCTCATGAAGAGTGGAATCTGAGGGCATGTTTGATGAGCTTTTGTGAAGGGAGAAAGAAAAGGAAGAGTGGGGGCAGAGTGATGGTGGTGCCAGTCACCAGTGCCAGCTCTGAGTTGGACCCTCTTTCTACACTAAGTGAAGTGTGCAGGACACCAATTCCTAATCCCAAGTTGGGCCATGAGCTTCATCTTTCTTGCTTGTCCAACTCCAAGAAAGACACAGACAAGTCGTTTTGCTTTGCCTGCTTCTTCTTACTCTGTCCGTGCTGGCACTACTACAATCACCTTTAAAATATTAACAACTGTTCAGACAATTAAGTAGCTGCAGCCAGCATTTTGGCTTGTGAGTTTGTTAAAAAAAACCAAAAAGGGGCAATAGAAAAAGTCGCTCAACTAATCAAATAAAACCAACTCCAGTAGTAGTACATGGACAAGTTGATCAGATGTCCAGTGGCAAGTGTTCTGGAGCACACAATTTTCTGGTCCATAGAATCGGGGGAGGTTGATATGAGGGACCAAATTCAGGATTGGAGATCAGATAATGGTGCAATTTTGTTATGACTCATCATGACCATGCTCATCATCCAGGATTCATCATTCATTGCCCAAGGGTTGGCTACCTATGGTTCAGAGTGTTTCTTATCAACGTGAAATAAAAACATGAACTATATCAAGCCCACATTTACTCACTTGTTGGTGTCGTTTCCAACAGCAGTTTGCAATGGGTCCAACAGGATCTTTTCCAGTTCACTCAACAATATTAGTGCCATTTCTGTGCCAGTATTCTACGAGAAGCTACGATAAGTTCTTGAAATGTAGATCCCCGCTCTCAAAAAAAGTAGATTTGTAAACAAGAGTCGAACTAATGTCATGCTCGGGAATTTTTTCCACGCGTCGCAGTTTGTAGTAGTTTGATTCGTGTAAAGGCGTGCATATTTTCCGACTTTAATCAATTATAAAACCGGCGAGATCGTGGGATGCCGGCTTTTTTAGAAGCAGCAATCGGTGTCATATGATAAGCTTTGCGTTCAGCAATTTAAAGACGCAGCACATGACAATAATAATGGTGTGTTGGAGTTTGGGAAGGTCGAAGCGATGCATCTTTCCTTGTCATGGAGCTGCCCACCGCTTCATGAATTATTATGACCCAGTTGGCCCCTCTTGCTCATTCATCCAACTTTATGGACAAGCCCACATGCCTCTTTCCACAGCCTCATCTACTAAAAAGTGCATGCGATTTGGAGCTCGTCCAATTTGTCATCCTTACCTTTGTGCGTTTTTAGCTTGTCGATAAACTTCGATTTTATGCGTATAAACAATCTCCTTGGACACCGAGCTACCTTATAGCGTCGAAATAACATCATCAAGTTAGGGTGCGCATGACAATGTTTCTGTACCCGGAAACTATTTCTATTCAAAGATGATTCTTTTTTATTTTGTGCCTGAAAACAATTTTTAAGTATTTAAAAGCGTTTGGTAACTGTCCAAAATTTCTATTCTTGAGATAGAAATGAACAAAAATGTGTTTAGTAACTACACAAAATTCCTTTTTATTAATAATATTTTGAATTGTTTAATATTTTTTTTCCTTTTTACCCATTCTCTTCCTTGGGCATGGCCGGTCGTCGGCGACCGGCCACAGCCTAGGGCCGACAAGGGCGAGGGTCCCCCTTGCCGGCGAGGGTGAGGGCTGGACCCTCGCCGCCTGGGTGAGCCGCCTCGCCCAGGCCGCGAGGGTCTAGCCCTCGCCTCCACCGGTGGCTGACGAGGGCCGTGACGCCCTCGCCGGCCCTGGGCTGTGGCCAGTCGCCAGCCGCCGACCACAACCCAAGAACAACAAAACAAAAAGAAAAAAATAAAAAAAAGAAAAAGAAGAAAAAAATCGATTCTCAAAATTGTGCCGAGAAATAAGAAGTAACTTTTTTTACTTATTATTTCTTTTTCAAAATTGTTTCTGGGCATAAATTTTTGCAAAAATATGCTCAGAAACAAAAAGTTTATCAAACGCATTTTTGTTTCTAAACTATTTCTGAGAACAAAAGAATATAAATTTTTACTGTTTTACACGTTACCAAACGGACCCTTACTCTCTTTTGACATCCCAAGTTCAAGATGATATCGGACATAAAATGCTTTGCTAGGTCTGATTTTGCATTCGATGGTTCATGACTGGGAGATTAATATATAGCAGTACGTGCAAACAATGTCTTACAGGAGAAAAGTATCCAACAAAGAAACCATTCACGTGCGTTACAGTACGCACGTAACAGATCTAGCAGTGGAAGAAGACAACCGTTCCAGATTGTAGGAATGATCTGACAATATCCCAGTCCAATTCCACATGTGAAGCAGAACATCTATCTATCAATCCATCTATATATGGGTATCTCGTCAATTTCAACTTAGCTGTTCCTGTTCCAAAGTTATATTCCTCAGCTACTTTTGGACTTTATGTCTCAGGTGGCCGAGGATTTAGATTGCACCCATCTTTGAGATGTTCCAACAGAAAAATTATTTCGTTCACAGCCCTGCACAGTCCAGAATCCGCTAGCCCTACATTATATTTTAGACTTGTCCGTCCGCGTGGAATTTGTTGACTGCCCCTCCTTCAAAATGCTGCAAGTATTGCTTCATGATTTGGCAAAACAGAATTGCCTAATAATATCTTCACATAAACCAAACAAAAACTGCAATGGCCAAATCTAACAAAAACAGGTCACCTCGGAAAAGAAATCTCCGGAGATATATCCGAGCGTCCGTATTGTCATTTTGCAATGATAACTGCTATGAAAATCTAATAATCAAGATAATCATCAATGGTAGTGTCAATTGTCAACTAAGAGTTGCAATAATCTATCTTATGAAAGTAATTAAAGGGGAGCAAGAGTATCCATCACGAAAAATGCCCCCACCGCCCAAGTTTTGATCATGACTTCATTGTAATGACTTGCTGAATTCCTGCCTTTTGCAACGCCAAACTATCTTCGAGTCAAGGGATTTATGTAATTTAATATGAAACATTGTTGTCATTCATCTTAGATCATATCCGTGTTAACAACAATTTGACAGTACAAGAATTTATTTAGCAGTAAGGGACAATTGAAAGCCCACCAAATTAGATGAATATTAACTGTGACACAGATATATCATATACGCTTTGCCTAATTATCATCTGCATTCAATATGCTCAAGCTATGGTCATAAAAATTATTTTCTGGCTACCATAGTTTCATCTGTTTTTAAGTCAAATAGTGTTCTACGTCGCCGAAAGATTTGTACGAACAAGCTTGTAGGATTTTCTTTCCCATGGACCAAAAGCGATTATACAAAAAGGACTGAAAAGCAGCACTAGTATAACCACAGAGAATCTTCCGAGGGTAAAATTTCAATCGAACACTTAATGCTTGCAACATTTTAAATAATTCAATTTGAGAGCCTCACGATAAGGAAATAGCAACAGCGAAACTAAGCTACTTGTATCCTATATGCAGTGTAGTGTAGACTGTCGATATATTGCAGTTAGACTTTAAGAAACAAAAGGGAAGTAATTTAAGACAAGTTTAGTGATGACTGACACAAACGATTAGAAGAAGAATAAATTGCATTGAGTATCACAAAACAACACTATCAGCAGTGGAATCACCAATGGAGCAGTCAGTGTGGGCATGCATATGCGCAGCATGTAGCACTTTTATGCTCTGAGTATGAGCATATGCTTCTACAAACAAATTTGCCAAATGGAGTTATGCCGTGAAAATTTCACGTATCTACTGAAGTGAATTTTCTCTTTCACATTCACCATAGCAACCCTTGAACAGCATTAGAGCAATTGGATGGTCTACCTGAAAACTAAGAGGTTTGATTACGGAAGATGCTCCACACTAATTTTTGTGGACTATAATGTCTTATAGCACTGTTGCTATTTTATGGGGACTCAAGAATTCTACAACAGAACTACTAGTACGCTGATGCTTTGGCCGGTGGAATCACAGAATACTAAAGATTAGAGGGGGCATAATTGCAACTGAAACAGTTGAACAGAAATCCAAACAAGAGAATGGACAGAATTTGCTCAAAAGCTGTGAAAGCACCGCATGTAGAACAGTTTGCCCCTGATATAGGTCAAGTTTCATTCCTTTGGACAAGCCCTTAAAAGTTCATATTGCCGTCAGCTTATTAAAGAAGAAACAATTCAACATAAACAGGCTTCCAAGTTCACAGTTGCAGTAGTTGGTGTTAGATCTTGGAGCAAGAATTTGTGCCGACCACAATCCACCTTTTCTTTTCAGGTAAAAAAAACATCAGTCTTCCATAACCATTGCCATTCATTATTCCTATTTTGGACAGAATCATCCAGTCTGCTGTCTGAAGGTAATTCTCTTAAAGTTGTTATCACAGAGAAATTGCTGATTTTGTTAGATAGCCTAGCTCATCAAAACAATATACACCGCCCATACATCCAAATGTCAAGTGAATTCCGATCCTAAAGTCAGCATGTACAAAGATTAGTATCTCCCGCATCCAAAAATTCCACTTGGATATTCATCAATTACGTCTCCTGATTCAACCTTCATCGAGGTTACTGGCACGAATTGAGACGGTCCTCTGAAGCAAGAACTCGATCAACACACCTTCTATGAATCTGTGTACGCCCTCACAACATCCACTATAGGAGCTCGACATATTGGACATTTCCCGCTGTTCCATTGCAGTTCATGGGCACACTTGAGACAAGCGCACATGTGCCCACATCTGAATGGCATGTAGATAATTGAGTTCGGTTAGGTGTAAAATCTCTGAACCTATGTGGCAGTTACAAAGAGGAGCAAAGAGGAGGAGCAACTAATATAATCTAATAAAAGATAAGTACCTGTAAAGTAGCGAGTCCACTTGCTTCTCATAGCAGACGCAACAATTCCCTTTTCTTGGTACTTTGTCCACTGACTTCGCTGCATCACCTCGAACCGCAAAAATTGATTCAAACTCATTCATGAGACATATTGAGAAAGAGAACATTACCAATCTAACAGTATCGTGTCTATATTTGAGGTAAGAGCAGATCAAGAGTTTCTCCTGCATTGCAATACACTATTTGGAGAGTACATTGCAGCTAACCATTTCAGGCAATAAAATCATGTTACTCCACTAAATTGGCAATGGAATAGTCCATTCAGAATTTGCGTTTTTTATGTAGTCTGGTACTACTATGGCAATAGCAGTTTCAACTTCCACTGACCACAATATATGTCACATCAGTGGCCATTGGAAAGTAGCGGCTTCCACAATCCATCTTTTCATGCCAAGTACAGTATGTTTAGTTCAGGTTAACTTTACGAGAGAGAGAGCATTCGAAATCAGTGTTTTCCTTCTAGTAGATAATGGCAAAGTCACGAGGCCATCAACAATGCAGTAATAATATGATAGTGAACAGATTGGATTTATCAACTCACCAGAAGTCATCTCCTGTTTCATGGAGTCTTGCAATGTCCCCTGCATGTCCATGCAGCTTTTTATTGATTTCCTGAGCTCAGACATCTCACGTTGGAGTTGCCTCATCTGTCCTCTCAGATCGATTATAAGTTCCATTTCCTACAATTCCAGTAGTATGACGTTCATTGATCACAGATTTAAGAAGCACAGAGACATCAGAAGGAAGGATTACAGCATAAAGACTCACCATCGAAAGGTTATCCATACAGGTAGAATGTTGCTGAGGATCCTCGTAGTAGGAATGAGATGGTGGATGTTGCTCGGATGACGTAGAAGCAACTTGTTCATGGTCGTCATTCATTTCATTATCATTGTAACTCCACGATCTCAGAGATTGAGAAGGCATATGGAATGAAGATGTGGAATGATCAAAATAATCGCTCGCTTCATGATACTGATGCCCAATAAGGCTTCCTCTCTCCTCATCGTCCTCCTCCTCCTCTTGACGTTCCACTTCTTCGTCATCCTCCATTTCTTCATCATCGTCCTCCTCCTCTATCTCCTCCCCTTCATCATCATTATCGTCATCCTCCTCATCCTCAATGATATATTCTTGTTCGTCATCTTCTGGTGCGTTCCCCTCTTCCTGCTCTTCTTCTTGTTGTCCCAGTTCGTTACGCTCTTCTTCCCCTTGTTGGTTGCCAACTGGATGTTCATGGCATCGTAACAAGGATGACATTAATTGTTCCATTCTCTCTTGACTGCTTAAATCATCTTGCTCTTCTTCTTGGTGACCTAATGGTTGGGTTTGTCTCTGTAAGTGAGACGTCATCAACGCGTCCATTCTCTCCCGGAAGTCACTAGACAAGAAACTGGAAACTCTGCCCCTGAATCAATGATTTAATAGATCAAACTTGTGCCTCGCAAAATTTTGCATACAAAATTCACATTTATTGTGGATTAACTCCCACGAAAAATCTACAATTTACTCTCTCATCCTATGTGAGTTCAGAAGGACAGCACCAGCCATTCATGGTGCATCAAGAAAAGCACAGAAGACAATCGATTGTTCATCGAAGAGGTCCCTTATTTTAATCACATGCTTTCTGTGGTGTAGATGCGAGACAATATATGTTACATGCAATACAGCAATCAATGGATAGTCAAATACTTGGTATTTGGCTTTTCCCAAATGTCTAATGCGGAGACTGTATTGCGCTAATTCTTGCTTTATGTCTTGCTTGTCAAGAAGGCTTATCTTTCAGTATCCATCCTATCCATAGATTGCAATGCAATTTAAATATCTTAAGAAGCACATCTGGCCTTGTAAGATTGGCAAAATTAGATAAAGTCGGAGAAAAAAGGTGGAAAAGTAGTCCTAATGGTGTACCTCTCGATAAGTTGGCGGATTTCCTCATTTACGGAGTTTGTTTCAAGCATCTCTTTGTACCATTCTTGCCTTCGGTCCTCCCAATAACTTCGTGGACGACTTATATCCCTGAACCAGTCATATGTGCCTCCACGTTCTCTGTACCATTCTTCCTCTTCGTTGGCATTATCAGCATCTTGCTCCTCCGTAATGTCATCTTCATACCAGACACTTAAAGATGATAATGTGTCTGTTGCTGCTTGTGGTTGAACATTATTTCTGTTGCAATCCTCAAAGCTTGTACCTTGACTTATGACACTCGGAGGCGGAGTTGCCTCTTCATGTAGAGATGATAATGCATCTGTGGGTTGTTGTAATTCAAGATTGTTGCCATTTCTAGCATCAGAGCTTGTAGCTTGGGCCATGACATCCGAAGTTGGACTGGCTACTTCATGAAGAGGTGAGAACACAGCAGCTGTTTGTTGTATTTCAAGATTGCTGTTGCTATTCTCGACCCTTCTATTATCTTCCCATATGACAGTCAGAGCTTGACTTGCCTGTTCACGGAGAACTCTGGACGCTTCAGTTGGTTGTTCTAATTCAAGATTGCTGTTGCTACTCCCAAGGCTTGTATCATCTTCAGATATGGCATTCGAAGTAGGACTAGCCTCATCATGAAGATCTTCAATAGAGTGTGCTGATGAAGGAACTGGGAGAGCACACGAGTGCTTAGATATGGCATTCGAAGTTGGACTAGCCTCATCATGAAGATCTTCAATAGAGTGTGCTGATGAAGGAATTGGGAGAGCACACGAGTGCTGAATCGTATTAGCATTATCTTCCTGATGATGCCTAGTCTGACACCGTGTGTTTGCAGTGCCGGAGTTCTTCGAAAGTGGGTGCCGAGGAGAGCTTCTTGGCTCGACTGGGTGATTCTGATCTCCCAGGTCATGCTCCGTGGCTGTGCTAAATCTTTCCCTGTTTTATTATAGATTACGGGGTTAATACAAACAGAATGACGTCCTAAGCATGTTAGAATCTCTTTGCCAAGTGGAATCTTCAAAAATGCAATTTTTATCATCATTTTGGCACATTTAGAACCAGGATGTCCTAATTCTTTCGTCGTGCTCGGCAAATGCTAATATAGAAGCTTTCCAGATGTTAATTACAGGTCTCATCAAACAAAAAGATGATTGGCACAATCGCTTTGCAGTTGATGTCTATATATACAATGTCAATTTATCATCAGCCACTAGCACATCAATGTATCATTAACACATGGGCTCTCTCCTGATGAGCCAAACATTTATTTGAAGTTGCACTAGAAATCACACGTTCTTAGATCATTTCCCCTTTTTGGCTCACTTTTCCTTCTTTAACAAAGTATAAGATTATTGCCAGTAATCTGACGGAAGAAGGCTTTCTAAAAGGCTATACCTGAGATGCATGATAGCTGAACTATTATGAGGTGAGGAATTCCCTCCGAAGGCTCCCAAAATGAGGCGCTGTTGATCGCGGTCCGCCATGCCGCGTTGCAAAAATCTAAGCTTGAGCATTGACTGCACGTAGAATTAGCATTGCGATGAATTAACAGACTTATGCAAATTTCAGGGGACCAGACAGAGATTAAACATGTGACCACGCTCCACTTTTGTTTACTTTCCAAGAATAATATAGGGATTGCACCACTTGACTAAGAGGATGAATTATTCTAATTTTTTTTACCTGAATACGGCCTTTGTGCGAGAACTTAGAAACTGCTCGGCGCTCGGATAAGGAGTCAAGCTCCCTAAGTCGGTCGCGCTCCATCAGCATGAGCAAGTCGGCAAAGGCTTGTCGCCCTCTTATCCTTGGCGAACTCAAGACCGGCACAAATCCCCTCTGTGCCTCCATGTATTCCGATACGGATGGCGATCCGCTATTCCCATTCGTGTCATGATCGTTATCAGAAATAGTCAATCTCCTGATGATATCAGCCACTCTAACCTTCTGTTTCTGCCCTCCTCCTCCTCCTCCTCCTCCTAGTGCCGCACTATCTGCTATAGATGATGAAGAAGAAGGAGGAGACGGGTCCTCAGAAGCAACCCATTTATCGCTCAATTCCAGGTCAGGCACCCTCGACAAATCTTCCACATTTGCAGAAGCAATAGATTTAGGACTCCTGCTGGAACTGCTCGACGCGGAAGAATACGAATTGCTGCTGCAGCTACTGCTGTTATGGTTAGCGTTATTGTTGGGGATGTTGATGCTAATATTGATGTTACTGCTCCTGTTGATGCTCGTTGACCGATTAAGCCTGGCCTCCCACATCTGCACAAGAGAAGAAGCTCCTCCTCCAACCCCTGAATTATTGTTACCGCTCTCTGATTGGGATTGCGAATACGGCACACAAGAAGAAGAAGAATGAGGAGAAGGAGCAGGTATCTCCATGGTGGAGGACACCTTGTCTCCAGCTTGTTGAGGTGCCCATCGATCAGAACCCAGAGCTTGCCTCGGCGTCAGCGGCAGCGGCGGCGGCGACAATTCCTGTCCGTCTCTGTCTCTGTCAATGCCATTCGAGCTGCGCAAAGGCCTTAAATTCGCGCGATTGTTCCTGTCATTGGCGTCGGTGTTGTCGCTGTCGTTGTTGGTGTCGGAGTTGTTGGCGACGATGGGGTTGCGAGACGCATTGTCACCGGGGAGGCACGTGTGGAGGTGATCTCTGACCAAGTCCTTGATGTTCTTGCGGAAGTCCCTGTTACATCCGTCTCTCCGGCTGTGATCCCTCAAGACGCAACCGAACGGAGACGAAGCTGCCGCGATCTCCACCTGAGAAGACGCCATTGTTTCCCCCTAAAAAACCCCCGGAAAAAAGGAAAAAAGAAAGAAAAGGAAATCAAGATGACAAATGTGAGGCGAGAGAACCCATTGGAGAAAAATGGGTGGAGAGATTGACAAAGGAATCAATCAATCAATTTCACGGGAATACGTTTGACAATTCCAAATCTTCTTTTTTAGGATTTCCATTCTTTTCCCCTCCTGGTGCTTCGTTTGACGTGTTCCTCCAGAGAAAAATTACGAGGAGAGAGAGACAGAGAGACAGAGAGAGAGAGACGGGCAACGACTAACTACTTTGACGACACCATATAACCCGCCAATCTATCTTTAAAGAGGCGCTTTCTCTGCCTATAATTGGGCCTCCCATTTAACAGCTCCATAGAGAGAGAGAGAGGGAGAGAGAGAGAGGGAGAGAAGTGGGGAATTTGGCTCGGAACGAGAAGAGGCTAAGAGGATCGGGCAGAGGAAACAGAACAAGGAACAGAGTGAAGCAGAGCAACCAAAGAATCAATGGAGGGAGGGAGGGAGTGGGGGACGGACGTTGGTTCCCTTTTTCCCTTGACCCGTTGCAAACCGTGCGGGCTTAAGGCCCCCCTCCTTATGGAGTTCAGTTTTCTAGATCGAAATCCCCACAGAATGCCCAAAAATAGACCTGCCTTTAAGAGCCTCCCCTCCTCTGCATCCCCGCATTTCGTCATTTGTTGTCTTATTCGCTCCCCTTCCTCTCTCTTTCTTTCCGTTTTCTTCCCATCCTTGACTTCTGACAGGATCTGAGCTGGGATTGCCGTTAATTGTGCTGCCCATTTTCGCTTCGCCCCTCCAGATCCTGATCAGTTTCCTTTAATCTTGCGTTGACCGGTCCACCTGTCACGTTTTGCAGTAACCCCGCCAAGAACTTGGCCCCCCTCCCCCAATGCCTCCAATGAAGTTCATCTTCATCTCCTTGCACCACCCCTCTCGGTTTAACGGGGTTGGAGCTTTGGCGTGGATCATTAAAGAATCGAGAGACTGTTTTCCAATTGTGCAATAGCTTCCATAGATTAATGCCTGGCTTGTTCTTTCTTTAGACATCTTTCCTTGTCCATGTAAAGGTGAGGTCAACGACCAATGAATTTGCTGCTAGCTTAGCCGTCCGCAGATTTGGTTATGCAATGATAAAGTACGGCGAAATCCTATATTAATAACCGGTTCGCATGGCAACGTTCGTAGCAGTTCGCGTAAGCAATGGCGGGTCGAGAAATTGAGGTCGCGATGCACCGAGAAATTCCCCTTTAATAAATACCATATCGTTCTTGAAACTTTCTTTTTACCTAAATATATAAGCGATTGTCAAACCTAGGAGATTAGAGTGGGGGTCACTTTTAGGCCTGTTAGGTCAGGGTAAATCTAGGATGCTAAAGAAAACTGCTCCTGTTTAAGCAAGTTCAACGACACCATTGTGACTACTATAGCTCCACAGGGTCGAGTAATTTCTCCGTCCTCCTTCGCCTGAACCTATGGATTCGATGGTACAAGAAGAGGGACGCCATATGTGCTCGCACCGTAGTTTGAAAAATGCTATTCGGACAACAATAGATCGACCTATGCAACTGAGTAAAAATCATGATAAAAAAGGCCTCGGTCTTGAAAGAGACGAGGCATTTCAAGCTATTTTGTAGAAATTATAAATTATTGAATTCCCATAATATCTTTGTTACACAGAAGAAAAAAAAAATTCATAGTATCATATATTCCCAAATGTGAAGGATTTGCCCACAAACGGTTCATTTTAAAACTATTATTGAATAAGATTTGTAATTCCTCAATTTTGGTCTTTGAAAGTTTATCATTGTGAAACTTTCAATTAAAGGAAAACGATACAAATGATCCATGAACTTTGATCAAATATACAATGTGATCCATAAGCTTTTAATGTATTTATTGTGGTTTTCAAACTTTACCGTAGTGTACAATGCGGTTCCTAAATTTTTAATTTGTTCACTGTGATCTATGAATTTTTAGTGCATGTTCAATTTTGTTCTCGAACTATACGTAAATGTTTAATGTTGATGTGAAAATGTTCAATGTTATCTTGAACTTAAATTAATGGAAGGACAATATCGAACATTTTCGTATAGTTCGAGAACTAAATTGAAGATGTATAAAAAATTCAGAGATCACATTGAACAAATTAAAAGTTTAGGAAACATTTGTGGTATTATCCCTCCAATTATTCAAATCATCAATGAAGAAGTTGCGGCGCACAACGAGGAAAAACATTATTGTGTACGCGTGTAAAAGGGAGGACGGGCTACACACACGACCAGTTTTTCGTTTTTCTAAGGGACCAAATTGAATTTTTGAGCAAAATTAGAGGGAGCACAAATCGAAAATCTCGAAAAAAATTGGGGGGGGGGGGTGGGGTTGGGGGGAGCGATTCTTTAGGGCCGGTCGAGCCACGCAATCGCCATTGGCGAACACTCTCGTCTCTCCCTGCGAGCACCTCTTGAAGCTCAAACCAAGCTGATCTTCTTCTGCACACAGAGCAGAGAGAAGAGATGGCGTGGAGCGCGACGATGGTGGGAGCGCTGCTGGGGCTGGGCACGCAGATGTACTCGAACGCCCTCCGCAAGCTCCCTTACATGCGCCGTACGTCCAAACCCTAATCTTTTCCGTGAATTCGTTGCTTTCCAATCCTTGAATTCCCGCTCCTGTAAGATGTTGGGTTGAAGGCTTTTCTGGGTACTTGGTGCCTTCTTGTATCGAAGCTCAGATCCGTGGGAGCATGCGATCGGGATGGGGCTCGGGGCGGTGTTCGTGACCCAGCTGGTGAAATGGGAAGCTCAGCTCCAGGAGGATCTCGACAAGATGCTCGACAAGGCCAAGGCTGCCAATGAGCGCCGCTACTTCGGTATCTCTCCGCCCCCTTTTTGCGTAAAGGTTCCCAACTTGTTCGTCCCTTGATTCTGTTGCGGCGTTAATCTTGAGTTCTTGGCCGTGAATTGGTCGGGGTTCCATGGAATTGCTGTCTCTGGACTAAAGCTCTTTCCTTTCCGATTTTCTTGTTCTGATCGGACCTGGGCTTGCGGCAACCTTTTGTATTTTAATCTTCTTGTTCTCGTTTTGGCATTCCAATTTAAGTGCTCCTTGACTGGCTTGTATTGCTAAACTGAGAAACCCGTCCCGAGTTCCGTGTGCTCGAGGCAAAAACAATGTGGGATTTGTGCTGAACAATTTCCTCAGTGCTCCAGAGTATGTGGGATTTGTGTTTTTATACTGGGTTCTGTGTCTCTATGTGTGCCTGAGGAGTGGAATACTTTCGACTAAGTACCTGCTTCGAAGGGCTGTTTTCATGGAAGGGAATATCCTTCCATAGCCAAGTTGCATTGATTTATCGGCATCATTTTCCACTCGTTGCTTTTGTACTAGATAAAATGCGTTTTGATGTAAAACTGAAATGAGAAGCTATCTTGACTGAGGAGTTTGTGGAAATAGAGTACGTTGGCTAAATTGACAAAGAGTGTAGGTGAAAGGTAGTATACTGACTCCATCTTCGTTTATTTGCAGATCAAGATGATGAGTAGTAGCATTTTATTGTTCTGGTGGATTTTTCAACCCTTTATTTGGTGGGATGCGGACACATCTTTGCTATACAGTGCTGTTCGAGTTTCAAGTATGGATTTTCGATGTGAATTGTGTTTTTTCCAAGCAGAACTCAAGCATTGCCATTAATAAAATTTTAAGAGGCTTACTTTTTGTGATATTAGTGCAATGTGTTTGGATCCTCTTTCTGCTGGGCTTTGGGACTAGGTGGAATATCATGCTGGAATTTTTAATCATTCTATAATGGTAAGGCTTGGTTTTCTGCGAATCAACTTGTGAGGGCATTAATGTGTATAGAGGAAGAATTATAAGCTAGTGAATCAGCAGGTTGCTCTTACACTAGATGCTAGGTATCCCGGCAACTGAATGATCCCAGTGGACAATGATGGCTGCCTCATTGTTTTTCCATATTTGTCGATAAAATTGGACTGCCAATGGTCTCTTGGGAGTGTTATGGATAATGGATGGAGAATTTTAGCTGGTTCTTGGTTATTTGGCATCTGAAACTCGGTCAGTATTCTAATATGTTGCTATATATTTGCTAATCAACTCATTCCTATACAGTTGAAACTTTGCAACATGTGGGGGTACCTCGGATAAATAGTGCCCAATTCATTGCAAGCTTACTACCATCATTTATCTGTTTAACCCTACCAACAGCTGTTCCGCAAAGCTGGTTCTCAATAAACTTAAGCTTGAATGTTCTCATAGATTAGTTGACTTGTAGAGATGATCATGATGACTGATGGTTAGCATGAGATTTTCTTCAAGTTCTCAGCTGTCAAGCTTGAGAATTCATGAACTACCTGGGTAACTTGTCATAAAGCAGGTCAGGTGTTCTGCTCTGTGTATGATCAGTCTCATTTGGTCATGTAATGACTAGTTTCCAAAGTCATATAACTGTAAATGCTGAAAACTACAGTTCCGTCACCTTATGGTAACTTTTCATTATCTCCCAGTGATAAGTCTTTTCTAGTCACATCATTGACGGATTCAGAGAATGACGATTTCTTGTATGGTTTTTGTGTAATCACAGACTGGCAGAATGCATAAATTGATGATGTAGTTTAGGATCCTGTGTTGGCATACACTGTTCCCGTAGAAAACTGAATAAAAGAAGGAATTAATTAAAGCAAAATAGAAAGAATTCTTGCTGCCATAGCCATTTCCTTCATTCTGGCTAAACTTTTCATCCGAGAGCTTAGCTCATCTTCTTTAGCGTTCATTTTTACAATTTATATGACCAAAAAATCTAGATTTAGAGCAGCCAATACTCGAATTACAGCTCAGCACACAAAAAATAAAGAAATAAAAATATAGAAATTCTTTAACAGATTCTTTTTCTCGTCACTGCAATTCTTCAAGGCTCAGAGTTGCAAAACGATTATTGAGAGTACAAGTCTTCTTATGCTAACACGTATTGCTGGAAGCTTCGAGAGAATATATTTGTGTAGCAGACGAGACATCATTTTCTTCTGAGACTTCTTTTCCTTTCCTTCTGATTGATTGAGCAGCTCTCTCTTCATGTAAATCCTCTCTTTCAGTTGGAGTTTTTCCAATAACTTGAGACTTAAAACCTTTGTCTTCGATCAGAGTTTCTTCCTTCTTCTTCCCTTCGATTATCTGTAAATGATTTCCACACAAACCGGTCGAAGATGTAATCTTAACATTCCCCTGCAAACTGGGTAAGGGTTTGAACCCTAAACCCAATTTGGTTCAGATAATGCAATGGTCCCATCTTGACAACGCCTTAGTAAAAATTTCAGCAATTTGACGGTTGCTTGGAACATATTGTACACTAAGAGAACCCAAAGATAATTTCTCATATATGAAGTGAAAATCAATTTCTATGTGTTTCATCCTAGCATGTAAAACGGGATTAGCAGTAAGAGAAATCGCCGATTGATTATTACAAAAGAGTATCGTTGGTGAAGCTAAAGATATTCCAATGTCCCAAAGAATGAAACTTATCCACGTGAGGTCAGTAGTAGCAAAGGCAAGCGCTCTATACTCTGCCTCCGTTGATGACCGAGATACGGTTATTTGCTTATTTGTTGACCATGAGATTATATTCGAACCAAGATAAGTACAAAAACCGGTAGAAGAATGTCTCGTTTCAACACAACCTGCCCAATCGGCATCCAAAAACTCATAAAGCTTCAATGAACTATTAAAGTGAATGAAGAGTCCTAAGTTGACGGTCCCTTTAACGTACCGAAGAACTCGTTTCAATTTGTTAAAATCACCAACTGTAGGTTTCCGCATTTTCTGACAAAGCATATTGGTAGCATAAGCGATGTCCGGTCTTGTTATCGTTAAATATTAAAGACCCCCAACTAAGCTTCGGTATTCAAGTGGTTGATCAAAAAATACTTCATCATCTTGTATGAGATGGTTTCATTGACAGAGGTGTCGATATTGGTTTGCACTCTTTCATGTTTGCCCTCTCAAGGAGATCAACGGCATACTTTGTCTAACAAAGGAAGAGTTCCTTGGGTGTGTGCTTTGCTTCTATACCCAAGAAATGGATGGTATCAGAGCTGAATGTTGTTTCCGTAGAATTTGCAGTTCAAACTTATAAGTCGACAATGCGACTTTATTAAGGTTTTCATCTTTTGTTGGTCCACTTTATGGTCATAAGAATTGGCCATATTGTTCAATCTACCTTCCGTCGGTTTTGCGCATGCCAACGTTAACACCTCTGCTTGCTTTGACGACATGCCTCCAGCCTCTAACTTGCTCTTCAGCTGGGCTCTGTTGAGATTTGACTTTGACATTGTAGACATTCTTGCTAAATCGACTCTCAGTTGAAGAATTTGCTTTACTGCAGACATGCTGGAGAGAATTCGCGGGAGCCCGTGCGAATAGAGGAAACATGGAGAGAAATCATGGGAGTTGTCAGATAGTAAAAAGTACAAAGTTAGCATTACCGTCATCTGAGTTTGGAACCAACTATCCTTTGGAAAGGATTCATTGCGACATTTGGGGAGCATCGCCAGTGAGATCATTTCAGGGTTTCAAATTTTATGTTGTCTTTGTAGACAACTTTTCCGACTATAGTTGGGTTTATCCAATGAAGTTGAAGTTGGATTTCTATGATATCTTCGTCTTGCTTTAGAAATATGTGGAAAATCAATTTGATCGCAAAATTAAAGTGTTTCAATGTGATGGCGGGGGCAAACTTTCAAGTGTTAAATTTCAGAATCATTTAAAGGCTTGTGGGATCAAAAATTACATGTCTTGTCCATAAACTCCGGAACAAAACGGCATTTCTGAACGGAAGCATCATCCTGTGGTGGAACTTGGTTTATCAATGCTATATCATGTAAGAGTTCCGTTGATTTACTAGGTGGACGCTTTCTTGACTGCCACTTATATTACAAACATGCTTCCCACTCCAAATTTGCAGATGGAGTCTCCTTGCATCAAGCTTTTCGAGCATAAACCAAGTTATAAACATCTATGGGTATTTAGAAGTGCTTCTTATCCTAGTCTCAGACCTTATGCGCAACACAAGTTCGATCTTCGCCCACTCACTTGTGTGTTTCTCGGCTACAGTGACAAACATAAAGGGTACCGGTGTCTTGTACACTCTAATGGCAGAGTTTATATTAGTCGAAATGTCACGTTTGATGAAAGTTTCTTCCCTTTTGCTAAGAAGCCGAATGAAGTGTTTCGACATTATACTGCTTTGTATAAGAAAAGGGTTGAAGAGGTTGAATTTTTGGATTTAAACAGAGAAGAGCAAGTAAGGAATATCACTAATGACAATACAGGTCTTTTTACAAGAAAGCGGGGTGCTTGAAATTGGACAGATGCGTGTTCCTTATACAACAATTGAGAAGTCCTAGAAATCGTCAAATCAACAATCACCACCTGTTTCAAATTCATCATCTGTTTTAGAGCTGAGAAGGGAAAGTCCACCTGTCCAACCCACCCACTACAGCTCTAGTTGACAGCTACCCAGTTAGGAAACACAAGTTTTGCAACCCTCTCAACCAAATGGAACATCGAAACACACTACGCAAACCGGTCCAAGTCTGGGATTGTGAAACCAAATCCCAAGTACGCTTGTTGGGTTGAATATCACGTGCCTGTAGAGCCTAAGACAGTCAAATCCGCATTAGCACATGAGGGATAAAATAAAGCGATGAAAGAAGAGATGAATGCACTTTATGAAAACAAAACTTGGACCTTAGTTTTGAGAACAAATCAAATGCATGTAATAGGGTGCAAGTGGGTTTTTAAAACCAAATTAGCACATGATGGAAGTCTTGACAAGTTGAAAGCACGATTGGTAACATAGGGGGTCCACCAAGAGGAGGGAATTGATTTCCTTGAGACATTTAGTCTGGTTGTAAAACAAGCAACAATTCGGATCGTTCTCTCAGTTGCAATGGTAAAGAAGTGGTCGATACATTAACTTGACGTTAAGAATGCTTTTTTTCATGGCACATTAAAAGAGACGGTTTATATGGAGTAACCTCCGGGATTTGCACATCCGACACTTACTGATCATGTGTACTTACTCCGGAAGTCCCTTTACGACCTACGACAGGCACCACGTGCCTAGTTTGAGAAGTTTAGTAACTTCCTACTTGAGTCGGGATTCTTCTGTAGCACCACAGATCCATCACTTTTTGTGTTTCATAAGAGGCAAGACACAATTCTACTTTTGTTTTACATGGATGATATTTTGTCGACTGGTAATTCTGATCATTTACTTGCACAACAGATCAAATCTCGCAGTTCAACTTTTCACACGAAGGACTTAGGGTGTATCAATATGCCCAAAACTCATTTGACTCTTGGTTCGATGCTGTGGTTTCTCTCTAGGTTTCATCTATTCGCACAGGCTCCCGCGATTTCTCTCTAGCATGTCTGCAGTAAAGCAAATTCTTGAACTAAGAGTCGGTTTAGCAAGAATGTCTACAATGTCAAAGTCAAATCTCAACGTAGCCCAGCTGAAGAGCAAGTTAGAGGTTGAAGACATATCGTCAAAGCAAGTAGAGGTGTTAACGTTGGCGTGCATAAAAGCGATGGAAGATAGATTGAACAATATGGCCAATTCTTATGACCAGAAAGTGAACCAACAAAAATGAAAAACCTTAATGAAGTCGCATTGTCGACTTGTAAGTTTGAACTGCAAATGCTACGGAAGCAGCATTCAACTCTAATATCATCAATTACTTCTTGGGTATAGACGCAAAGCACATACCCAAGGAACTCTTCCTTTATGAGACAAAGTATGCCATTGATCTCCTTGAGAGAGCAAACATGAAAGAATGCAAACCGATATCGATAACTTTATCAGTGAAACCATCTCATACATCAAATGACGAAGTATTTCTTGATCAACCACTTGAATACCGAAACTTCGTTGGGGGTCTTCAATATTTAATGATAACGGGACCGGACATCGCTTATGCTACTAATATGCTTTGTCAAAAAATGCAAAAACCTACTGTTGGTGATTTTGACAGATTGAAACAACTTCTTTGATACCTTAAAGGGATTGTCAACTTGGGCAGGTTCCGTTGAAACTAGACATTTTACTACTGGGTTTTGTACTTATCTTGGCTCGAATATGATCTCATGGTCAGCGAAGAAGCAAACAACCGTATCTCGATCATCAACGAAGGCAGAGTACCAAGCGCTTGCCTCTGCTATTGTTGACCTCACGTGGATAAGTTTCGTTCTTCAGGACATTGGAATATCGTTAGCTTCACCAACGGTACTCTTTTATAACAATCAATTAGCGATTTCTCTTACTGCTAATCCCGTTTTACATGCCAAGACGAAGCACATAGAAATTGATTTTCACTTTGTTCGCGAGAAAGTATTACTGGGTTATCTCAGTGTACAATATGTTCCGAGCAACCATCAAATTGTTGACATTTTTACTAAGTTATTGTCAAGACGGGACCATTGCATCATCCGAACCAAACTGGGTTTAGGATTCAAACCCTTACCAAGTTTGCGGGGATGTTGAGATTAATCTTCGACCAGTTTGTGCGGAAATCATTTGCAGATAATCGAACGGAAGAAGAATGAAGAAACTCTTATCGAAGACAAAGGTTTTGAGTCTTAAGCTGCTGCAAAAACTCCAATTGGAAGAGAGGGTTTACTTGAAGAGAGAGTCGCTTAATCAATTAGAAGGAAAGGAAAAGAATTTTTAGAAGAAAACGTTGTCGTCTCGTCTGATACACAAATATATTCTCTCGAAGCTTCGAGCAATTGTCAACATCAGAAGAATTGTACTCTCAATAACCTTTTTGCAACTCTGAGCCTTGAAGAATTACAGTGAAGAGAAGAAAATCTATGAAGGAATTTCTATATTTTTATTCCTTTATTTTTTTGTGTGCTGAGTTGTAATTCAAGTATTGGTTGCTCTGGATCCAGATTTTTTGGTCATATAAATTGTAAAAATGAATGCTAAAAAAGATGAGCTAAGCTCTCAGATGAAAAGCTTTGATACCATGTAGAAAACTGAATAAAAGCAAGAAATAATTAAAGCAAGATAGAAAGAAATCTTGCTGCCATAGCCATTTCCTTCATTCTTGCAAAACTTTTCATCCGAGAACTCAACTCATCTTCTTCAGCGTTCATTTTTACAATTTATATGACCAAAAAATCTAGATTCAAAGCAATCAATACTTGAATTACAACTTAGCACACAAAAAAATAAAGAAATAAAAATATATAAATTCCTTCACAAATTCTTCTTCTCGTCACTGTAATTCTTCAAGGCTTGGAGTTGCAAAACGGTTATTGAGAGTACAGTTCTTCTAATGCTAACAACTACTGGAAGCTTGGAGAGAATATATTTGTGTACCAGACAAGACCACATCGTTTTCTTCTAAGACTTCTTTTCATTTCCTTATGATTGATTGAGCAGCTCTCTTTTCATGTAAACCCTCTCTTCCAATTGGAGTTTTTGCAATAGGTTGAGACTCAAAACCTTTGTCTTCGTTCAGAGTTTCTTCCTTATTCTTCCCTTCAATTATCTGCAAATGATTTCCACCCAAACTGGTTGAAGATGTAATCTCAATAGTTCCTAGTCTGCAATTTGTTAGGATCACAATCATGCAAGCATTATTCAAGGTCCTTGGTGGATACATTTGTAGGCAGAACCACCCTCCCATATTGTTCTACTTCCAAGCTAGATTGTTAAGGTCGGGTCCTACTTTGGATCAATGATTGTGTCCAAGGAATCAGATCGTAATTTCGGATTGAGGATCGTAAGATCTTTATACAAGAATCTTGGTGTCATTCGAAATTCACAACTTGCGACATCGTGTGAGTTTAGAACCGGACTGATTGATGGTATTGATCTTATGAACCTTGTCATCACTTAGGATTGGGACCGTATAACGATCCCAACAAATCAAGTTTCGAAAATCCAATTGTTTCTCTCACTTTTTTATCATAAGAATGTATGATGCTACGGCAGGACTATTCCATAAGGAGACTAAAATAAGTAAGTTGATGTGTGCGCAGAGCACCTAGCGACCTTGCATTCTTTTCCGAGCAGACCGATCACTTGTTGAACGGGGGAGGATATACGAATAAAATAGTCGAATTTCATTCCCAATTGTTGACATCTAAATTTTGGCACACCATTTAGTGATTAATTGCATAGAAAATTGGGGATTAAATTTTAACCCCTAAATAAAAATATCAAAATCGCATAGCATATAGTTTAGGATCATATAGTTTAATTGCATTTCACATTAGACCGACGGTGGCGAATAAGCTGAAAATCCATCGCATAAATCGAGCTCGAGCGTTGAGTGAAACTCGGCTCACTCAAGGGATTGGGGGCCGAAACTCACAAGTCTAAAAGGTTTTGGTTATCTTAATTTAAGCTTAAATCAACCCAAATTAATTTAGCCTATTTGGAATTAAAATAAAATGTAAAGCCTAAGTCTAAGCCCATTAAAATTAGGAAGCCCGGTAAATTAACTTAGGGTTGCAATATAAATATGTGATTATACCCTTCAAAGAAGAGGGGGGCTCTCATAATTTTCAGATAACACAATTTCAAAGAGCAGGGGAGGCCACACATTGAAACACACGGCCACAAGAAAGCGAGAGAGAAGAAAAGGGAGCATCCGCCCAAAAGGTTCTAGAGGTCGACAATTTTTGAGAGAATTGAGAAGCCGCACCATACAGACGAAGAAGAATTCACAGCACAAGACAGAGAGTTCTCAATTGGGAGAGCACTCACACAGGAGTCTATTGGCCAAGGGGGACACTTTCACTTATTGCACGAAGAACAAATATTCACTTTGACATGCAAAAAGATGTCATAACTGATCTGGTGTGGCTGGAGGTCCAAGTTTGGGCATGAAGACATAGAATCAACCACACTTGGACGTGTTCACTCATTGCACATATTCAGCATACAACCCAGCACGTTGTTGTTCCTTGTGCTCGGTGATGCAGCCAACTTCCAGGAGATTGCAGTGATTGTGATTCTTGTTGCCTCGCCATCACGCCCTTGTCGAGTCACTGATTCCTGGACAAGTCGTGAGCTCTACTGCAAGCCGCCACACCACCGCCACTGTCGCCGATCCGTTTGCCGCCGGTCGTCCGATCCGCAATCCCAATCCACGTGATTCAAATTTGAAAAGTAATCCGCAAATCAGGTAAAAATCTCTATCCGGTATATTTTCAAAATATTTAGATTCCTAGTTTGAATAATTTGAATATTCCGTGAATATTGTGTGGATTGTTAGATATCTTAGGATAATTTTGTGATATCCGCAATATTCTAAGATACCTTAAATTATGAATTTTTTCTAATTTGACAACGTATCTGGATGACTATCCGATTTTATCCATAGGTACGATACGCGGTGATACGGAAAATCGTTCTCTTATCTATAATCACTTGGATATGATAATAGATTTTATTTGCTTTGCAAATTTGAATAATCAGCTTTCCGTCGATATCTATAACCCTATAGATATGACCGTTAGTTTGATTTCTTTGCCTAATTTGAATTTGATAAGAAGAATCTTGCGGATTGCATAGATTATTTGAACGTGATTGTTATCTTTGTTTAATTGTTTTCCTTTTAAATAAAGAAAATCCAAAAATATGTTAGTGAGGATTTAAATTAGAAATTTTGCATGCTTAGAGAATCTTAAATATATCCAAAAGAATAAGATAATTATTTGATTTAAAATGGGATTTAGGGTAGCATATTTCCTAGTTTAAATTAAAGATTGTTTTAATCTTAGTGGATTATTTAGGATATTTAATGATTTCGAATTTTAATAAAAATCCCAAAAAAGGAATCACTTTAGGATAGATTAAATCATTTTCTCTAGGATAGATTACATGTTAATTTGAGTAATTTTTAATTTCAAATTTCATTTGAAATTACAAAAATAAATCATTTGTTTATCATTAGAATTATGTCATGTCGTCGCATGACATATAGTTTTCATGTTAGGCTACATTAATCGCATGTTAATTTTACACATCATTACATATAGGCTAGCTTTCATTTAAATAAGTGAAAATCCAAAAAATGTTGAGTGAACTGTTTGTTAATTAGAAATCATATTATGATTGTTCATGTGATTTTCTAACTAACAATGCAAATGCTTACGTTACTTCGAGGTAAGTAATTCTCCAAATCTTGCAATTTATTTAATGTTTTGATTATTGGGTGTTACTTTAGTGGTTTGTTCACCCGTATGATCACCTCACATGCTAGTGACTAAGTTAAAATGAATCCAAACTATTTGCCAAAACATTTTTTGAAAAAAAAGGTACCAAAAGGGCATTAGACTAGATCTAACGTAACCAAGTCCCCGAGTTTAGAATCTCTGATTTGTAGAAATAAAACATATTCCTTATGTTTTATTTAGGTTTCTAATCAACCTACCGCAAAAAGATTAGTGGGGACTCCAAGCATGAAAACATTTGCACGTTAAGAACTTAAATCCTAAGTTGCAAATTGGTAGGGCTTAGGAGAGCTCGAGTTAAGCTTAGTCTTAATAATCCATTAGCCTAAGAAAATTTAGGTCGCGACAGCTTGACAACTCCGCTGGGAACAATTATCATTAGTGGACTTAGGCCAGTTTTTCTTTTCAAAAAAATATTTTCGCTTGGCAGCAAAGATCCCACGTATGTCCCTAACATTTTAGGTGTTAAATGATTTTTGGCAGAATGGCAGGTACAAGGAGAGGAGTGATTGTTAACCTTTGTTTTACAAGGAGGTGTTTGGATATATGATTTATTTTATGCACGAAGCGTTGTATGATATAACCTGCTGTGCATGCCTTGCATTTACACTACACCGCACACACTACCCGTTGCCGGACCTAGGCGGCACAGGTTTAGGATGGTACTAAAACAATGGACACCCTGACCACATCCGCGTGGTATGGGTCGCCCTCCTTGGTCCCGAAAGTTCTTTCACGGTGTTATTGAGTTCCTACCATGGTTGCACCCTTTGCAACCCGGGTTGGCTTCTTGACTAAGGCGGAGTCAGGGGAACCCCGGCCTAACCATAACCATGACTGATTTAGCCTGGTAATCCTCGCATCTCCACTTTGCAAGCCAAAGTCTAGATAGATATCGAACCTCGCATTTCATGCATATGCCTATATGATTGACATGGTCTTATCGGGTAAAATAAGTCTTATGAACTCTCCTTTTTGCAATTTATTTAGTTATTGCATTTTTCGGGTCGGTCCATGATAGATCTAGGCCTATCGTAATTTTTGAAAGTAATAATCATTGAATTTTTTGAAAGGGAAAGAAAAAGAAAAAATAAAGCTTTGAAAAGAAATTACTTTCAATTCTTATTATTATTTTCCTAGGTCTGTCATAAGTCATTATTTTCTAAGAAATTTGCCATCATTTTCACATGTACATGGAGTAATGAAAAATATCATGAAAAATGGGAATAAAAAGGGACAATTAGACTGAGTCACGGACTGATCGTTTTGAGGACGCATACTTACCATGCTCTATTTTTTAAATAAGTTATTACGGACCGTCAACGTTCCCCAATCTATATTCACTCAAGAGCAAGAATGACTGACTAAAATTAGTAGACTCGTGTTGCTGTCCTTGAAACCAAGATGAAGCAAGTCCTGAATGTACTTGAGAATCTCACCAAACAAGTTGCTTCCCTACAGACAAGCATTTCCACACCGTTTGCACCTACTCAATTGAGTGTAGAGATTGTACTGCCCGATGACTCTCCTCCTGTTGAGTCAAAAGATAGGGGAAAAACAATTGCCATGGGCACCTCCTCGACCGAGAATGGTGCAACTTTAATTGACAAAGCTCGTCCGATCATTACAAATGGGGGCGATACATCTTCTAAGCCACCAAAGAGTGATGAGGCTGAGCACATTGATAAGCTTGAAGAAAAAGTCCGTCAAATGCAAGGCTTTGATGATCAACTCTCACGAGGTCTTGCTCACATTGTCAAGGTTCAAGTCCCTAAAAAGTTCAAAGTGCCTGAGTTTAATAAGTTCGATGGCATTTCCTGTCCTAAGATCCATTTACAGTACTACACGACGAGGATGGCACCGTATGCCGATAATGTGCCACTCATGATCCACACTTTCCAAGATAGCTTAACCGGACCCCCCTTACAATGGTTCGTTTTGAAGAAGATTCACTCGCTCAAGACATGGGAGGATTTGTCTGATGCCTTCATCTGTCAATACAAATTCAATATTGACGTGGCCCCGTCTAGTGAGGATTTGATTCGCATTGAGAAGAAAAAGACCAAAACCTTCAAGGCCTATGCCACTAGGTGGAAAGCTCTAGCTGTGTAAATTATTCCCGAGTTAGCTGAGAAAGAGATGCTCGATACCTTTATGAAGACTTTACCATTTGAGTTTCGTAATCGAATGTTGGGTTCTAACTTTAATTCTTTAGCTGAGCTGATACCAGCAGGAGAGCGTATCGAGATCGCTTTGCGCGACGGTTGGGCTACTGAGCAGACTACCTCCGCTAAGAAATTCACCCTCAAGAAAGATAAAGAACCGGCACCTGAAGTGAATGTAGCATACTCTCAACAAAGCCGTGACATTGCCCCGACAATGCAATCTGCTGGCAAACAACAAGGTGGATGCTAATTCATTAGTCGACAACAAGGTACTAAAAGGAACTTCACGCCTCTGCTTGGGCCGTTATCCAAAGTTCTGCTTGTCCTCCAAAAGAAAATTTACTCTCAAGTGAGCCGAAACGCCTAAACCCCGAGCGATTCTCTAGTTATGACTCCTCTAAGAAGTGTGAGTATCATATGGGGGAGGTTGGTCATTCTACTGATGATTGTTACGTACTGAAACATAGAATTCAAGACCTCTTGGACACAAAGGCATTCTCTTTCCACAGTGATCAACTAAATGTCCAGCGTAACCCTCTACCCAACCATGTTGGAAGTGCGGATGCTGTTATTGAGTAGAGAAATTTTTGTACTCCTCTGCGAAGGAGTCTTTCTTGCTTTTTAGAATTTCAAGTGTTTTTTAGGATTTTCTGCTTTTTAGGATTTCAATTCATGTTTATGTTTTTATTCTTAGAGCTTTGATTATTTGCATTTCCCGTCCAATAATGTAATTCATTCGACTCTATTCAATGAAATTGCAAGTTTATTTGCATTTTGAGGGCATGTTGAAGTATACCAAACTAACCCGGTGATGATATCCAACCATGAAGAGAAAATACCATCCAATGAGAAATTCTAAGGGCTGGGCTTTCTCATACTCCCTCCAAAAAAAGACTTTTCGAAAATAAAAAGCATTTCATTGCTTTTTTTAAAAAAAACTTTTCCAAAGCGTGCATCAAATAAACCTTGCTTGTTTATTTGACTCATTTACTTCATGTCTCAGAACATAATTCTCCAACTTTTTGTGATGAGGAATTGACACATCGAGTTCTATTGATGATGATCCTATAGGGCAAAAGATTAACACCTACTTGGGCATGATGCTATCTTCGAAGAATGAAAATGAGTGCTTAATAGTAGGGGATGACAAACTAAGGGACATGTTGAACTTTCATGATGATAGTGGACCGACAAATCCAACTGAGATAATGCCATGGTTCTAATTGGAATCCTCTGAGTCTCAATTCACGTTTGTTTAGTATCTTATTCATGCATGCTTTCTTGTGTAGGGGCAAAAGCAAAGATTGAGCATTTCTACGTTCATCCCTTACAAATAGGGGTAGTCAAAAGGCTCTCATTTCTAAAAATGTCTCTCTATGTTGTTGTTCTCACACATTTTGTAGGGGCCATTTATTTTGAATGCTTAATGCCATATTTCTCATACTTATGATGAAATTTTTGAGTATGATAAATTTGTTCTGAAGTTTTAAACTATTTCATGTTAAAAGTTGGTGAGCTCTTTTGAAAAGAAAATTTGCATGATATTTTACCTGTTTAATTCACCAATTTCATGTGGAAATTTGTCGAGATTGACAATTCAATAAATGATGTGGAATGATTGAGTATGTTAAATGAGATGTCTTGGGATGATGAAAGGCGAACCCTATCCTATACACAGTCCACTGTTTATACACTGCGAACTGAGTGAGAAAATTTCATGTCTACAAGGGAAATGGTTCTCTTGCAAAAGGTACGGCGGCCAAAAATGACAGGAGGCAATTCATTTCTCCATTCTAAACACTACAGATTATTCATTGTTTCACCACTTTGAGCCCAAACACTTGGTGACGAAAAATTTTTCGTCGCTAATTTCCGACAATTTTTGGCATAGAAATTTATTCGTGGCAAATTTGCGACGAAAAATTATTCGTGACTAATTTGCGATGGAAAAAAAATTATATTTTCCAGGCAATTATTGCAGTGTACAATTTTCGTTACAAAATTCGTGGTAATTTCTCACGAATTTTGTAACAAAATTTGATAGGTGGCTTTTTCAAATTCGTGGCAAAATTTGTGGGAAATTTCCAACGAATTTTCCCACGAATTCAAAAACACCCGGTATTTTACGCTTAATTGGAATTCGTGGGAAAATTCATTGGAAATTTCCAACTAATTTTCCCACGAATTTCAATTTTCGGGGCAATTATTGTAGTGTGTTCTTTTTTCGTTGAAAAATTTATGCGAAATTTCCCACGAATTTTACAACAAAATTCGATAAGTGCCTTTTTCAAATTCGTTAGAAAAATCGTGGGAAATTTCCCATGAATTCACAAAAACCCGGTATTGTTCGTCTTAATTGAAATTCGTGAGAAAATTCGTTGGAAATTTTCCACGAATTTTCCCACGAAATTAGTACATGGGGCATATTTCAAATTTGTTGCAAAATTCGTGGGAAATTTCTCACGAATTTTGCCATGAATTTCAATTTTCAGTGCAATTATTGCATTATGTACTATTTTTGTTGCAAAATTTGTGAGAAATTTCCCACAAATTTTATAACAAAATTCAATAGGCGCCTTTTTCAAATTCGTGGGAAATTTCCCAATTCGTGAGAAATTTTCCACGAATTTTGCAACGAAATTCAATTGGCGCCTTTTTCAAATTCGTGGGAAATTTCCCATGAATTTTCTCACGAATTTGAAAAAACCCAGTATTGTTTGGCTTAATTTGAAAAAAATTTTGTGATATCCATACCCACCCTCAATTTCTCTCTCTCGAATGGTTCCTCTTATCCCCTCGTTGTTCTCTCTCCATCTGTTTCTTTCATTTTTCTGGATTTACCTATCTGCACACGCGCAAATCAATTTCAGTAAATCTTTTCCGCCGGTAAGTGTCGTGACTAATTTCGTGACTAATTGTGACGAAAACGGTTCGTCGCAAAACTATTTATCGCTTGATTTATATTTTTTGATGTTATTGAAATTTTTTTCCCTTCCTTACTAGTTTGGGCGGTTGCCAGAGATATCGCCGGCTGTGGACCAAGGTCTAGTGGCCTGGCCATGGCCGCCGGTCGACCTTGTTGATACCTAGGTGGGCTAGCCTCGCATGGGCCTCGCCATGGTCGGCAAGCTCAACCCTCGCCAGTGCCGGCGAGGGCTAGCTTTGCATGGGCTGACGGCGAGGGCCGAGCTCGCCCAAATCTGGGTGAGTTCTGGGTGAGCTCGAGCTTGCCGGTGACGAGGCTGGCCCTCGCCGGCACTGGTGAGGGCCGAGCTCGCCCAAACCTGGGTGAGTTGGAGCTCGCCGACGGCAAGGCTGGCCCTCGCCATGGCCGGCGAGCTTGAGCTCCCCCAAATCATGGCGAGGGTCGAGCTCGCTATGGTTGGCAACCTCGAGCTCGCCTAGAACTTGCCCAGGCGAGGTCCCCAATCATCAGTCCTTGCCTAGGCGAGCTCGCCGGACACCGAACCTTGCCCAGGCGAGCTCGCCGGTCACCGGACCAATGACCGGCCAAGAAGAAAGAAAAAGAAAAGGAAAAGAAAAAGAAAGGAAAAAATAAAAGATATTTAATAAATGAATCTTATGTAATTTGTTTTATTTTAGGTACGTGTCAATTTAAAGGTCTTGCAATCCAAGTGAACGTTGCAATTCTCGTCAAATTGTGCACTTTCTACTACAAAGATTTTAGTCAAATACTTGGTAAGTCTTCTTGACATAGTAATTTTTTCAATTTTTTCAAGTTCAAAGTAATTGTTTCGTAAAAAACAAAAATTTAATTTTTGGAATTTTATGGTTTTAATTAACAATAATAAACAATAAATATGATATTTTCAATAATTTAGGAAATTTTTTTTTATTTTTATACATACACAATGCAAAGAGACAGGGGTTGGATGTATAATAAGAACTTACCTGGACGTCGATGATTGACCGATGAGTTTCGTATCGGGTTGGAACTATTTTTGAACTTTGCTAATAGTAAATATGAGTTCATGGATGGAAATAAATTAAAATATCAATATAAAAAGTGCAGTAATGGAAAATTTCAAGACATTGATAAAGTTAGAGAACATTTTTGTAGATTTGGGCTTACTCCGATCTATTATAATTGGACGTGGCATAGTGAATCATTTATATCTGATGATGAAAATCGAAAAAACGATCAATTTTCAGTTAGGAAAGAATGTAGCTATTATGACCAATTGAACCCATACCAAGTGATGGTGTTTGATGAAGCCAATCACAATTTTATTTCAGAATCGAATCATGCAAGTACTAATTTTACTCCTACACCTGAACAAGTGGGAACTAGTCATGCATCACAATTAGAAGAGATAGGAGTTATAGGTTTTGATGAGAATGTGTAAGATGGAACTTTTCAATCTAATCAATTCTGAGAAGTGTTGAAAACAGCAAATAAACCTTTATAGGCAGATTGTGACAACCACACGAAGGTATCAGTGACAGCAAGACTGTTAAATATCAAGGCAGAACATAATGTGTCTGTGGATTGCTTCAACTCTTTTGTTGAAATAATGTGGGAAACAATGTTTCGTGATAACATCATGCCAAGTGACTTTTACGATATGAAAAAGTTAGTGGATAACTTAGGTCTTCCAGTTGTAAGGATTGAAGTATGTACTATGGGTTGTTTGTTATATTGGAAAGATGATAAAAATGCAGAATTATGCAAATTCTATAACCAACCTAGATACAAGATTAACAAGAGGTAGGGTCGTAATCAAAATCGTAAACCATGCAAACAAATGTTTTATTTGCCCTTAATCCTTAGGTTGCAAAGGCTTTATGCGTCTTAAGCCACTGCTGAACATATGACTTGGCATGCAAATCATGAAACAGAAAAGGGTCTAATGTATCATCCTTCAGTTGCAGAGGCATGGAAACATTTTGATAGAACATACCCCAAGTTTGCGATAGAGTCTCAAAACATCAGGTTAAGTCTGTGTGCTGATGGATTTGCTCCATTTGGGAAATCAAGAAAAAGTTATTCATGTTGGCCATTTATCTTAACTTCGTACAATCTCCCACCCGATATGTGCATAAAGACACCTTATATGTTTTTGACATGGATCGTGACTGGCCCGCAAAATCCGAAAAAGTTAATAGATGTTTATATGCAACCATTGATTGAAGAATTACAACGGCTATAGGTTGAAGGTATCCCTACGTATGACGTTTCTACCGATCAAACATTTGTAATAAAGGCTGTTCTTCTTTAGACGATAAATGACTTTCCAACTTATGGAATGTTATTTGGATGGAGTACAGCTGGGATCTTAGGATGTCCAATATGTATGGAGAGATTGAAGGCATTCAGATTAAAACATGATAAGAAGCCCAACTATTTTGATTGTCACAGGCAATTTTTGCCGCTAAATTATACATTCAAAATGACTAAAAAAGAATTCATCAAAAATAGGAACGAAAGAACAAATATATTATTGAGGTTGACCGGTCATCAAATTTGGGAGCAAGTGCAAGAGTTTCCAACTGTTGTTGAAAACCCTCACGGCACAACTTTTGAGTACAGAAATACACATAAGTGGACTAAATGCAGTATATTTTGGGATCTACCGTATTGGAAAGCCCATCTTATTCATCATAATCTTGATGTCATGCACATAGAGAAGAATGTTTTCGACAATGTCATAAATACTGTGAAGGATGTCACTAGAAAAACAAAAGATAACTTGAACGCAAGAAAAGATATGAGGGATATTTGCGATCGGTCAACACTAGATGCGGATGCAAGCAACAGGGGACCAAAACCAAAAGCAATTTATACATTGAACAAGGAGCAGAAACGGGTCGTTTGTCAATGGTTGAAATCGATGCGATTTCCTGATGAATATGCTTCCATTCGTTGATATGAATGAATGCAAGTTGACAGGTCTGAAGAGTCATGATTGTCACATATTTATGAAAAGACTAATTCCAATAGCCTTCAAGGAAGTTCTATCAACTTTGTGTGGGGCGTCATTACAGAGTTAAGTAATTTCTTACATGATATTTGCTTGTTGATACCTAAATTTTACTAATCATTTAGTCGTAATTTGCATAAAAAATTAGGGATTAATTTTTAACCCCTAAACAAAAATATTTAAATTGCATAACATATAGTTTATATTCATTTTAATTTAATCGCATTTTGCATTGGACCGGTGATGGCGAACGAGCTTAAATTTCATCGAATGGGACTCGGTTCGCTCGGAAAGGCAAGGGCCGAAAATCACAAGTCAAATAGGTTTAGTCATTTTAATTTGAGCTTAATTCAGCCCATTATGTTCAATTAAATTAAAACCCAAGTTAATTCAGCCCGCATAGGAATTAAATAAAATCAGAAATTAGATTAAGGCTTAAGCCCAAGTCTAAGCCCATTAGGACTAGAGAGCCCATCTAATTGACCTAGGTTAGTATTATATAAGCATGTTTAGGTCAGAATTTTGAGGGGACAACACATAATTCAGATATGATTTTTATAGAAAGGCAAGTGTGAGAGAGAAAGTGACGTCGCGCACCACCACCGGGGGCATGCCGCACTCCGCCGCACCGCCGTCGTCGCGCCTCAACCGCCCGCCGACGTCGCTGCCTTCTGCTAACGCTGCTGCCGATGATGTGATCAGCCGGTTCAAGCGGCTGAACCGGCTGATCGGCGACTTCCTCCGGCGATCCAGAACTTGCGGCAACACTCCTTGGCGTCTTCACATCACTGTGGTGGCCGGTTTCCCGTTAAACGACCGCCGGATCACATCTCTTGATTTGATTCTTCATTACTAGTCCACTAGTGCTAGATCGAATCGATTCTCACTATATTTTGTGCAATCTATTATCATAGGTCGGCCGAGCTTTCCGAGACTTCGCCGTGTTGTTTTTGATTTGAATACGGAGGCCGGATCGCTCGATTTCATGCCGGAGCATCGTTAAACAAGGTAAGTGCACTTGGACTTTATTCTGTAAAATCGTGTACATAGAAACCAGTATGCTTGAGATGCCGATTTCAGCTCGTTAATGTCAAAATCTTGTAAAGTAATTAACTAGAGAATCGTAAAACACGTCTTAAGCTTTGATTTGATATATCATATGCCTCAATCGGACCTGATTTGCTATGTCAAAACTATTTTGGAAGTTAGGATCAGAATCTGGAATATGATGTTGAAGTCTGTTCTGATAATGTTCTGACTGATGTTGTGCTGTTCCGTGATTTTTATGATTTTCTATGATCATTTTTTGAAAAAACTTTCTTCACGAAAATTGTAGATCATATCTTTGTCTATTCACCATAAAATTTTCATAAAATTCCAAGCGTGTTAGCATAATACGATCTGCAACGTCATATACGCATGAATCTGATGACAGATTAGTTCCAGATTGACCTTCGTGTGTTCTTCAATTTTCATAAATTTGTGTGTTCGAAATCTGAAAAATTTTTCTTCATGAAAGTTCATACTGAGATCGAGATCTTTCCATTGATACTAATTTCATCAAAATCGGAGGTCATTTGGATTTTCAAAATGAATTTTCACAATCTGATCAGTATCTGTGTCCAGATCTGATTTTCATTTCTTTAGAATTCAGAAGATGTTTCTCCGAAATTGATAAAGTTGGAGATTATCTGCAAATTAGGTGATTGAACATTATCCTATATTTTTCAGAATATTTAATTTCCTAATTTGCATGTTTTGAATATTTCATGAATATCATGTGGATATTTAGATATCTTAGGATAATGTTCGATATATCCCTAATATTTGAAAATATTCAAAATTAGGAATCGTTCCTAATTTAGCAACGTATCTAGACGACTATCTGACCTTATTCCTAAGGTACGATACACCGCGATACCGAAAATTATTATCCTATCCATAATCACTTGGATACGATAATGATCTTTATCTGCTTTCCAAATTTAAACGATCAACTTTCCGTCAATATCTATAACCCTATAGATATGACCGATTGTTCGATTTTTGTGCCTAATCCGAGTTTGAAACAAATTTGGCGGATCGCGTGGACGATTTGAATGTGGTTGCTATCATTGCCTCTTTTTTATTATTTGCTTTCCTTTAAACAGAAAATTCAAAAAATATCAGTTAGGATTTGAATTTGAGTTTTGCATGTTTAGGGAACCTTAAATGTATCTAGAAGATAGAGTAATTATTTAATTTAAATTAGGACTTGAGATAATCTATTTCCTAGTTTAACTTAAGTAATATTCTAATCTTATTAGATTATTTAGGTTATTTTTTAATTCCGAATTTTCAAGAAAACCCCAAAAAAAGAATGAATTGCTTTATGGTAGATTAAGATAGATTGCATTCTTAATTTAAGTAATTTATTATTTCGAATTTTAACAAAAAATCCCAAAAATAAGTCATGTTAGGATATGTTAAGTCATCATAGGTTGCATGTTATTTTAGGCATATTTTTATTCCGAATTTCATTAAAAAATATCAAAAATAAATCATTTACCCGTCATCAGAATTAGGTCACGTCGTCGCATGACATATAATTTGTATGCTAGGTTGCATTACTTGCATGTCATTTTTGCACGTCATTGCATATAGATTAGATTTCATTTAAATAAGTGAAAATCAAAAGAGAAATTGAGTGAATTGCTTGTTAATTAGAAATCATATTAGGATGTTAATGTGATTTTCTAGCTAACTATGCAAATGTTTGCGTTGCTTCGAGGTAAGTAATTCTTCCAATCTTGCAATTTAATATTCAATTATTGAGTGTTAAATTGGTGGTTTGCGCACCCGCATGAACACCTCACATGTTAGTAATTTAAGTTGAAATGGATCCAAACTGCATGCCAAAATATTTTTGAAAAGAAAAGGTACCGAAATGGCGTTAGACTAGATCTAGCGTAATCAAGTCCCCGGGCTTAGAATCTCTGGTTCGTAGGAATAAAACATATCTCCCTATGTTTTATTTAGGTTTCTAATCGACCTACCATAAAATGATTAGTGGCGACTCCAAGCATGAAGACATTTGCATGTTAAGAACTTAAACCCTAAGTTGCAAATTGGTAAGGCTTGGGAGGGCCCGAGTTAAGATTAGTCTTAATAATCCATTAGCCCGAAAAATGAAAATTTTTTAGGTCGCGACATTGCTCAATAACGTTGAAAGCTTCACACATAGAGAAACTAGAGATAGATATTCAAATTATTCTTTGCAACTTAGAAAGGATATTTCCTCAATCGTTTTTTGATTCAATGGAGCATCTCTTAGTTCACTTGGATTATGATCGAAAGTTGCAGGTCCTGTCCAATTTCGATGGATATATCCATTTGAGAGGTAAATTTTTTTAAAATAAATTTGAAACTACTTCATTACATATTATGTTCCGATAAACTTTTTTCTATTGCAACTAGGTTCTTATATCATTTGAAGAAAAAAGTAAAGAATAAGACATGTGTCGAAACTTCAATTTGTAATGCATATATTGTGAAAGAAGTGACAATATTTGCATCATATTATTTTAAGCCGCACGTGCAGTGCAAGAGGCAAAAAGCAGGAAGAAATGATGAGGGCCCCATTGATCCCAATTGAAAATCATTCTCTATTTTCAATTATTTAGATCGACCAAGCAGCGCACGTAAGTTTCGTCACTTAACAGGCGAAGAAAAGTAGGCAACCCATACATATATTTTACTGAACTGTTCAGAAGTTGAGCCATATTTCGATTAAGTGTACATTTGTAAGTATATGTATTGTATGTCAAACATTTGTTAATACATAAATGGTTTTTGTTAATAGGAATTTCCGAAATTCAATGTATGGACTGCCACCAAATGAGTTTGACCATTTGTACCAGGAACAATTTGCAACATTATTCAAAACATATGTAAGTTGCATATGAACGAAATCCAAGTTATTCGAATTTTTTATACATCATATATTAAAATATATATTACCTTAGGTTCATAGTATTCATGATCCAGTTAGAGAGCAAGGATTGTTATATCATTTGTTGTGGGGTCTAAAGTCAAGAGTACGAAGTTGGCCAGCATATTTCATAAACCGATATAATTTTCACACTTGAGAATATGGAATGGGAAAAGCCACAATAAATAGTGGTGTGTGTATTCAGTCATCCAATGATAGCAGTTCGCAAGATGAAATAAATCACAAGAAACGATATATAAAATATGAACCATTTATCTTGGCACAACAAGCAATTCAAGTATATTATACATCATATCCTAGTTTAAAACGTGACAAAGCCGATTGGTGGGCTATATGTAAAACCAAAGTAAGAAAAAAAATCGAGGAATATTGGAAGGACACAACATATCAACAAGAGGAAGTTTGTAACATGATTGAAACTGATGAATATAATATTCCTACTTTATAAGATCCATGTGCAGCGATGATCGATGTGGATCCAACTGAAATTCACGAATCAAATTTTGAAGTGGGTACATAATATGATTTTGAGACAGAGGATGAAGATGATACTCATGAAGAAGATGAAGAGGAAGACGGAGATGAAGATGAAGATGAAGATTATGATTTTTGAAACTTTTTACTAATTATATGTAATTATTATTATTATTATTGCGGCATGTGTTTTTTGTTGTTATCATAATTTTTATTATTGTTGTTGTCGTAATTATTATTGTTATCGTTGTCGTTGACATTATCATTAGAATCTGTGGCTAATTAGCCTCAGATTTAACCACGGAATTGAAATAGTCGGGAAAAAACCACACGACTAAATTTCCAACGAATTCAAAAAAAAGCCACAAAATATCGGGTATTCGAATTTCGTGGCAAAATTCATGGGAAATTTCGCACGACTTTTGCTACGAAATTCAAGTTTGGGGTTAAATAATACTATGTACGTGAATTTCGTGGCAAAATTCGTGCAAAATTTCCCACGAAAATAATACATAGTTCAATATTTTGCCCGCAAACTTGAATTTTGTGGCAAAATTCATGGGAAATTTCCAACGAATTTTGACACAAAAATAATACACACGGTGGGCTGCGGTTTCTTTTAAATTCGTGGGAAATTTCTCATGAATTTTGCCACAAAAATAATACATAGTATTATTTAGCCCCGGGTATTCGAATTTCGTGGCAAAATTTGTGGAAAATTTCCTACGAATTTTCCAACGAAATTAGTACAACAGGTATGATGCGACATTTTCGAAATTCGTAGCAAAATGGGAAAGTTCCAACGAATTTCGCAACAAATTTTAATTTTTTGGGTGATTAGTGCAGTGTGTACTATTTTCGTTGCAAAATTCGTGAGAAAGTTCCTACAAATTTTGCAATGAAATTCAATAGGCGCCTTTTTCAAATTCATGGCAAAATTTGTTAGAAATTTCCAACGAATTTTGCTACGAATTCAAACAAACCATAGTATTATTAGGCTTTTTTATATTCATGGGAAAATTCGTTGGAAATTTCCCACGAATTTTGCCATGAAATTAGTACATGGGGTATCTTACTAATTTGTCGCAAAATTCATTGGATATTTCCAACTAATTTTCTCACGAATTTCAATTTTCGGGGCAATTATTGCAATGAGTACTATTTTCATTACAAAATTCGTGGGAAATTTCCCACAAATTTTGCAATAAAATTTAAAAAGTGCATTTTTCCAAATTCATGGCAAAATTTGTGGGAAATTTCCCACGAATTTTGCAGTGAAAATAGTAAACACTAAATTAATTGCACCAAAAATTGAAATACGTGGAAAAATTCGTCGGAACTTTCCCACGAATTTTGCCACAAAATTAGTACATGGGCTTCTTTCAAATTTGTTGCAAAATTCGTGAGAAATTTCCAACGAATTTTTCCACGAATTTCAATTTTCGGTGCGATTAATTTAGTGTGTACTATTTTCGTTGCAAAATTCATGGGAAATTTCCCACGAATTTTTGAATGAAATTCAATAGGTGCCTTTTCCATATTCGTGGGAAATTTCCCATGAATTTTGCCACGAAATGAAAAAACACAGTATTCTTCGGCTTAATTGAAATTCGTGGGAAAATTCGTTGAAAATTTCTCACGAATTTTGCCACGAATTTCAAAAAAGGTATTGTTTGGCTGAATTTAAATTCGTAAGAAAATTCATTGGAAATTTCTCACGAATTTTCCCATGAATTTCAAAAAACACGGTATTGTTCGGCTTAATTGAAAATTCGTGGGAAAATTCGTGAGAAATTTTCAACGAATTTTCCCATGAATTCAAAAAAACTCGGTAGTGTTCCGCTTAATTCAAATTCGTGGGAAAATTCGTTGGAAATTTCTCACGAATTTTGCCACAAAATTAGTACATGGGCATCTTTCAAATTCTTTGCAAAATTCGAGGGAAATTTTCAATGAATTTTCCCACGAATTTCAATTTTTGCTGCAGTTAATTTAATGTGTACTATTTTCGTTGTAAAATTCGCGGGAAATTTTCCATGAATTTTTCCACGAATTGCATTAGACGCCTTTTTCATATTCGTAGCAAAATTCGTGGGAATTTTCCCACGAATTTTGCCACAAATTTCAAAAAACACGGTATGCTTCCGCTCAATTGAAATTCATGGGAAAATTCGTCGGAAATTTCCTACGAATTTTGCCACGAATTTCAAAAAACACGGTATTGTTTGACTAAATTTAAATTCGTAGGAAAATTCGTTGGAAATTTCCGACGAATTTTCTCATGAATTTAAAAAAACACGGTAGTGATCGGCTCAATTGAAATTCGTGGGAAAATTCGTTGGAAATTTCACACTCGTTGTAAAAAAACAATATTGTTCGGGTTAATTGAAATTCGTGGGAAAATTCGTGGGAAATTTCCTACGAATTCAAAAAAACCCGGTATTGTTTGACTTAATTCAAATTCGTGGCAAAATTTGTGGGAAATTTCCCACGAATTTTACCACAAAATTGGTACATGCAACATCTTTCAAATTCTTTGTAAAATTTATAGGAAATTTCCCACGAATTTTGCAATGAATTTGAAATTTTCGGTGCAATTGTTGCAGTATGTACTATTTTCGTTGCAAAATTTGTGAGAAATTTCCCACGAATTTTACAACGAAATTTAATAGGCCTTTTGCAAATTCATGGGAAATTTCCCACAAAATTTGCAATGAAAATAGTACATACTGCAATAATTGCACCGAAAATTAAAAATTCACTGCAAAATTCGTGAGAAATTTTCAATGAATTTTGCCATGAAAACAATACATAGTGCAATAATTGCCCGAAATTTGAAATTTCCTAGGAAGATTCGTTGGAATTTGAAAAAAGCGCCACAATACCCGGTTATTTGAATTTCGTGGGAAATTTCCCATGAATACAGTACATAGTGCAATGATTGCCTCGAAATTTGAAATTCATGGGAAAATTCGTTGGAAATTCCCACGAATTTTCCCACAAAACTTGTACATAGTGCAATAATTACCCCGAAATTTGAAATTCGTGGGAAAATTCGTTGGAAATTCCTACAAATTTTCCCACGAATTTCAAATAACCGGGTAATTTTCCCATGAAATTCACTATGTACTATGTTTATATTGTTCGGCTGACCACTTCGTGTCTATCGAATAATTTTGGCCCAACCAACTCGCCCGGCCCCGGTAAGTAATCGACCTCTGTTCCTTGCATAAAATGGTGTTGCCACCGAGATTCCAGGGGGGGCCGCGGCTAGGATTCCGGGGAGGAGGGGTCGTGGACGCGATTCCGGCGCGGGGGGGAGGGGGGCAGTCGCGGTTGAGATTCCGAGGGGGTCACGGCTATGATTTCGGCAGGGGGGGTCACGATCGGATTCCAGCAGGGGGGTCGCAACTGCAATTAGTTTCTGCTTATTTATTTTGTTTTTGTGGGTCAGTAGAAATAAGGTAGGCTTAGAGAGGATAATTCAGACCATATTTCCCATGAAATCTGGCTTCTGCACTTGCTGAATTTGCATGACATTCACTATTGTCGATTTTTGTTAATGATTTTTTTGCTAAGATCTAAATTTAGGTAAAATGAAGCTTAAACGGGGAACAAATTATTGGGTTGCATTCGTGGCAAATTTGCTTGTTCAATGTAATTTGTGATCTTTTTTCTAGGTCTGTACTAGAACTTTGCGAAATGAGATATTCGAGGCATATATTTGCACAAATTTGGCATCACACTTGATACTTATTGTAATTCATTTTTGCATATTTAATATGTTTCCTTAAACAGTTTAGTGGAACCTGATGTGGTCAAAATTGCAATAGGTTCTTCCGACGAGGGCTAACGACTCAGCTATTTCTCAGAGGCGATAGTCTGTTTGTTTCATTTTTGCAAGTTTATTTCTTGCTCTCTGAAACAAAATGGTAAGGAAAATGATTTCATTTTCTGTCTCTAATACATGTTCATATTTTTTACTATATTTGTCTAACATTTTTATTTGTCAGTATAAACGTGGATGTCACATGCATGGTGCGGTTTCACAAAGAAGACCAGCCCCTTTCGCTTCCTCGTCCCCATCCCTCTCCTCTTCCCCTGCCATTTCATCTAACCCTCAACCACCACATGTTCATGGACAACACGGACACATTAGCCTATCCTCCAACCCTCAGCAACATATTATGGGAGAACTTGGGGACATGCGAACTGAATTTACTTCAGTTCCACCTTCTTCTTCAGTGCAATACTCGAATGATGAAGTAGACAGCCGATTCATTATATGCTTATGTGGAGATTCGTAAGTAATTCATTTTTTAACGTACATGTAAATTATGGATGTAAACAAAATTGTTCATGTTGCCAATTTTTCGTATGCTTCATTGTCTTATTGTCTATATTGTTATAATATGTTTTCAGATTCATGGATTCTGCATATTTTGTGAGGGACCTTAATAGAATAGTCAATAACTGTTAGATAGGACAATTTATAACTTTCAGCAACGCTCCTAAAGAAGTAAAGACTTTGTGGTGGAATGAGTTCAAGGTTAGTGTTGTCTTTATATTTTCTCACAACCCAAGTTCGGTGTAGCATACTGATGATCAATGATGAATTTTGTAAAGAATTGTCTGGTGCATTGTAATAGATATGTCATTTGTGACCCTTATAATAACTTTTAGTTGCTTTTGCTATTGATTGTAGCGTAAGTTCACGTGAGATAAAATGAAAAAGGCTGAGGTTAGAAGAATTTTTAAGAAAAAAGTTGGTGATCACATGTGATATGTGATAAATAGAGTGAAGAGAATAAAAGAAAAGCTGGATTTTATTACAACTGACAATTAGATGGAAATGATAAGAACTTGAGAAACTGATAAGCATAAGCAAAGGTGTGAACAGAACAAGAAGAATCGAGCTTTTAGTTCTAGTGACAGGTCTGCATCTGCCACATATGTTAGAGGCTCTATCAGTATTGACGAGCATAAAAGAAGAATGGTAAGTCTATTTAAACTTGTCAGTTCATTTAATTCAATGATTACTCATGTATTTTTAAATTTTGTAGGCAGATGAATTGAGGACGGAACTCACATTTACAGTTATATTTGAACGCACATTTCAGAAAAAAGATAAGACATGAACTGGTGCTCGAGCAAAAGTTATTAAGGTATATAAAGTTATAGTTTGGACTTTATGGAAACTAGAATGAAAATCATGAATGTTTTTAATATTTATGATAATATATATGAATTTATTTTATTTTTATCTATATTGTCAATATAAGAAAAATATGATGAACTTTTACTGAGCACTGCTAGTGGTGATGGTGGTGGTGGTGATGGTGTTGCTATGTTTGAACCATCGGTTGACAGTATGGCATTATGGGTGGAGGCAGCAGGTGGGATGAAATAAGGAAAAATATTTGGAATGGAATCCTTGTCAAGGATGTACAAAACGAAGGCTGCTGTAACTTCATCCTCCAATGTGGCTACTTCAAGAAGGACACGACATGAGGAGCAAATGACCCAAGAATTGAGCCAACTGAAACAGTTGTTTGTACAGAAGGATAAAGAAATGAAGCTTTTAATTGGACAGAAGGACGAAGAAATAAAAGTGATGCAACAACAAATGCAAATTATCATGCGACACCTCGACATCGATCGCAACGAGATTCCTCCTGTACATTCTATTAATCTAATAGGTGGCGGGCATAATGATGAGCCACACAATGATGCGGCGATTGGTGCTGATGATGATGATGATGATGATGCTTTTATTGTCAGTCCTTCCTAGTTCATTCTTTTCGGGGCCGACCAGTTGTTATCGTCGTCCCCTCCCGGCGAGCTGCCTCTTCAGTCCGAGAACAAGCTTCAGGTGACGTCCTCGTCTCTCGGCTTTAGGAGTTAGAATTGTGACGTTGCTGCTAGTTTCATATGGTTTTCTAATGGATGTGAAAGTTGACTTATATTCAATGGTAATAACATTTTTTTATAACTAGTTCCACGTCCATGCATAAATGTTTTTTTTTTTTTGGACAAATTCCATATCTTTATTTATGTATCCATATTTCATTAGGTATCGATAAAGATAACTGTTCCTGATGTCATGTCCAGTATCAAAGCTGCCAACGTTTTATGGTTGTCCCTTGTCCTTTTAATGTTTTGAATGTATTACATGATGTTCATTAATGCTTAGCTACCTCTATGTATTATGAGATTGAATTTCGAATATCATCATGTTAGACTTTGCAATTTATGCATTGTAAAAATTAATATTGTTGTTAATTAGATTTCAAATTGAAATTGTCCCTAAACAAAATTCGTCACAAATGTAGCGACGAATTTTGTCACGAATAGATTTCGTCGCAATTTAGCGACCCAAAAAAAATTGCTTCGCAAATTAGCGACAAATACAGTTCGTGGAAATTTAGCAACTAATTTTTTCACAAATAATTACCGACGAATTTTGTCACAAATTATTAGCGACGAATTTTGTCACGAATAATTAGTGACAAAATTTGCAACGAATTATTAGCAACAAATTTTGCTACGAATTTATTTTTTTTTTGTCGATAATTTTGTTGAAAATTCATTTTGCACCGATTTTTGTAACAAACAATTAATGACGAATTTTGCCACAAACCTTTTTTCGTCGCAAATTACCAACGGACATTGAAATTTTTTGTCGGAAAAATTCACGATTTCCCACGATTTTTCCAACGAATAATTAGTAACAAATTTAGCAACGAATTTTTTTTCGTTGCAAATTTCCAACGAAAATTGAATTTTTTTGTCTCAAAAATTCGCTAACCCACAAATTTTTTTTTGTCCCTAATTTTGTGGGAAATTCATTGTGCCACGAATTTTGCAACAAATAATTATCGACGAATTTGGTAACACTTTTTACAACGAATAATTAGCAACAAATTTTACCACAAACTTTCCAATGAATAATTAGCCACGAATTTGTTTTCGTCGCAAATTACCAATGAAAATTCACATTTTTTTGCGAAAATTGAGAAAAAATTTTGCGACGAATTTCTTTGTTCGTCGCTAATTTCGAGGGAAATTCTTTTTGCCATGAATTTTGCCACGAACAATTAGCGATGAATTTTGCCATGATTTTTGCAATGAATAATTAGCAACGAACTTAGCCACGAATTTATCTATGAATTTTGCCACAAATTTTGCCACGACTCTCTTTTTTCGCAAATTACCAACGAAAAATTAAAATTTTTTGTCACAAAAATTTTCCAACGCCGAATTAGCGACGAATTTTTTTTCATCACTAATTCGTCGGAAATTCGTTTTGCAACGAATTTTACCATGAATAATTACTGACAGATTTTGTCATGATTTTTGCAACGAATAATTAGTGACAAATTTTGCAATGAACTTTCCAACGAATTTAGCCACGAAAAAATTTCGTCACAAATTTCCAACGAAAATTTAAATTTTTTGTCGGAAAAATTTGCGACGACGAATTTTTGTTCGTCGCAAATTTCGATAGAAATTCGTTTTCCAACGTATTTTTCCAAATTTTTCGTTGGAAATTTCATTGGAAAAATGTTGTTTTTTTGTTTCTCTCTCTCTCTCTCTCTCTCTCTCTCTCTCCTTGTGCGACCGCGCATTCTTTGTCATGGATGATGAGAATATTGAGTCGAAAATTTCATATAGCGGTTGCGACTCTAAATTTCTCGATTGACCATCATAAAAATTTGACTTTTCGTAGAATATTTAACTCCATTTTCCTGTTCAATTAGGTACTTCACTCAGATTTTGACTGAGTAACCCTCTGGCTACTCGATCAGATGTCAAGATCAAAGTGACCGAGTTCGAATGGATACAAAAAACCATCTCTCGCGTAGCATAGATGTTCAAGCGAAGAACAAAGGTGTCGGTCATGTCTTCTTTTTTTCCTTTTCTTAGGAAGCCCGTAGCTTGTACTCGGATGTTTGGGGCAAAGGCAACTTGGTAGGAGCGGGGGGCGGATCTTTTTGTAAAGACAAAGTTGGTTGTATGTGCTTGTGCCTATTCCAACACAACACCCCTCTCCTTTGACATCTTGCAGTTGTCACCACCCCCCTATCCCATCCTCTTTCTGTCTGCATTTGGTTTAATGCCTTCATGTCAAACAAAAAAGAGACGACAAACACCCCTTTGCTCTTTTCTTAGCTTTCTCTTCTCCAACCTCCCGCACCATACCAAACTTCTCTCTCTCTCTCTCTCTCTCTCTCTCTCTCTCTCTCTCCTGTGTCCTTAGAGAAGTCAATGGAATGGTACAAGGTTCTCTTCTGCTGAAAGAGTGTGGAGTAGCGCCTGTTTAGATGGCTAGTGAAGGCATAGAGTCTCCCAACATTTCGTACTTAACCCGCTTGCTCGTCCTGCTCGCTGTGATTCCCAGCATTGCCATGCTGGCTGAGCAAGAGCAAAGAAACATCCCGTCACTGCGAGCTCCTTGGACCACGACGGCAGAATCCAATGGTGTGCAGCTCGAGAGGGGCGATTCGAACACGTTATCGGCAAGCGCCAGAGGTGGCTGTTTCCAGCGTGAGTGCGGGCGGCAAGGACAGGAAGTTCAAAGCCATCGGTTACCAGTCCGGCCATGGAAAGAGGATATGTTCAAAGCCAGGGCGCACGAAGTTCCCAGTGGTCCCAACCCTATTTCAAATTGACACACCACCCATCTATAGGTACATAGAGTCCTTTTCTTTTGGCTGAATGGATCGGTATACCGATATGTTTGTTCCTCTCCTTCTCGGTATTTTTTCATATGAATGCTTGTGTTTTTTGCTCTTTTGATTGTTTTAGGCTCCTTAGTGTTAGACACCTTCATCATTCACCAGAGGCGTCGTATATTATATGTGTGAGCACTCGAGAGAAAGCTAGGTCACTCTTGCTTTCTATCTTCCCTGATCATTCGTCATCTCTTATTATATGTGCACCCCATGAATTTCTAGTCACCCTGTTTCACAAACTTCAGTCCATAGAGATATGTAGGCGGACGTTCGGCAAATAGAGATCGTATCATCTATACACACTTGAGAGTAGAGACGATCATTGGACCAACAAACGAGCAAACTTCGCGACATTCCTCTTCCATTTTCAAGTCGGTTGGCAAGAATAGAGAGTTTCCATCTATGTAAATTCCATCTGTATACCAACATGTACATGAATTGGTTTAGCTCGGTGATTAACAACAGCAAATCAGGCGGTGCCGGCTTAAGGTTAAAGTTGAAAATCAAGAAAAGAGAGAGAGAGAAGGGTTTAATGATTCCGAAATGCATTGGTGGGTTCAGATTTTCTTTTTGTCCTTGCGTTGCGCTTTTGGCACAGACGAGACTGAGCGCAATGATGAAAGGAGAAAAAGTAAAAGGGCTCAAGACCTGACCGGAGACTCGTTGTTTTGCGTGCTAAAGTCTATGTGGGTCCTCCTCATCCCATTGCATCCCACCAAGCTCTCAATTCTCTCCCCTCAGTTCTGTGTATCTGCGATAAAATCAGGAAGACCGAGGTCTTATTTCATGAAAAGTTGTTTCTGCAAAGAGATTGCGATGAATCCTAAGTAAAATCTGATCTAGTAAAATACTTCCCCTCCACTAATCCATATATTTTGAGTGACTTACTTGATCCCTATACTCGATGGAAAGACATCTCTTTCCACTTCACGTCCATCGAGCAATAACTATTCGTTTATGGAAATCTTTTCTTTTTTCCTATGCATAGTTGGTAACCTAATAGGGCAAGGGAAATCAGTGTTTCAGATAAAAGTTGGTACTTTCAATTAATAATTGGTGAAATGAAGGCAATGGTTAAAAATGTAAAGTTGATAAATGATTAGGGTTATTTTTTTTTTGTCATAAATAAGAGAAGTTGGTAATTTAAAAAAGAAGAGAAACATAGGTAACTAACTTGGGAAACTTAACCGGATAAAAAGTTGGTAATTATTCCGATTAAGGCTAGTAATTGCTAAAAAGAGTCGGTAAATTTAATGGGTTTGATAAGAAAGGTAAATAAAAAGTTGGTATGCAGCTTAAATGAGACTTGATAAATCATAACTAGCAGGTGACCTAATGGAAGAGAACTAGTAAGTCACATAGATAAAATTCATAAACTGAAGACAATTGTAAGAGAAGAAAATAAGAATTGTTGAGAGATAATTAAGAAAAACAAATAAAATGAAGGGAAAAAACCACCAAAAACCCCAAACTATGCCACCTGTGACACATTTACCTTGAACTTTTTTTGTGACGCCAAAAACCCCAAACCATGCTATTTGTGACACATTTACCTCGTTGTACTTTAGTCCATGGGTATTTTCGTCTTTTTTGCTTTTTTTTTTTTCCTTTCCCGCGAGGGCGGCCCTCGCCGGATCTGGCGAGGGCCACCCTCGCTTGTGTCGGGCGAGGGTCACCCTTGCCGGAGTCGGGCAAGGGCCCGGAGTCGGGCAAGGGCCGCCCTCGCTTGCCTAGGCAAGGCGACCCTTGCTCGACTCAGGTGAGGACGACCCTCGCCGGCGTCGGGTGAGGCCCTCGCCTGAGTCAAGCTAAGGCTACCCTCGCTCGCCCAGGCGAAGCGACTCTCGCCTGACGCTGGCGAGGGCCGCCCTCACCAAAAAGGAAAAAAAAAGACCAAACTGCCCATGGACTAAAGTACAATGGGGTAAATGTGTCACAAATAACATAATTTAGGGTTTTTTATGTCATAAAAAAATGTTCAGGGTAAATGTGTCACAGGTGGTATAGTTTGAGGTTTTTGGTGGCCTTTTCCCTAAAATGAAAGTTTTGGTAAATAATTCAAATGAGAATTGATATCTCAAAATCAACTAGCAATTTAATCAAAACCAAGTTGGTAAATCACTCAAATTAAGATTGGTAATTTCCTGTATGGCAGTTGGTATATTTGGTGTCGGAAAGAAGATAAATAAATTTAGTAAAAAAAAAGAAAAACTGACACTTCGTAAATTTTCAAAAAGAGTTAGTACTTTCATAAAAATGCCCGTAAGTTACTAATAATATACCTAAAAATTAGGTGATCGGTAATTTTTTTGGCATAACAATTTTTTTTCATTTTCTGACTCTTTCAGAAATATACCAGCACGGAGTAAGGTCATCCATCTAACAATAGCACATGACTTAAAGAGTCAAAGCAAGGACACTTGATATGCAAATAATGCCAGGAAAGCAGGCAACCTCACATAAACATCACATAATGATTCCCAAAAATGGGCCTTGCCATGTCTGGTTGTGCCATTGGGATTTGAGCCTGTGCTTTAACTTTGAATGAACCTGTAAAATGATGAGAGCCCAGTTAAACTCCAGCAGCCCAGGCCATCGATCAGAGTCAAGCAATTGAGAGGCTCCTTTGTCTCTCGCTGCCTTGCATTTCCTCTCCCTCCCTCAACAAGCAGTATACTATGATCTGATATTCCATGAACTTAGTATACATCAGTTGAACTTTGACGGTTGGATTTGGCAGGATTCATGTGAGACCCGCATAGAATTTCACTATTTCCAATTGTCTGGATTCGACTTAGTATACATGTTATACTCATATATGGATTTCTCAGTATACTATAGTTTGTACATTGTTGTAAAGGTACATGAAATCTATAGAAATAGCGAGACTTGTTCACCAACGAAGGACATGTGTTATGTCAAGCCTAATGTTCTTGATAGTTTGCGATAGTTATTTTTTTGCATGCCAAAATGGGGTCTCCAATGTTGACAAACTATAAATCGCCCACGAGTTAGCTAAACTACACTTTGTACTTGAAAGAACTAAGTCATCATGTCTATTTTGTATGTCTAAAGATAGAATGCCATTTTTAAGGACCTCTTCTAAAACTCATTTATCGACTACCACAATTTTGGTGAGATATGTGTACTCACGCATGCTCTTTCAACAACCCAAATGGTGGCCGGGATGATAGCTAGCTGGCAGTAGCTGCATATATGTTGACTAACGACGATGCCGAGGCTAATTCGATCATCAATTAATGACAGTAGAAGATACTTCATCCATAGAGACGGTGATTCGCGTTGATTAATGACTCAAATGATTCATCTAGAGAATGTGATACTGTCTACAGCCAACTCCAATATGCCTGGAGAGAGAGAGAGAGAGAGAGAGAGAGAGAGAGAGAGAGAGAGAGAGAGATCTTCACCAGCCGAATTGAGAGCTGCGAGTATACTAGATCAATGAGCTGAACAATATCTCAATATATCAAATTCTAGAAAGAATGTATGTAATCCAAACAAAATATACAAGAATTTAAGAAGTGACCCCTAGCAATTCCATGCAAGTTGGTCTATGGGGCTCAAATTATAATACATTCCACCTGCGGCCACTCCCGCAGACGATCGGTCCACGAAATCAAAATCAAAGCTAGAATCCATCGCAGCGGTGCTCATGAAATCGCAGTTGTCGCATTCCACCCCTAATTTCTCATTTTTCTCATCGTCTGGATTGAGTCCAGGAGGCTGCTGCTGCACCTGCTCTTGCGAGGTGTCTTCGTGCCTAGGCCCTGCCAATACAGCATTTGCCTCGAGGCCACAATCCCAGAGGTAACTCTCCTCCACATTCCCCAATAACCCAGTCGACAATGAGTTCAACAGAGAAGAGAAAGACGATGATGACCTACCCGCGGCTGCTAAATCCACCAACCCATGTGGAGAAGCAGCACTAGGGTTTTGTTGGTGGTGTTCAAATGACACTATGTTTGAGCTTGTTGAAGAAGTTGCATGCAATATTGGGGGAAAAAGACCAGTACCAGTAGGAGTAGTGGCCTGATCAGGACAAGGAACAGAAGGCAATGTGACAAAGGGTATCTTCACATCCATGGAACAATTGCTAGTACTTGTGTCGGTGCTCATGTGGAAAATGGATGATGAGTTCGCCTTCTGAAATAGAGCGGCACCATTGTTGGAGGAATTGACATTGCCTCCATTGCTGTTTTTGAGAGACGAGGTTGTGGAGAGGAGGTTGTGGGTGTTGGGGTCAAGGCCCTGAGCGAGGAGCTTCTTCTTGATGCAGGAGTTCCAAAAGTTCTTGACCTCATTGTCGGTCCTACCGGGCAAGTGCTTGGCTATCTGAGACCACCTGTTGCCAAGAATTCGGTGCACGTCGATGATGGTCCTCTCTTCTTGGGCAGAGAATGAACCCCTTTTCAGGTCAGGCCTCAGGTAGTTTATCCACCTCAATCTGCAGCTCTTCCCACATCTCTGCAACCCTGCTTTATCTTATATCCAACTATTAATTGAATCGAAAGAGCAAAGAAGAAGGGTAAATACTAAAGGAAAAGTAAGATGCAAGGTCTGGATGGTATTGATCATCGTGCCTGCTAGTTTAGGGACAGAACTCCAGCTGCCGTGGCCATGAGTGGTGATGAAGCGCACGAGCTTCTCGTCTTCCTCGGGAGACCACAACCCTCTCTTCACCTTCTGTTTGGTGCAGCAGTGGTGACCCATCTATTGATCCTTCTCTCTTCTTCTCCTCTTCTTCCTCCTCCTTCTTCCCGTTCTACATAACACACTCAGGTTCAGTTGATCAACCTGGAGTGTGCGAAGGTGGGTGGGGTTTCTTATATTTTCCTCCAGTTTTATTAGGGAAAGTGGACCTTGGTACAAACCCTTATCAAATGTTTGCTCTAAACAAGGCTTTTCTTTTCGTGTATGATGAGAGAGAGAGAGAGAGAGAGAGAGATGGAAATATTTAACTTAGGGTATACTCATGACTCGTGAGAGGACCACTGTCTGATCTCTCTCAATTGAGTGTTTTTTACTTTGTTTCTTCAGAGTAGAGTTCTACTGTTCCACAATGTTCCATCACCCTCCATTATTATTATTGAACGTGTTTTAACTGAATTAACTTGATTTTAGACCTTCTATACTTGACTTGCCAGTAGCCGGCTGTGCTTTCTTCTCCTTTTGTCTGAATGTTTTCGCTACTGTCCTTTCATGCCTATCTGTACAAAACAGTACCCGCAGTAGCTTCGCTTAGCTTAGCTAGGAGCTTAATTCTGTTTCACTTCTACTAAAATTCCATGAGAAGAGTAGTTGTGCAACCTCCAGCTTCAATAAGCATGCTCACTTCATTCATTTTTAGAATTATCAAAACCCTTTGTTCTCTATTTGTATTTCTACACCCATTACTCTGCAAAAAAAGTAATCTATTTATTATCATATCAATCTAGCCACCTTTCTCTTTTCATCTTTCAATAATACTGTTGAATGCACCTCGTATATCCTCATTGACTCCACAAGTACAATACTATCCTTGCATCATAAAAATTAAAGGGAAAAGGCTATCAAAAACTCTAGACTATGCTCATTGGGACACATTTGTCTTTTTGTTCGTTCGTTTTCACAAGGAATATCCTATACCGAAACTTCTGTCTTCGGTTTTTTTATTAAAGTAGGTTCTGTGATTTGACTATTATGAGAATTATGGCGAAAAATAAAGTGTAACACAAGATTGTATGGAATGGATGGAAATCGGAACAGGATTATATGGAATGGATGAAAAGTGCATGGATTGAAAATGATCTGGGATTAACAGAGTTTCAAGCTACGTTACAATATTCTTATGAAAGCTGTAAGGAACTGGAAAGTTACTAAGGATATAAGACACTGTAAATACAGGAAGTAAAGATGCATAGGAAACTAAAATGCAAATAAGCTTGAATGGTTTTTCTTTTTGTTGTCATTTTTTCTTTTCTTTACTTCATCTGAGTATTTGTATCTCCTCCTATCTTGCAATTGCTCGTTGGTTACTTCCATGTTTTCAAACTTTGAATATTTTGGCACTTTCAATAACTGCATTTTCTACCCGCGTTTCCAGTTTTATTGTCCGCCAAAACTTGATCTCAACCGCTGAGATGATTTCAAATCTGGACCAGTAACCTTCCATAATATGCTCGTGCTCATTATCTTCACTCCTGTTCATAACTTCTTACTGTCGTGGGTAGGTTGTGATTCTTCAGTGTATTCCTAAAGTGTGAACCTCTCGAAAAGGGTAACTGTCATGAAGCATAAATATTCCAACGTACCGAACTATAACTCTTCATATTTCGGTAAATATACATATTTTCATCACTTACCAAATTCGGGATATCATGCCATTCTTACTTGCTTCTCAGCATGTTGTCGAATTTGGTCCAGATGTGTTTCGGAAGATGGCTAATTTCCATTATACGCCGAATTCGACATTGAAGCATATTCGGCACTTATGCCGATTCTTATTTTGATGTCAACACCTATACTTTTTTTTTTCCGTGACACCAAAAATCTCAAAGTTGCACCTATATGATACATTTATCCTAAAACTTAGGATTTTTCTTGTCACAAAAAAGGTTCACGATAAATATATCATAGTGGACATAATTAAGGATTTTTGGTAGCTTTTCCCCAAAATTAAAACACCTCTCTCTCTTCCCCTCCCCTCGAATCTGATCATCTCCGAGCATAACTCAGCCCCGCCACCAAGCACCACCACAACCTCCGATGCTGATGTCAACGGCTCCCTGTCTTATATAAATAGTGAGAGTAGATGACTATAGAGCGTGGTAACAAGGCCCTTTGCTCCAATTACTCATCTATTCTGCAGAATAACATGTCATGATTGGAAGAAAGACAGCCGAATATTGATGGTTTAAGATTGTGAAAAGCCAATTTGGGGGGGAAGACCTAATAATGATAGAAACAGAGGCCCATCATTTTGCTGCCTGCCTCCAATTTGACATACAGAAGAGAAGCATCTACCCAAGCCTCTCTCTCTCTCTCTCTCTCTCTCTCTCTCTCTCTCTCTCTCTCTCTCTCTCTCTCCACCTTACACAAGCATTTGCATTAAATAATAAGAATTAATGAGGATTAGCCAACATCCTTAGTTTACTCAACCGTTGCTTCATTTGTCATTTTCTTGGTGTCGAAGAAGATTGAGATGATTGGGTTAATCTTGCTTTCCATGTTCTTTGCCCTTCTCTTTTCCTTCCTCCTTTCTGTGGAGGAGGTGCTCATCATATAGAATTCCCCTGCGGAGGAAATCACGTAGAAAAGCAACCTACCCTTTTATGAATGTCGATTTGACTTCCCTTGTCAGATATCATTACCCTCATTTTTGGAGACCCCCCCATACCAACGTGCTCCAGCCTCCTTATTCTAATTGGCACACACGTATCAAATGCGCTGACATGTCTCCCTTCTGTCTTTTTCTATCCCTTCGTTGCACTATGAGGACAGGCTGAATTGATATATGCACGGCCAAAAAGAAAGCAAACCTTTGAAGCATGATACATCTCTTGAGGAGTAGCTATTAATAGGTGAAGATAGATACTCGGGTTGTTAAATTGATTTGCTAAATGATGTGATAGACTCTTGTCGAATGATGAAAACGTGGATCATCATGAAGCAACATTCACAAATTTCAATATGGCGGGCACAAGTGTCGTTATAGCAATTTGCAACAAGTGACTGGATATCAAAATAAACAAAGAGGAAGAGGAAATAATGCAATAGATATACATGTTTCGGTTTGTTCAACCAACATTCACTAGAGAGCAAAAAAAAAAAATTCTACATTTAGATGAAGCAATACAACGAACATTGAACCACACTCAAGAATCACTTGAAAGTGTTTCCATACTCCTACAATTACACCTCAAGGTGCCCCCTCAGTGTTTTATTTCACAATCTCTTTCAAAGAACTTTGCTTGCAAAAAACCCCAAACGCTTGTCGCCTTTGGATAGACTTGAGGCAATAGGCAAAATTATAATTTCGGTCCTAAATTATGGATTTTAATTCAATCCTAAACATTTCAAATGAACTAATATAGTCCTAAAACTTGGAGTAAGATTGCAATAAAATCCTCCTGGCCAAGTGTCACATGAAATTGCTAATGTGGCAATCTAATCATCGCCTATCATCCTACTTGTCACGGCCAGCGATTTGACGTGAACAACTTTACTCAAAACAACGCCGTTTTGCTTTTTTTGGCTGCTGATGAGCTGAGGGGTCGATTGAAACACATTTCACTACTTTAGGGTGTTAATGAAGTATTTGTGAAATGTGCAGCATGTCGAAATGTTTTTTGGAACTTTGCCACACGTTTTTAACTAACTTTGTACAATAATACTAGTCAGGCGAGTGAAGTATCACATTAAAGGGTATCTAGATTTCAGCTTTGCAGAAATGAGCTAACATGTTGATTTCAAAGTTGTCCAAAAAATATCCCTACTTCTTGTCGCAAGTTTTCAGATACTAAATTTGTAAGGGTACAAATTTGAGGGTCAGCCCAATTTCAGAATCCAAAAACATAAATGTTTGTAGTGAAAAGGACCAATCAATATAATCAATAAGATGGCTTATATAATTGACTAACTTGATAAAGTTGGGTTCAATTAAGTATATGAACGAGGTAGTTCATTACTTGAATTCCGTTGCACATCTCAACGACACTTAAGGTCGAAAATGAATTGGCAATGAGATTAGGACTTTGTACCCTTTATATGTACAAGTTTCAATATAACAAGGATGTAATCGCTCGTAGACCCTCTATTGTAACGTGGATGACTTGCTTTTGATTGGACCGATGATGAAAATCGAGAGCACATAAGGAGCGAAAAACCAACTTAAAATGCCACTCAACCTTAACTCTAAACAATGAAACCGAAGCTGTACACTTAATGTATCACGAGGAACAGGAGCAAAAAAGACAGTTGCTTGTAGGTCATCAATGGTTGTGCGCTTCACGATGAATGAAGATTGACTGAGATGTGATAAATGGCGAGAAACAATTCCCAAATATCTTAAAATTTCGAAATATATTCTTTTTCTGCGCTGCCGACAGTCGCATGATCATAGCTTCAGACCCTTTTCCATGGTCGAAAAGCAGAAAAAGCCCCAATCGATTGTGCATTCCCCACTTGTGAAGCTATCTCCACCGTGAATCACTCTATCATTTCCCCACTTCCATTCAGCTTCCTCCTCCTCCCTTTCAGTTCAAACCCCAAAAAACAAAAAACGAGGTCTTCTCCTGTCTACAGTCCGATCTTGATGGGGGGGTGGGGGGATTCTCTAGGGTTTTGCATAAAATATAGAGATAATGCTTTTCGTACGTGATGGTGTTGCTTGCTTTACCCATAGATATTTTTGTCACCTTCAAGCGGGTTTGGGTTACACACCCAGTGCAGCCAAAGGAAAATGGAGCAGCAAGAAAGACCTAAAAACTAATATTGTATCAGCTGTCGTTTTCGTTGATGACTAATGTATGATGAATTCATGGCTATTGACATTTCCATGCTTCACGTTTCCATCCAATAAATATGTACGAGAATAGACATCTGATTCACAAAAGGGTCATGCGTGATACTCTGGTAAATTAACTAATCTCGATACAAAAAGATAATTATAATACAGAGGCATGCTCAGTACTAAATGGTACATCGATGGAGTAATTTGAAAAAAGAAAATAATAGAAATTAAAACAAGCTTCTATATTTCAAAAGGATAAGTTAGAAGATTAATAAGTTTTACTGTTAACTAGATTTAGAAACTAACGAAATGAAAGAGGGAGAAAGAGGGGGGGGGCGGGGGGGGGGGGGACTAAGCTATATGAAATCCTATGTTTGCTTGGGAATAAGAGGAAAGATAAATTATTCTTTTTACATGACAAAAATGAAATAAAAGATGGATGATTTGGAGCTTCTCCGTAGGGTTCATGGCCGGTTTCATAAGTTAACTTCCCAATTCCAATTTCCTACATGAACCAAATGTTTGGCCGTGTTCGATGGTGAAAAACACACCAAGTGCTTGTTTTTGTAACAAATGCCGGGCTTACTTAACGTTGAATTATTAATTTACTGAGTAATGTATTATATTGCTATTGGTCGTTGAAGGAGAACCAATTCAAGTCCGACCGACTGTTTAGTTAATAACTATTTACCATCGCTCTTTTTCTTATTTCTTAACAAGCAATGCTAGGGATACCCACTAAACTGGTTTAATGAATGATATAATATAGTATGTTATTAATAAATATTAAGTGGACCTGTTCAACCACCCAATGAGTGTACATCATTTAGTAGATAAATCTTGTATACGAGCCTTAATAAATCTAGCATTATTCTTAACCATCTAATTGAAGAAATTTTTTCTTTTCTATGACAAGAAAGTCCACCTTAATGATGATATTGTTTGAATTACAACATGTTTGGTTGCAGTAATGGTTATCACATTACATAAGTATTACAAGTTGACTACCTATTACAGTGTTTGCTTGCAATAATAGATATTATACGGATCCCCTACATAGTATCTATCATAGTAAGAGCCATTATTGCCTGGTTGTCATAGCTATTGCCAAAATAACTACACTTTTTATTATTGTTGTAAGGATAACACCTATTAATTATTTGACTCAGTCACCTATTACAAGATTAATGATTAAAATATCAAATAATAGGTAAATAAATGAAGTAATAACAACTATATTATCTTGATATATATATATATAGTTATTTGTTCACTAAATGTTATCATAATATAATAATTAGCATAATATTATTTGCTCAGTGTTAAGGACGATTATTAATATTTCATAACGTAATATTATATTAGTCATACTATGATGTTTGTTGTGATTACTAACTATATTCATTGATGTCAAATTGTGATTCGATAAATTTTTCAATCATACTATTAATTATGTGGTAAATTCTTTTTTACTGTAATCACAAATTTTATGATTATAAAGTAAATCATAACCATTAAATCATTATTAAATAAGAGATAAAATAAATGGGGAATTGCACTCACTATTGGCTATTAAAGTGATGATTACTATACTATAAAAATTATTTTAATATGATCACATGATAGGTGCTTAACTTTTAAATACAATAATAACTAAACACTTTATACAAATTGTACGGAGTAATTACATGCGGTATTAAACTCGTGAATCATGGTTAACTATCAGAGCGATAATCATGACGGCCCCTCTAATTATGTTAATTTGTGAATTCCGATGCCGTTTTCCCCTTACTCTACACGTTATTCACAAAACCAAGCAGCGTGATGGGTATTGCGTTACTTAAACCGAACCACGTAATAACTAATGTAGTCTCTGATCTTGCCCTTTGGTCTTGCGATATCTTTTTCTTCCCGTTGCGTGCTTGTACACAAAGTCGTGCCACAACTGCCTATTGACAGAGACACGAAGGGATAAAAGAGTGCAGGGAAATTCTGGAAGCAGAGCCTCCAAGTTTCGTACGCAGCAGCCGCCACTACACTAAAGATATAGGAAGACGACTTAACAAGCAGTTGAAACTTGAGGACCATTCATCAATCATGGCGTATGATCAAGCGACGAAAGACCCACGGAGGCAAATACTCGGTCAAAGCATTATACACAAGTATAACCCTAGTTTGTATTCTTTGCATACTGAACAAAGACCAAAGATAGTCATGAGTCATGAGTCTATATATAGAAATCTTGAAGTGTAGATCTGCTTAATAACTTGTGCACTCCATCATCGAATCTTATTTTTTCAAATGGGTGTGAAGCGCAAGAAACAACCATCCACTTCATTCAGCCTCCCCCCAGACGACTCCATCGTCACCGAGAAGCTATCGTCCTTGCAGAGGGAGATCGAGTTTCTACACTGTGGCCGTGGCATATTTAGCTGGAGGGAGATTGATTTCTGGGGTAAAATATGCAGATGCGTGAAGATGCGATAGGCAAGAGATCTGGTTTATTAGCAGTAGCGATAGAGATGAGCTTTAGCTGCTGGATCTTTGGCTTCAGGTTCACTCCTTTCATGTATCATCCCATCAATCCAAAAGCTTGTCGAAGCAGCCAGGGAAAATGGATGATACTGAAACGTTGTTGACTTTTTAATAAGAGGGTGAATGCAAAAGTCTCTTTGCATGCCTTTTACTTCAAGAACCCCAGCTGGCCTGAAATAAAGAACTGAAAATAAAGAATAAAGGCATTCACTCCTAAATCAGCTATCATATATATTTATATATTCTTTGATCACTTTGGGGGCAGCAATGGCTTCTCGGGGACGAGTTCAATATATTTGGAAAATCGACGACTAATGGACCATGTCTACATCCAGATTTTGACGTCGAAATCTACGCATGGAGGGCTACCCATCTTTTTTTGCCGTTTATGTTAATAGAAGGTTGTATCTAGGGCCGTCTCATCCGTATGCACGGTCAACATTAAACTTGATATATGTCATGGATACTCACAAGCCGTCTTGTCCATATGTATCGAATAAGATTCCACTCATAAGGTGTCACTTACGTTATTTTTTAATGGAAGACGGATTTACCATGGAACTTTGGTTTCACAAACGTTTGACCACTCAATCAACTCCTTTCGGACAACTCAATTTTGTCTTAGAGAGATTCAATTTTCCCCGTAAGTTACTGGTATTAATCAATCATGAGCTAGTCAATTTTGTTTTAGAGATATTCAATTTTCACCAAAAGCCCAATCCAAGAGCCAATCGATTGGATTGAGTATGATTTTGGTGATGGATGGGTGATGGCCAAGGGATGGGCCTTGTAAGCTTGGGCTGAATGAGACGCATGAGCCTGTGTTGGATCCAGTTCCTTAGTTTTGGTCAGATGAAGAAGATTGATTACTGTCCACAGAAACCAGAAATATCGAAGCCTATCCATATACTTCCACCTTCCTGTCCTTCCTGCTCGGTTGGTTAATGGCATTGAGCAGCTGTTCCTGTTCGCTGCCGTTGTTGATGCCGCCGCCGGGGACTTTTGATCCCTGGAGCCTCGCGAAGACTAGAAGTGAAGTGTCATTCGTCACCAGAAACAATGTTGATGAATCCGGGAACACCAGCAAAAGAAGCAGCTCGATTGGGCCGAAGCCGAACTTGTTGAGCACCACTACCGGAAGAAGAGAAGCTATTGGGTTGATGGGGCTAGGCCTTGTGGAGCTCATTGCCTGGCAATTCCCGTGGCAACCCCGGACTGCAGAAGCAGCGGAGACTGCGCCATGCGAGCTGACGGTTGTGCCTTCGGGGCTCGCCTACTGCGACAAAGTGGTGGGCACGGGTCCTGAGGCTGTCAAAGGACAGTTCATTAAGGTTACGAGTCCCGTGACTTGATTTCGTTCATTTTCCTTTCTTGGTTCCTTTGGAGTAAAGAATATGAGTAGAGACAAAGAAAGCAATTGCAGGCACATTATGTGGGGAAACTGGAGAACGGGAAGGTGTTCGACAGCAGCTACAGTCGCGGCAAGCCTCTCACTTTCAAAGTCGGGGTTGGCGAGGTACTCCTCATCATTTTTCCGGTCCCTCTTCAGCTCAGTGAGGGAGTAATTCTCAATTCAGAATTACCTAAGCTAGCTAGTATTGTATGGGGAATTTGGTGTAGGTGATCAAAGGGTGGGATGAAGGCATTTTAGGTGGGGATGGAGTGCCACCCATGCTTGCTGGTATGAAATTCCATCTGATGTGATGATCCAACATATTCTTGCACATCTGTCTAAATACCACATGATTACAGGCGGAAAACGGATCTTAAAGCTACCTCCAGAGCTTGGCTATGGCGCGAGAGGAGCTGGTTGCAGAGGAGGTAAGCTCCATTGATTCATCAGGGCAGCCCCGTGATCATCAGTAACAAGTTTCACTTAGCTCAATCTTTCGTGGCGCAGGATCATGTATCATTCCCCCTGAGTCTGTGCTCTTGTTTGACGTCGAGTTCGTCGGCAAAGGTTGACGAGGCGCATGCGTCGCCGGCAAATATCACAAACACAGAGGGGTGTTGGAGATTTTTCTTGACATGTGAATCGGGATCTTGAGTGATGCCGTGCCGGTTTCTGTAAAGGCTCTTCTATCGTCTTGTTTCACTTCATGGTCATGTATATCTGAACTCGTCATGTTTTACATCTGCAGACTCATAAACATAAGTAAATGAAATTGACAGAAATTGATGCATGCATAAACAATGAACCGTATAATCTGTTTCGGTGACCAACAAGATGGTGCAAAATGAAAACTAGGCTTGCCCAAGATGCATTCACAGTTGTATAAAACACCCGAAAGGCCGAGACATGCGAAGAACCAAGGCAAAGCTTATACCACTTAGAGGTGGAAGATCGAAACGAAAATGGAGAAAGTGGTGCATATTTGCAAGTCGCCCCATTCGTCCGCAGTTCAAAACCCGACATAATAAAAATGGGAAAATTTTCAAAATGTGCGATGACATATCATAAGATTAAAGTCACGAAATTTTTCAACATATGCTATATTGCCAATTGTGCGATGACATTAGGGCAGGGTGCAAACATGGCATTTGCCTGCTATGGCTAGAATTATAATTCAAATTCAAGAAAATGACACGACCAATCTTTGAACTGTAATTCAATGTACAATGTGGTTTATGAACTATTAATTTATTCAATGTGGTCCCTAAACTTTAACCTAATATGAAATATGATCCTTGAATTTTTAATTTATTCAATGTCGCCCATGAACTTTTTATACATGTTCAATTTAGTCCCTGAATTATATAAAAATATTCAATGTAGTCCTTTTATTAACTCAAGTTTAGGGATTACTTTAAACTTTTAAGGATTACATTAAACAGATTAAAAATTCATGAACCACATTGAACATTAAGCTAAAATTCAGAGACTACATTGAACAAATTAAAAGTTTACGAATCACATTATACATTAGGCCAAAATATAGGGACCGTTTGTGTCATTATCCCTTCAAATTACTAGTTACCAACACACCTACACATCGTACATGCTCATAAATTCAAAATTAGCCTAATGAGTTTGTGCAAGTGATAAGATAATAAGCCATTTTCACTCATTGTCGGGATTTTTTTTCGACTGGCACTTGAATCCACTCAAGCATAGTGCACCCACGTTAGATCGACAATGAAGCCCTCCTCATCAATTGTAAAAGATCAAATTGGAAATAAAAGGGCTGGGAAATAAATACGCATGGTCTCTCCATCCGAAATACCTATGCGACTATGAATATGTGATTTTGGCGAATTCCTAGGGTCATTTGCGAAAAAACGGAAAAAAAGCATTGGGTGTCAAATGGAATAATATTGTAATTGTGGGGGCGAAAACGCAATTTTGTCAAAGTGGCCGGCCGCAAGATGAAAACCTATATAAAGTCGCCTCGCTGCCGGTTCGGCACTTCTTCTTCCTCCTTCCTTCCTCGGGCGCAGAAACGCAACCCTAGGTCGCCGGCGCGGCTTGTCTTCGTGGAGGCCCTGTGGTGTTGCAGTTGCAGAGAGAGAGAGAGAGAGAGAGAGATGGCGAAGTCTATGAGATCGAAGAGGGAGAAGAGGCTGAGAGCCATCCGGAGGGAGATCGTGGAGCCCTTCTACGACAACAAGGACGCCGCGAAGCTCGCCGCCCAGGAGGCCGCCCTCGCCGCTCCCAAGCTCCCCGTCCCCGCTCTCCCCAGTTCCAGCTCCGGTTCCATGGAGGTCGCCGCCGCCGCCGCCGCCGCCTTCGCCGCCACTTCTTCCATGGGTACGTGGTCTCTGCTTCCCCTTGTGTCTTAGTTCTTTGTTGTTGTTGTTGTTGTTTTTGGTGTTGGATTCTGAAGCGAAGCTGTGTCGTAGCTCCGGCGGTACTGTTGCTCTGTTTTCTGTCGTTGTGTCTGAGGGTTCGAGTGGTTAGTTTACGATCTTTCGGCGGTTTTGGTTTGATGGTTTTTGGGGAATGTAGTTCCGTAGCTTCCAATTCGGCTGCTGAATCAAACGCACTCGTCATACATTGTTGTGGAATTTGACTGTGAATTGGGTGTGATTGAATTCACAATGAAGTCATCGTTGCTGAATCTTACTGATGCGGTCTCTAGTTCATCTTCTAGAGTTGAATAGTTCATGAATTGGGCTGTATCCTGCATTTCTTGCCTGAAGGATTATGTGGAGATTTCAGTGATTCAATCGTGAGCTGTGACCCCTGCTTTACTCGAAAGGCAAGCTTTTAGGGAGGTAGAATAGCTCGATGCTACGGTAGTGTGCAATTGTGAATGCACATAGTGATTTGAGGAGGGGAGTTCTCTCATGCTGAAAGATCCTTACACTGTTTTCCGTTTCTTACGGCACGCCCTTCTACTTTACTTCCTCCTTTTATGCATGCCAACGGCCTGTCCTGACTGACTGTGTTACTAGGACATGAGGGACATGTATCAGATTTTAGCTGAACAAATCTGTTCCTGTTTCCTATCAGAAAGTTGGTGGCTAAAAGACCGGTGAAGGAAGTCAGTTGTATACAGTAACTATCTGTGTTGTGAATAACTCTGTTCTGCTTTTAACAAATAATTTTTTTCAACTCCTAACGAAAAATTGCTCCACGTTCTGGTTAGAACTTCTGTGTGCACTGTGACCTGTGGTTCTTTTTACATTCTTGCGTACGATTGTCCTACTTTACTGGCTCGGACGCAACTAGGGTTGACAAATGAAAGGATCCTAAAGAAGGGAAATAAGTCTTCAGCGCTGAGATCGGAAGGATCAATTGTGTTTTCACTTGGTTGGAACAAGATAATAAGTTGCCTTTGCCATTGTAGTATCAACTATCAACTCTCTGCTGTAGCTTCTTTCGTGGTGGTTAGATTGTCTGAATGATTTGGTGCTTGAACAGATGTAGAAATGGCTGATGGCAATCAAAACAAGAGTTCCTTGAAGCCAGCTGGTGGTGTAGGGAAGAAATCCAAGAGGAAATTCAAGGTGGGTAAAAACAAGTGCCGTGGTAAGGGCAATGTCAGGAGAAAGCGCAACATTTGAATGCCCTTTGGAGGAAAAATCATCCTGTATCGAAGTTTTTTTGGCCGACTGGACCTGGGATAACCTTCCTAATCCAAGGATGAGGCTTACTTTTGCTTAGTTCATATGTTTTAAACAATATAGTAATAGTGTGCAAAAAGTTTGGTGGGGAGAGTTGTTCATGTTATGTAACCACAGTGCAATTTTGTCCCTAGTACTTGCGGAGTTTTTGTTAGAATTATGTATCCTGAATGAAAAATGAGAATTTCTACGTCTGTTGCAATTGTTGTTAGTGGGTATTCTTCTAAAGAAACTGGCATACTATCCCCTGTACATATATTTGCAGTTTCAATATCTTTTTTTTTTTTGGTCGAAACAGTTTCACTATCTGTTACTAGGTAAAACATTTAGTGTTTAGGGGACCTACAAATCTCTAGGGCTAGTGATGAATGTAATTCTGATGAGCCTCCTGCTATCAAGATTGTGATAAAGAACATCGAATGTCTCCCACTTTTCACCAAGGACCAGGAGGACCTTCAGCTTGTCGAATTCTATCTTAGTGGGGCTGACTTCTGTGACTTCAGCAGACCGTGCAGATTGCTTCATGGGCCTAAAATCCATGAATGGTATAAATATGAATCTTTAATTGGGCCATTCATTTGACCAAACCAGCCCCATCGTGATAGCAATGGCAAAGGTCAGCCCGCCATGGGAAGACTCTTACATAGCATGGAGCTAGATCTTTTTAAACGGGTGGGTGGGTTGGGTCGGATTTGAAAATTGTCATATCCAAATAGACTAATTTAACTCGTTTTGACCTTGTAAATCTAGTGATCCATACCCAATCAATACCAGACTTAAAAGACTTACATATTTAATCAAATTTAGGATGACTCATACCCAACTGAAAGGTAATAGTGCGGAGTTAGTGAATGTAGTGAAAACGAAAGAAAATGAAGAGAGACTAGTAGACGTGGGTTAAATCTAACTAAGTTGTAAACTCATTTATAATTAATTTACAACTTATTTATGACCCATCATCACCCATATTAAATTTAAACTCATTAATAACCTATTTATTATATATAACTAACTCATAAAACAACTCAACCATTTGCACATGGGTTGGGTCTAAATAAGTTGTAAACTCATTTATAACTTATTTACGATTTATTTATAACCCATCCAACACCCATATCAAATTTAAACTCATTAATGACCTATTTATTATATATAACTAATTTACATAAAAACTCAATCCGTCATATATGGGTTAAAAAATGAGTTTATGACATATTTTGACCGATTTACATGGAGCTCACGCCCTCATACTATTTTAAAAATCGTATAAATCCAGTCGATGTGGTATATAAATCATGCTTAAATTTAATCCATACACAAGCAATTTGAACTATTAAGAAGGCTGTTTCAAGACGATGAGTCCTTCGTTCTACATCCGACATTCCGTTCATATTACGCTCTTACTAATCTTCTCATGATCTTTCGCGATTGCTAACTTTGATCGAGCAGGTCCTTCATCAAAGTCTTCATTGACCGAGTCCCCAATTAAAACTTGACAAAGACCTGTCTCTATCTCTGTCAATCGTCATTCATTGCCGTATGGTTCGAGCTCTCCCCACACGCACGCACTAGACTTTGCCCCGACACACACGTAGAAGAACCCCTTGGAGTCTTCCAAATCCTGCGACTTTTATACAGCATTTCCAATTCAACTCAACAATTGATGTCACCAACCCTAGTTTCTCGATCCAATATGCACACAGCCCTTTTAGAATATAGTCTCCTTTAAATTTATGCATACCAAGAAAGTAGAAAATGCTTTCTTTTACTCCCACAACAGATCCAGAAGCATAAACAAATCGGATTGACTTCACCAAGAAAACAAAAAAAAGGAAAAAGGAACAAAAGGTGGCATGAGAAAGAGAGGATTGACTTGACTTACCTAGTTGCATCACAATGGCCTTCCCAATCAGATTTCAGGGGCGTGCAAGATAACCGAGTTGATTCGCGACACGTGTTCCTTGCACCCTCAACCTGCAATTACCCTCGATGTAATTCTACCATTCATTCACCATTTCTTCAATCTTATATGTATTTTCGGTAGGAATTGTGGTGTGGTTATAATCCATGGGGATGGAGTCGTCACGAGCACCCCGAGTCGGGGTTTTCATTTTCACTTTGCTTTCAGTTTCACCAAGTGGAGTCATCTTTGCAAACTTTTCCGATAGTGATGTTGATGATGAGGTGCGAATCCATCCCTGACGCTAGGAGCCTGCTTGGCTTGGACTAATCTTTCTCAGGCAGGATGAGAGTAGTAACTGGGAAGGAGGACAACAACAATTTTAGGCTTGATTGATCAGCAATTCTGGGTGGGGATGACGTGAATCTGATGAACCCCGAAAGAAAAAGGGGGTGTGGGGGATAAGGTGAAAGCAAAGTGAACGTTTCAAACAGAAAGTGGGATTTCATTTTTATGACTAACCAAATGAAAAAAGGTGGGATCAATCTTTCTTTCTCTCGAAACATATTACAAGCAAACGAGTTGCACGTTAATTGCGGACTGTTTTCTCTTTTATGAACGTTTAGTGTGCTATAGAGAAACTTCATCTAGGCTCGTTGCTGCAACAATACCATCTGTTTTGGGTCATAGCTCACTCGCATGTACACTAATTTAAAACATTTTTATGTTACTTCAAGGATGTAACTTTAGAAACATAGTATCACTTACCTTACCAAAAAAAAAAACTTTAGAGACGTATCTACTACCATAGTAACCGAAACATAGGTCGTCCCATGTATTAGGTCCGAATAAGGGGGTGAATTGATCTTTTTTTTAGAGAAAACATAAACTAATTTCTGTAGAAATAACTCCGATAAAATATTGTTTCCACGCGTAAAATGAACTGGCAATAAAAGCAGCGACGGTCAACGGGTTTAGGGAGGCAAAAATTGCAAACGAGATTTATAGAGGTTCTGCTCGACTATCATTGCTGTGAGCTGGTGCTTCGATTTAAAAACACTAATGATCATCGAATTAACATACAAAAAAGTGCCCAACGATCAAGTCTTGCTGTTTTGCAGAACCATGGTTTTTGTTCTGCACCCTTTCCTTCTGTAAATTTCCAAACATAACAAAATTTGATTCAAATGCTGAAAGAATCAAATCCTAGCTTCTGCATGATTTAAAAATGAGTCTCTGCACACTGAATTGAGCCTATTAAATGCTTAGAATTAAGTTCCATTACCATCAAAATCTTTGAGGGATAATTCCCAATACAATGTCTTGATTCAGGCTCTAGTACCTTAGTGGGGGAGATTACTGAAAAAGTTATAAACCTATTGCACTTACGCCAATTTAATCATAAACCTTTTAATTTGACCAATTAAATTATTCTGGCTAATTTTGGCCGAAAATTGCTAACATGGTTTCTAGTCGTCCCACGTGCCATAACCGGCGCTGACGTGAATAATTTTTTTAATTTTAATTTTTTTTTCTTTTCCTTTTTCTTTTCATTGTGGTCGACGAGGTGAGGGGATCCTTGCCTAGTGGCCAATAATGGTCGTTGGTGACCTTCATCGGCTAAAATGGAAGAAAAAAAGAAGAAAAATGAAAAAAATTATTCAATTTTTTAAAAAAAATTATTTATGCTAACACCGACTGAGCCACATAGAATGGTTAACGTCTATGTTAGCGATTTTTGCCCAAAAGTGGCCAAGAGAACTCACTTGGAAAATTGTTTAAAGATTTATTACTAAATTGACTAAATTAAAAGGTTTATAACTGAATTTATACAATCGCAATAAATTTGAGATTTTTTTTGTAATTTTTCCTACCTTTGTTAGTAGCCCCATGAGGGTCCATCATTAGCTTGATACTGTTCATTCTAGCCGCAGTCCACCGATGCTTGCATGACCTTAAAATGCTTCATGTCAGCTAAAGCTTCATTTATCAACCTAACAGATGATACGAGATAAAGGAGATATATCGGAATTAATAAAGGAAGTCATTGGGTGCTCATGGCTTTGGCAAAGAATAGAATCACACTGATGAAGAAGCAGGACCTTCACGAAAATCACATCAAATCAAATAAGCAAGAAAGGCAAGAACAGGGGATGATTGAACAGAAGGGCACGTGCAATGAGATGGGAAGAGATTTGAAAAGTACAAGTGGCTGAGCTGCACCGAGCGCGGTCGTTGGGCTGACTCCGTCCACCACCCTCCCTCTGCTTCTCTCTCTTCCCTCCTTCCTCCCTTTTTCTTTACGTCACAGCTACATTTTTCATATATATATATATATATATACATATATATTTCTTATTACAAGGACATCAAGCTACCCCAGGTGAATCTCTCTCTCTCTCTCTCTCCTAAGTCTGTCCATTGGTCAACTAACTCCTTCCTTCTTCCTTAAACTTCCCTCTCACTGTTTGATACGAACACCATTACGTTTGCATCAGAAAAGAGCCTCCAATCCATCCCCCACCCACCACCATGGCTCTGCTCGGAGCCCTGCTTCTGGCGTTTGCGTTGGCCGCGAGCTCTGCTTGTTGGGCTCACTTCGTAGTGGAGAAGAGCAGCATCAAGGTCCTTTCACCGCTGAGCATGAGGTCGAAGCACGATGGAGCCATCGGCAACTTCGGAGTGCCCAAGTATGGAGGCATCCTGGTTGGCTCTGTGGCCTATCCTGGCAAGGATGTTTCCAATGGTTGCGAGGCCTTTGATAGTGATAAGCCCTTCAAGTCCAAGTTCTCTCGACCCACCATCCTCCTTCTTGACCGTGGAGGTAACTGCTCTCTCTCTCTCAAATTCTTAGATGTGTCCGTGGAGTTCCTTTCTGTGTTTTTGTGAGAGGCATCGCTTCAGGCACAGCTATGTCTCCTCGCTGATTGGTCTTCTTGGTGCTAAAAAGTGGTGCTTTATTACCCACTTTAGACCTCCTGATCATTGTTGCCTAGACTAGTTACGTGGGATCGTAGTACTTTGCTGGCATGAAAAGATCGATTCTATTGGTTTGCTTCAACAGTGATAGAAATCAGAAGGACCGATCTTGTTCTTCATTTCAGTGGACAGTTCTGTTTGGCACGGCTTGCGGCTTAGATGCTAAGACAAACTTCTTGAATTCAATCCTGCTTCAGGTTGCTATTTTGCGAAGAAAGTGTGGAACGGCCAGCGGGCCGGCGCTGCTGCAGTGCTAGTCGCTGATAACAGAGATGAGCCTTTAATAACCATGGATTCGCCTGAGGAGAGCACGGACGCTGACGGATACATCGAGAAGATTGGAATTCCATCGGCTCTTATAGATAGGTCGTTTGGGGAGAGCTTGAAGCAAGCGTTGAAGAAAGACGAAGAGGTCTTAATGGAACTGGACTGGAGAGAGTCCATGCCTCACCCTGATGAGAGAGTCGAGTATGAGTTCTGGACCAATAGCAATGACGAGTGCGGGAACCGATGTGATGAGCAGATGAACTTCGTGAAGAATTTCAAGGGCCATGCCCAGATCCTCGAGAAGCGCGGTTACACTTTGTTCACGCCTCATTATATCACTTGGTACTGTCCTCGGGCTTTTGTTGAGAGCAACCAATGCAAGTCTCAGTGCATAAACCGTGGGAGATATTGCGTGCCAGACCCGGAGCAGGACTTTGGGGAGGGATATGATGGAAAGGATGTGGTGTTTGAGAACTTGAGGCAACTCTGTGTTCATCGTGTTGCGAACGAGAGCAACCGCTCCTGGGTTTGGTGGGATTATGTGACCGATTTTCACATCAGATGCTCCATGAAGGAAAAGAAATATAGCAAAGATTGTGCCGAGGATGTGATCAAATCACTTGGTGAGTTATGTTCCTGGGAATTATTCAGTTTTTCGCTTCTGTGACCATAATTGTGAATGAGCTTGACTATTTGGCCAGGTTTGCCTATTGATAAAATTAAAAGATGCATGGGGGATCCTGAAGGTGATGTTGAGAATGAAGTCCTGAAAATGGAGCAGGAGCTCCAGGTAATTCATGGTCTTTGTTCCTCTTTCACAGTGCGTTTGAAATAAGTAGATTTTTCATAAGTTTCTCTAAAGCTAATGTAGAGACAGAAATACTAACCAAGTTGTCTAATTTTCTCTATTTATGTAATTGATATTTAGGTTGGCCGAGGATCTCGAGGTGATGTGACCATATTGCCAACGCTAGTCATCAACAATGTTCAATATCGAGGTTTGTTTTGCAATTCTAGGTGTTGTAGCGTAATACAGGATTGAATTTGTATGTTTTTCCCAATTGCTTGTGTAATCAAGCTGTTTGCATTGCTCTCCTGTATCCATCCATAGCTACAGACTGATTCAGTATCTGTGCTTGCCCAGTATCTATCGTTATATTCTAAAGTAAAATAAATGTGTACTTTATGAGGAAGTCATCTATTTGTTACTCTTTAGGAAAATTGGAGAGAACGGCTGTGCTGCAAGCCTTATGTGCTGGATTTAAGCAGGGGACGGATCCTCCAGTTTGTTTGAGTGCAGGTTAGTCTTTGTATTATTGTGTCCTTTTCCCAGTTGATGACTTGCAGTTCAATGTTCGCAATATTATCTGACACTTACTGATGGCTCGATACTACTTCACAGATCTTGAGACCAACGAGTGCCTTGAAAATAATGGCGGTTGTTGGCAGGATGTCCAGTCAAATGTTACTGCTTGCAAAGTACGTTCTGAAGACCTTCCTCAAATACTTTGCATTTGGCCCCAAGTTTCAGTTTTGCATTTAAACCGAATCGTTATTTTTCCAGGACACATTTAGAGGAAGAGTATGCGAGTGCCCCAGTGTACAAGGTGTTCAGTACAAAGGAGATGGCTATATGTCTTGCGAAGGTACGGCTTTATTGCTTCACCAATGAGTGGCATATCGTAGACGTGTTGTTTTTGCCCCTGAAGTGTAAAGTATCCACTGCATCCAACTATTTGAGCACGTGATTTAGAATGGAAAAAGGTAAAAGAGAAACAAGTTTTGGGTGCTAGTGACTTGTGATGACTATGGTGAATGACGGGAATATCTAAATAGAGACGGAGAAAATATTTCTGGTTGGCTTGTGCCAACTTTTGGAAATGTAGCTGATGACATAGTATTCAGCTATAAATTCACTTTTGCAAGCAGTTTTTTGCACAGCCATGCTTCCGTGCCTACCTTACCGTATTAAAGATTTCGTTGCCTCAATTTAATCGAGTAAATTAGCTAACCAAGTGACCAAATAATGAATGCATTAGCATAGTACTCACTCTTGGTTCATAAATGGCAGCATTTGGACCTGGACGGTGTGCCATCAACAATGGAAGTTGCTGGTCAGATGAGAAAAATGGGAGAACCTTCTCAGCATGCTCAGTTCAGTACTGTTACTTTTTTTTGTTTGCATTAGTTTCTTTATTACCATTGACAATAACTTTACCTGCCACCAGAAGTTTCACTTGGTCTAACATATAACCTATCTCGCTCATTTTCCTTGTTCATATGAATAGGAGTCTCAATTGTCTGGATGCAGCTGCCCACACGGATTTCATGGGGATGGTTACAAATGTGAAGGTGCGAAATTTTACCTATGTGACTTGAAAAGTTATCTTTACATAGTTATCTGTGACATCCACATACGTCAACCTTCTGTTATCATTGTTTAACAGATGTTGATGAATGCAAGGAACGTTCTGCTTGTCAATGCGATGGTTGCTCATGCAAGAACACATATGGTGGATATGACTGCAAGTGCAAAGGAAACCACATATATATCGCGCAGCACGATACATGCATTGGTAAGGCAATTGTGTTCTACTTGGGAAACTGTTTGTGCGCTAGCCCAAGATCTGCAGAAAGCAGTCTTAAAAATCTTCTCTTTATTGGAAATGAGCTTCGAAAGTTGAAGTTTTGTACTGATCATGAAACTGCCTCTGCTTCTTATTTAAGCTACATCTTCTCTTGGTGAGAGAGAATTATGCATGATAGATGATAGTCATACATATATCCTGAAGGGCCTCACAAAAAAATGGAGATGAACCAAGAAAGTAGCTGGCATGGCCAGATTTATGTTCTTACCAAAAAGAAAAACTCCGTAAACCTCTTATTCACAAAAAAATTGTCACTTTGCTGACAATTCTACAGAGAGGAATGGCTCTAGACTTGGATGGTTCGTCACAGTATTGGTATTGGCAGCTGTAGCAGGTGTTACAATTGCCGGATATATCTTCTACAAATATAGGCTCCGGGTATGTGGAAAAATATATGATCAAGCAGATATATATCCTTTTCTCTCACCTTGGCAATGAGCTGATATTTCGCTGAAATTTTGCACTTTGCAGTCTTACATGGACTCAGAGATCATGTCAATCATGTCTCAATACATGCCACTAGACAACCACCAACCCCCTGAAGTTCAAACAGATGTGCAGCCACTGCGAGGAGGAACAAGGGTGTGAGGTAAGTGACTCGACGAGTACATCGATCCTCACCTCCCATTTTTGAGGAAGCCAGGCTTTACATATTAATCCTTGGGTTTCTTCTACTTTGGCAGGGAGAGACTATGCACACAGTGCCATGTGAAAGCTGTGATGCGAGGAAGTTGCTTCCTGCTGATGGCAGACTATATTTTCGTTTCCTTGATCCATGGTATACATTCCTTGTGAGAAATGGAGAGGGTGGGGTTTTGTTCATCATGACACACATTAGGATTCTGATAATTATACCACACAAGGAAACTGTTGGCAGAACCCCACTTGTTCTGTAGATAAGAGTTGTTGAGTTGTATACATGTGTATCATATAAGCCTCAGTTGGAGGTTCATATAGAGATTTTATGCGATTAATAGATGTTCAAAAATAAGGTGAAAGAACCATAATGTACTAGAGCATTTACAATAGATGTATGTACCAAAGCACTTGCATTAGATCTATTCATCTTCCTTCTCTTACGCCAAGATGCCGATTACTGTTTATTGAGTTCCCTTTTCAATTCAAGTGCCCATTTCCGGCCTGAAATATGCAAGACATGCATTGTCCCTCACATGCACCACAGATTTCTTCGAGCCGCTTCTAATCTTCTTTTCCAGTTCATTAAAATTGAAAGAAGATCTTTCTACCCCGTGAATATGAGCAGACCAGACAAATCAACCACATGACAGCATACCGAGTTCAAGTACTTTGATCGAGCAGGTCCTTCATCAAAGTCTTCATTGACCGAGTCCCCAATTAAAACTTGACAAAGACCTGTCTCTATCTCTGTCAATCGTCATTTCATTACCGTATGGCTCGAGCCCTCCCCCACACGCGCGCACTAGACTTTGCCCCGACACGCACGTAGAAGAACCCCTTGGAGTCTTCCAAATCCGGTGACTTTGTACAGCATTTTCAAGTCAACTCAGCAATTGATGTAACCTACGCTAGTATCTCAACACAATATGCTCACCACCGTTAGTGTTACGAAAAATCTCAAATTAATATATTTATAATAAATTTATTTTAAATTAATTTTTTAATCACTAAAAAATCTAAGCTGGTACACTTATAACAAAATTACCTCAAATTAATTTTTTGACTATAAAAAATTTCAAAGTTGTACATTTATGATAAATTTACCCTCTGTAAATTTCCATTAAATTAGATTAATACCGCGAATAACCACAAACCAGTACACCTGTAACAACCAGAGGGTAAAACCCTAAACCGGTGCACCCGTCAACCGTCACATGTTATTTAACTCAACAATTTGATGGTAAAATTAATAGAAATCAACGAATGATAAATTTGTCATAAGTATATCGGTTTTGAATTTTTGATAGTTAAAAAATTAGTTTGGGGCTAATTTGTCACTGATGTGCCAATTTAGGATTTTTCGAGATATTAACCCTTTATAAAATAGTCTCCTTTAGAATTTTCTCGTGCATACCAAGAAAGTAGAAATGCTTTCTTTTACTCTCACAACTGATCCAGAAGCATCAACAAATCGGATTGACTTCACCAGGAAAACAAAAGAGAAAAAAGAAAAAAAGGTGTATCAGGAAGAGATGGTTGACTTGACTTAGTTGCGTTGCAATTGCAATGGCCTTCCCAATCAGATTGCATGGGCGTGCAAGAGAACCGAGTCAATGCGCGACACGTGTTTTTTGCATTCTCAATCTGCAATTTCCCTCGATATGATTCTACTATTCATAAATGGCAGCATTTGGACCTGGACGGTGTGCCATCAACAATGGAGGTTGCTGGTCAGATGAGAAAAATGGGAGAACCTTCTCAGCATGCTCAGTTCAGTACTGTTACTTTTTTTTGTTTGCATTAGTTTCTTTATTACCATTGACAATAACTTTACCTGCCACCAGAAGTTTCACTTGGTCTAACATATAACCTATCTCGCTCATTTTCCTTGTTCATATGAATAGGAGTCTCAATTGTCTGGATGCAGCTGCCCACACGGATTTCATGGGGATGGTTACAAATGTGAAGGTGCGAAATTTTACCTATGTGACTTGAAAAATTATCTATACATAGTTATCTGTGACATCCACATACGTCAACCTTCTGCTATCATTGTTTAACAGATGTTGACGAATGCAAGGAACGTTCTGCTTGTGAATGCGATGGTTGCTCCTGCAAGAACACATATGGTGGATATGACTGCAAGTGCAAGGGAAACCACATATATATTGCGCAGTACGATTCATGCGACGGTAAGGCAATTATATACTACTTGTGAAACCGTCTGTGCACTAGCCCAAGATCTGCAAGAAGTAGTCTTAAAAATCTTCTCTTCATTGGAAACCAGCTTTGAAAGTTGAAGTTTTGTACTGACTACGAATCTGCCTCTGCTTCTTATTTAAGCTATTATTTTCTCTTGGTGAGAGAGAATTATGCATGATAGATGATAGTCATACATATATCCTGAAAGGGCCTCACAAAGAAATGGAGATGAAATAAGAAAGTAGCTGGCATGGCTAGTTTTATGTTCTTACCAAAAAGAAGAACTCCATAAATCTCTTATTCACGTAAATTTGTCACTTTGCTAACAATTCTACAGAGAGAAATGGCTCTAGACTTGGATGGTTCGTCACTGTTTTGGTATTGGCAGCTGTAGCAGGTGTTGCAATTGCCGGATATATCTTCTACAAATACAGGCTCCAGGTATGTGGAATATATGGTTGTGCAGATTTATATCCTTTTCTCACACCTTGGCAATGAGCTCATATTTCGCTGAAAATTTGCACTTTGCAGTCTTACATGGACTCAGAGATCATGGCAACCATCTCTCGATACATGCCACTAGGCAACCACCATCCCCCTGAAGTTCAAACAGATGTGCAGCCACTACGGGGAGCAACAAGGGTGAGAGGTAAGTGACTCGACAAGTACTTCTATCCTCACCTCCCATTTTTAAGGAAGCCAGGCTTTTGCATACTAACCCGAGGTTTTCTTTCACTTTGGCAGCGAGAGACAATACACACAGTGCCGTGCGAAAGCTGAGACGTGAGGAAGCTGCTTCCTGCTGATGGCAGACTATATTTACGTTTCCTTGATCCATGGTATACATTCCTTATGAGAAATAAAGAGGGTGGGGTTTTGCTCATTGCGACACACATTAGGATTATAATAATTATACCACACAAGGAAAGTATTGGCAGAACCCCACTTGTTCTGTAGATGGAGTTGTTGAGTTGTATACATGTGTATTAACTATAAGCCTCCGTTGGGGGTTCATATAGAGATTTTATGCGATCAATAGATGTTAAAAAATAAGGCAAAAGTGCCATAATGTACTTGAGCCCTTGCATTAGATGTAAGTACCAAGGCAGTTGCATTAGATCTATACATATTCCTTCTCTTACACCAAGATGATACTGATTACTGTCCATTGAGTTCCCGTTTCAATTCACGTGCATGTTTCCCGCCTGAAATATGCAAGAGATACACGGTTCTTTATATCCACCACAGATTTTTTCGAGCCGCTTGTAATCTTCTTTTCCAGTTCATTAAAATTGATTGATGATCTTTCAACTGCATGAACATGAGCAGACGAGACTGCGAATGTTTAGAGAAAAGAATTGTGATAATTCTATTTCTTTTTTGTACGACAATTACAAATCTATTTATGGGACTATTTTAAGTGCAAACTAGGAAAAAACAGATTTGAAAAATACAGCTATAATCTCACCAATTAAGGGATACTAAGGGGTTGTTTGGAGTGCGTTTGGCAACCGGCCAAACAGTAACTATTTCTATTCTTTTATTCTCAAAATTAGTTTGGAACAGAAATCTATTTGACAAATTTTTTGTTTCCGAGCACAAATTTGCAAATATTTGTTCCCATAATCAATTTTGGAACAGAATTAAGAAGCAAAAAAAATTGCTTCTTGATTCTGGGAATAAGAATCAAAAATGAAAAAGAATTTTTTTTTTTTATTCTTCTTCTTTTTCCTCCTAGCCTGTGGCTGGTCGCCAACAGATCTAACGAGGGTGACCCTTGCCCAGGTTGCAAGCCGCCCTCACCGGATCTGGCAAGGGGCGACAGTGAGTGTCCAACCTTTGCCCAGGCAGCGAGGGCCACAACGCCCTCATCAGCAACCTGGCCATGGCCAAGGAATGGGAAGAAGAAAAAAATATATATAAAATTTTAAAATATTATTAATAAAAAAAATTTGTGCAGTTACGAAACATATTTCTATTTTTTTTTTTCTATTCTAAGAATAGAAATTTTGGGCAATTACCAAATACCTTCAAATGCCTAGAAATTATTTTTGGGCATCGAACAAAAAAGAATTATTTCTGAACAGAAATTATTTCTAAGAACAGAATGATTGCCAAACGTACCATTGGTAATCGGCCATACAGTATTTGATTCTATTCTTTTGTTCTTGGAAATAAAAAAAGAACAGAAATCCACTTGGTAAATTTTTTGTTCTCGAAAACAAATTTGTTCCCAGGAATAGTTTTGGAACATAATCAAGAATAAAAAAAAAAAGTTGATTCTTGATTTTGGGAACAAAAGAAAGAATCAAGACAGAAACAATTTTTTTTTCCTTCTTCTCCTTCCTTGGCCAGTGGTTGGTCTTCAGCCATGGCCGACAAGAGCATCGCAACCCTCGCCGGCCCCTTCCAGCCCTTGCCAGTGAGGGCGAGGGCCGCGATGCTTTTGCTAGCCTTGGCCTGTGGCCAATTGCTGACCATCGGCCATGACCAGAGACCATCCAAAGGCCAAGGAAGAAGAAGAAAAAGAAAAAAGGAAAATAAGAAAAACAAATATTAAAAAATTCAAAATATTTTGTGCAGTTACCAAACACATTTTTGTTCTTTTTCTATTCTAGGAATAGAAATTTTGAGCAGTTATCAAATGCTTTTAAATACTTAAAAATTATTTTCGAGAATCGAAAAAAAAATCGTTTTTGAGCAAAAATTATTTCTAGGAACAAAATGATTACCAAACGCACTCCAAGAAATCATTTCCTAACTAATTATTTACAATCAAGACCTAAAAATCATAATTGAATATTCCTAATAATCAGATTCTAAAAATCAAGATAATTCAACACTCCCTCTCAAGTTGAGGAATAGATGTCTTCCATTCCTAGTTTGGAAATTATTTCGTGAAAGATCCCACCACTAAGTCCTTTGGTTAGCACATATGTCAGTTGATTTCTAGAAGGTATGCAAGACATGTAGAGCAACCCCTCTTCTAGCTTTTCTTTGATGAAATGTTTGTCAATTTCAATATGCTTCATCCTATCATGTTGTAGGGGGTTGTGAACAATGTTAATTGCTGATTTATTGTCACAATACAACTTCACAGAACCCTCTCACTCGATTTTCAAATCTTCTAGGATGATTTTGAGCCACAATAGCTCACATGTTCCTTGGGCCATTGCTTGAAATTCTTGTTCAGCACTTGATCTTGCAACTACATTTTATTTTTTACTCCTCCAAATTACTAAATTTCCACCAAGAAATGTGCAATAACCAGATGTCAACTTTCTGTCCACTGTGGATCTTGCATAATCAACATCAGTATATGCTTGTAACAATAGTTTTTGATTTCTTCTTAATAGGACTCCTTTTCTAGGATTTCCTTTTACGTAATGTAGCACTCAATTGACGACTTGTAAATGTGATTCCCTTGGGTCATGTATAAATTGACTAATCATACTCACAAAATAGGCAATATTAGGCCTAGTATGAGCTAGATAGATGAGTTTCCCAATCAATTTTTGATACATTTCTCGATCTAAAGCAAGTTCTTCCTTTGCCTCCCCAAGTTTTTATTAGGTTCAATAGGTGTAGCTACTTGTTTTACAACCAAGTTTTCCGATTTCCTTCTAGAGATCGGTCACATACTTCTGTTGTGAGACAAAAATTCCTTGTCTAAAATAAGAAACTTCAATGCCAAGGTAGTATTTGAGTATTCCTAGCTCCTTTATTTCAAAGTCTTTAATCAAACACCATTTTAGCCCCAGTTTCTCCTTATTATCATCACTCGTGACAATAATATCATCAACGTACACTAGAAGTGTCGTCACTCTCCCTATTGATGAATGATTAATGAAGAGGGTATGATCGCCTTGGCTTTGTTTTAGCCCGAAGCTTTCACAACTCTGAAAAATCTCCCAAATCAAGCTCTAGGCGATTGCCTGAGCCCATATAGTACTTTCCATAATCTACATGCTTTGTTTGTTGTCCTTTATCCTTTAAAGCCCGGTGGAATACTCATATAGATCTCCTCTTCTAGGTTTCCACGTAAGAATGCGTTCTTCACATCATACTACTAGAGTTGCCAATTAAAGTGAGCCGCTAGAAAAAGTAAAACTCTCACAGTTTTCATATTTGCCACTAGAGCAAGTGTCTCATGATAATCTACTCCTTAAGTCTGAGTATAATCCTTTGTCACCAATCTTGCTTTAGATCTCTCAAGAGAACCATTAACTTTGTATTTCAAGGTAAAAACCCATTTGCAACCCACAAGATTCTTTCCCTTGGGTTTTTCGACAATCTCTCAAGTCTGGTTTTTTTCTAGTGCATCTAGTTATTCTCTCATTGCATTCTTCCATTCTTCTTTAAAAAATGCCTCAGATAATGTATTTGGAATAGCAATGATTTTCTTACTAACAATGAAATTTTTATGAGATGGTGATATGCGTTCAAATGACACATAGTGAGACAGTGGATATAAGGGTCGCTTTGTGCGATCTCTAGTACCTTTTCTAACAGCAATGGGAATGTGCGAGTCATTTTTTGGCATATCAATTTACTGTTTATGCAAAGGAGAGTCGAAACTTACCGAAAATTCATTTGCAAAACTCATATGGGAATTTTGAACCTGTGTTTGGTCTAGAACAGCTGCCTTTCTTGTGTACGCCTGAGGAAATCTCATAGAGTCATAAATACGGGTAGATACAGGAGTAGACACTTGTTCCGGAATAGACTCAAACGTAGAGAGTGAGTCTGAGATTTTAGTAGCATGAACTGATTCATCAGAAACTGATTGGTCAAGAGCTGATTGATTGGGGATAGGTTGATCAGAGGTGAGAGCTCGGATTGGAAGATTATTGGGAGTTAAATCAAGATTAAGGTCGTCAAAGTCTTTATTTTTCACTAATGATTTCTCCCCCTGAAGATAAGACTGTGGAAAGTCAATGTTTGTTTTCTACAAATGTAACATCGGCTCATATATAGGTCTTTCGAGAAGGAGGATAATAACATTTATACTCCTTTTGTGTGTAGAGGAATAACCAGGAAAGACACACTTGATTGCTCTAGGATCTAGTTTTCCCCTTTGTTGATTATGAACATCCAAAAATGAGGTGCAACTGAAGACGCTAAGTGTGAGATTATTTGTTCTCCTGAAATGGGGATAAAAGCTGGAAAGAGCTACCATAGGAGTTTTGAAATCTAATACTCTTGATGGCAATCTATTAATCATGTATGTAGATGTAAAGATGGCTTCCCCACAATATAACTTAGGGACATTTCCATGAGACAACAATGCTCGAGTAGTGTTAAGCAAATGATCATTTTTCCTTTCAGCAAACCCATTTTGTTATGGTGTGTTTACACAGGATGACTCATAAATGATCACTTCTTTTTTGAAATAGGTTGATAAGATCTGATTATAGTCTCTGGCATTATCTAACCTAAAGCTCTTTATTTTAACTCCAAATTGATTTGAACCATGGAATGGAAATTAGGAACAATACTACTTACATTATATTTGTGTTTGAGTAAGAATATCCATATGACCCTAATGCAATCATCGATTAGAGAAACAAACCATTGAGCCCCCAAGATATTTGAAATTGTGGAAGGTCCCCAAATGTCATTGTAAATCAAATCAAAAGGATTTCTTTTATTGTTAATAGGAAAAAATACACGGGCGTGCTTAGCAAATTCACTAGCATCATACTGAAATTCACTCATATCTAATCCTTTAAACAAAGAAGGAAACATGATATTTAAGACACGAAAATATGGATGACCAAAATGAAAATGATAAAGCCAAATGACATCCTTATTTGAAGTACTAAGAAATGACCATGATGACTTATTCATGACTTTCTTCGAAATCCTCAGCGTCTCAAGATAGTACAACCCATTCCTTTCCTTAGCAAGTCCAATCTTCCTCTCCAAATCGTATCCCTGAAAAACACAGTAGGTAAGGTAAAAAATTGCATAACATTTGAGGTCTTTAGTGAGCTTTTGTATGGAGACAAGATTGGCCGATAGTTTCGGCACATGAAGGACACCTTTGAGAGTGAGAATGGGCGTAATATGTATATCACCAATTCCTACAAGTGTGGCTCGGGAACCATTTGCCACCACTATTTTCTATTGCTTGGACGGGGTATAGGTACTAAAAAAATTGTGGAGTGTGAGTCATGTGATCAATAGCATAAGAGTATTATCCAAGTTTTACTCGAAAGTGCTTTTGAGGCATTTAGACCAAAAGAGAATAGAGGCATACATGAGAGTGCCAAGGAACATGCACCATAAGGTATTTTAAGAGATCCTAAAAGGCTTCTAATTCTTTTTATTTCCTCATTGTTGAAGGATTCTTTCTCTTATCCTTCGCTATGAGTGATTTGTTAGCTGGTCTATTCAATTAGGTGAGCTTGGGACCTTGGTTGTCCTCCTCTGTTTCCCCACTCTCGACTTGAGGTTGTTGGTTTGCCATTCAGTTGCCAACAATGCTCCTTTGTATGCCTTGGCTTCTTATAGACCACATACTATTTTGGTTATCTCTCCATGTAGGCTTTGAAGCATCCATCCTTCCTCTTTCTAGTGTTGACGCATTGTGAGTTATTAACGTTGAGCCTTCCACGGCTTGAGGCTCTAGCATTATTCCCCTTCAACTTTATTCTACCTAGATTAGAGAAATTGTCTCTTCCGAAGAAAGGATTTCTTCCTTTCCAAGTATTTGAATTCTAACTTGATCAAACTCAAAATTAAGACATGCCAGGAAATCATATACTCAATTCTTTTCAATGAAGGTCTTTAGAATTGTAGCATCATCCACGTACTTCATCTCAAATACTCAATAATGATCGAGTTCTTGCCATAAATTTTAAAGACAATTGGCATATTCCGTCACGATTTTGCTCCATTCTCTTGTTGCACTTGTCTTTACTTTGATTTCATACACTACATCTCGAGCCTTTGAATAAGTCTTGCAAATAGAATCCCAAATCTCTTTTGCAGTCTTGAGAAACATATATCCATCACTTATGGCTGGATCCATTGAATCCCATAGCCATGACATGATCATTGAATCTGCTTCATCCCATGCGTTGAATGTCAGATCTCTTGGTTTTGGACCTGTTCGGAGAAGGCAACTTAGTCTTCCTTACCCTTCAGGTAGGTCTTGATGAACTGTGATCATTTGAGACAATTCTTTTCATCAGCCTATAAGTTGCCATCATATTTTGTAGATCTCCAATCATATGGTTGGTATTGGCCTCCTTAGGGCTCGTTTGGTAACGTGCCAAACAGTGAAAATTTTTATTCTTTTGTTCCCATAAATAGTTTGGAAATAAAAATGCGATTAGTAAACTTTTTGTTCCCGGGCACATTTTTGCAAAAATTTGTGTTGCTTCTTGTTTCTCGGCACAATTTTGAGAATGAGTTCTTTTTCTTCTTTTTCTTTTTTTTCTTTTTTTCTTTGTGTTGTTCTTCTCTAGACTGTGGTCGGTTGCCAGCGGCCATGAAAAAAAAATACATTATTAATAAAGAAATATTTTATTGGCCATGGTCGGCGATATGGCAAAAAAAAGGAAAAAAATATTTTAATAAAAAATATTATTAATAAAAAAATGTTAATAAAAAAATATTTTACCGGTCATGGCCGGCGACCAGGCCATGAGAAAAAAAGGAAAAAAATATTTTAATAAAAAATATTATTAATAAAAAAATGTTAATAAAAAAAATATTTTATTGACCATGGTCAGCGACTAAGCCATGGGAAAAAAAGGAAAAAAAATATTTTATCGGCCATGGCCGGCGACCAGGCCATGCGAAAAAAAGGAAAAAATATATTTTAATAAAAAATATTATTAATAAAAAAATATTAATAAAAAATATTTTACTGGCCATGGCCAGCAACCAGGCCATGCGAAAAAAAAAAGAAAAAATATTTCACCGGCCATGACCGGCGACTAGGCCATGGGAAAAAACAGGAAAAAAATATTTTAATAAAAAATATTATTAATAAAAAAATGTTAATAAAAAAAATATTTTACCAGCCATGGCTGGCGACCAGGCCATGAGAAAAAAAGAAAAAAATATTTTACCGGCCATGGCCGGCGACCAGGCCATGAAAAAAAAAGGAAATAAATATTTTAATAAAAATATTATTAATAAAAAAAATATTTTACCGACCATGGCCGGCAACCAGACCATGGAAAAAAAATTAAAAATTAAAATAGTTTAATAAAAAATATTTTACCAGCCATTGCCAAAAAAAGAAAAAAATATTATTAATAAAAAAATTTTACCGACCATGCCAAAAATAATAAAAAAAATTATTTTTGAATAAAAATATTATTAATAAAAGAAATTTTTTACCGGCCATGGCCAAAAAAAATAAAAAATTATTTTTAATAAAAGTATTATTAATTAAAAAATATTTTACTGACCATGGCCAAGGAGGAGAAGAAAAAAAGAAAAGAAAGAAATATTAAAATATTATTAATAAAAAGAAATTTTATGCCATTACCAAACGCATTTCTGTTCTTTTACTATTTTAGGAATAGAAATTTTGAATCGTTACCAAATGCCTTCAAATGCTCAGAATCAGTTCCCAGGTACGGAATAAAAAAGAATAATTTCTGTTCAGAAATAGTTCCCGGACACATAATAATTGTCATGCGCAGCCTTAGTCTAACCTAAAGTATCTGAATCTTGAATTTTTATCTCAAACATGAATATTTCCAGGCACAAGGCAAGTACTCGAAAGGGAAGAGCAAAACAGAAGCAATAAGGGCTGTAAGTGAATGAGGTTTTAGGGCCCAAAAAGTAAAAATTGAGACAAGATTTGAGGCGAAGTGGGAAAAATATAGCTAAAGGGATTGCAACAATGACAGTTGCGATCATATTATTAAGCAAAAAAAAAAACAAATCCAGCAATGAAGGCTGTGATTGGAAGATTATTGCATCAATGAAGGTTTCACTGCAACACTATCCCAGAAAAACGAGTCTAAAGCTTTGAAACCATGCGAGAATTTAGAGAAAAGAATTGTGATAATTCTATCTCTTTTTTGTACCACAATTACAAAGCTATTATAAGACTATTTTAAGTAAAAACTAGGAAAAAACAGATTTGAGATACATCTATAATCCCACAAATTAAGAGATACTAAGAAATCATTTCCTAACTAATTATTTATAGCTATTTCCTAATAATCAGGTCCTAGAAATCGGGATAATTCCACATAGACAAATCAACTAAATAACAGCATGCTGAGTTCAAGTACTTCATTGATTATTTGGTGACCTTTTGCATAGAAACAGAGGCATGATAGGCACAAGAACAATCTAAAAATTTCCTGCTTCACATTTGGCAACCTGCCTCGTGCCTGTGCAGCCTCATTTATAGGTACGACCGCCAAAAGAAAACAACAACAAAGCAGGCAAAGCACGAAGCTAATAGTTGTATAAAAGGATGAGGAGTGTTGCAGAGTGAAGGAAGCAAATTAGTCGCGTGTTGCAGACTGAAGGAAGCAAATTAGTTGCCTTTTTTCACAACTTGCTTTGGTTGCGTTTCAGCAGTTTCACCAAAACGTTACTCCTGTAGTGCTCAAGTATTGACTCTGAGAGAGAGAGAGAGTACCAACTACTTCAGAATTCTTTCCAAAACAAAAATCCAATTCTAACTGCATGTTACACCGATATCCACAGGAGCAAAGTCTCCCTTTATACCAAGAACACTGCTTTCTTACTTTCAGAATTAACTACCTAAACTACAAATGGTTAGGGAAGATAAACCCTTCATTCACGTCTAACTTCCTCAGAGAATCTGTAGCAGTTAGTTGCTAGACAAAAAGTACAACAAATACAAACCTCGTGTCGATGCATTAGCTAGTTACTATGCAACAGCAGGAGGAACCAACTGTTGCAGCTGGTGGACAACATGTGACATCCTCGGTCTCATGGATGGGACATGCTGCGTGCAAGTGTAAACAAGGTCCACAACCTTTTGAATATCTCCAGCTTCTGGAATGTTAGCAGAAGAAGATGAAGATATAAGTGGATCTAATAGCTCAGGGTAGCGGTGAGCCTGCACCAGCGGCGTTGCCCATTCAAATATACTTTGCCAACCAACAGAGTCAACTGCCTGTGCAGGCCTACGCCCACTGACGATTTCAAGCAGGAGCACTCCAAAACTATACACATCACTCTTTGTTGTTATCTCATTTCTATACACGAATTCTGGGGCAAGGTACCCATGTGTGCCACCAGCCATCATTGTCCTCTCGTGCATCACTTCCCATGGCACAAACTTTGAAAGGCCTACCCCCATTAGATGGGCTCCAAATTCTTCATCAAGTAATACATTACTGGCGCGAATATCACGATGCACCACATGTGGCTTGACCTTGTCATGCAGGAATCTAGAGGCAAAACAACACCAAGTAAGATGCTGTTTGCCAAGTAAAAAAAAAGGAAAAGTAGGATTCTGTTCATCATACAGGAAATTTCTACTACAAAGTGAGAATCTGAAAAAACATATGTTAAACTACCGTACAAAGTATGCAAGAACTTCAATCCTATTTATTCCCATTGTTTAGATCAATGCCTTACAGGAAATCATGTTCATATAATTTCTGGTTCAACTATTAGCAATCTATGTATTGCTGTGCTTCAATTTTCATAGAAACCCACCCTTCAAAGACCAATCAGAAGGTAGCATTGGAAATAGAAAAGAAAGACAAAATGAAGAGGGCAAGCATCTCAAAGCCTATATATGATAATAAAAAAAGGGTTAGACTTACGCAATTCCTTGAGCAAGTGTTGTGGCAATTTTCATTCTCATGGCCCAATCCAAGCTCCGGCCACGTCTTGGTATGTGGTGTAACCATCTATCTAGAGGCCCATTAGCTATAAACTCATAGACTATGTAACGGTCACCATGATTATAACAACATCCTTTGACCGCAACTAAATTTGGATGATGAAGTCTAGCAACTCTTCCAATTTCAGAATAAAACTCCTTCTTTCTCTGAAAAGTATTCCTCTTCAATCTCTTGACTGCAACCTTAGAACCATCTGGCAGGAGTCCAGTATAAGTTCCCCCCGTCTTGGCATCTCCAAGTAGACGATTTCCCTCGCTGAAATTCTTCGTTATTGACCGCAATTCCTCCTTGGTGAAGACTTTCCATGATGGTGCAACTAATGCAGAAGCAGCTGGATTGGATAATTTGCGTGACCTTCTGCGCCTTTTGCCTTGCTTGTAAAGGAGAAGCCAGAGGACAACAGCCAAGGTGGTGCAAAAAATTACACCACTAACGACAAGAAGAATGATGAAATATTCCATGTGGCAGTGCATGTGGTTACATTTGCTCTCTGCATGTAAAGTAATTAAGTTCTCAGTATAATTGGCAATTACATGGGAAAGAGTGTGCTTTCCAAAAATGAATAATGACTTTACCCATTTCTAGCATGCACACGAAAGAGTGGGATTGCCGACAGTCTTCAACAGAGAGAAGTGCAGATCCATTAGTCACCAGTGTACAAGAATCAACAGAGCTATTGACTTGGCAGGCCCCATTAGAGCACTTGGATGTTGACATTGAACTTTGGAAGATGGATTCATTCCAATGAGAAGAATTGTCAGACCACTTCCAGCCATCAGAAGAATTAACTGTCCTTCCTCCAACCCAGCAGCCACCGCTGGTGGTATTGCATAGATGTCGTGTGAGATTCACTTCCTCGAATGATACCAGAGCTGCTAAGTGTCCACGATTATTTCTACAGAAGGCCTCCGAACCATTCCACAAACGGGGTGTTTCAAAGAAGCCAAAGCACTTCCTTTTACTTGGGCCAACTACCCAATCTTTAGGACACGTTCCTGTGAATAATGAAGTTAGAACTTCAGCATGCAAGCTCAAATGCAGTTTCAGCAAAATAAATACAAAAGTAAGAAAGGCCAGTTCACATAGCCAATTTCTATTCTATCTGAGCTATGTTCTATAGAACCACAACTTGATGTTTCTTCTGGAATGTCAACACATACTTCCCCTCAAAAAGAAACAGAGGAGGTAATGCGGTAGATGTCTCCTTGCTGACTTATTCAAGATCATTTTTACAATTACGCCTTGCAGTTCTAGTTACTGAATCTTTTCTTTTCGAATTTGGTTATCATGGTAAACAAGAATCTCCAAGACAAGATTCGCACTTTATCGGCATTTAACATACCATCTGCTGCTAATGATAAACTGGAAGAGGGCCAGACAGATTCGAACAGAAGAAAGGGAGCAGAAACCGCAGGTCAAGCCTTTCTTGAAGCAGCATAACAATCAAGAGCATAAGAAAATAAACATTAAAAAACCAATCCCCCAGTTCATAAGAAGTCCTGATCTCAATGAAATGTTTGACCCATAGAAAAAAAAAAAAACCCACCTCAAACTCATCTCTCTCGTCCCTTGCAGCGCCCTATTATGTCAGAAAAAAGTGAAAACAGCACGTACCATTTCGCGGCTTCTCCTTCCCGGAAGCAGCGGCGGGGCTGTCGAGCGTCTCTTTGAGCACCTGAAACAGAGAGCAGAGAGAGAATGAGCACCGGAAACACCCACCGACCACCGAGCAGCAAAAAAGCAGAGCAAGCCCAAAACAAATCTCACGGCGGCGGAAGCACGAAGCGGGACCACCAACGAAGCGGCGAGGACGGAGAGCGAGAGCAGGGAGATGAGGGCCCCTCCTCGCGTCACGGCCATTCCGGGAAGGGGAGACCCAGAAAAGGGAGCTCACGGTGGCTACGACCCAGACGCGCTACCGCGGGAGCACAGGCATGGGGATCGCGGCGGCGGGAACGGCGCGGCGGAGCTCCATAGCCGCTCCGGCTGAAGAGGGTCGAGAGAGCAATGAAGGAAGGAAGGTGGGTAGGTGTCAAAATTCATGCTTTCATCGCATCGCCATTAATTCCGAGGACGAGAGTCTGGACTTTGGAGAGTTTTCGTTTATCTTTTTCTTGGTTTCGCCGTGGGTGTGGGGGTTTGATTGGTGGTGTTCGTGAGTCAACAGTCGCCGTTGACTTGACCTGGAGAGCCTGCAGGTGCAGCGGTCGCTCCAATTTTCTCCAACCCAATCTTTTCCATTGATTGTGGCATTTTGCTCTTTTCCTTAGTCCTAAATTCAACGATTAGATTTCTGACCAAAAAAAAAAATTCAACGATTAGACAATTTTACTCCTTAATCGGACCAATATGAAATTTTCGCAATATAAATATTAAAATACAAATTCACATATAATTTCTTGTGTAATTAATCCAAAATCTAATGATATTTTAAAGTTTTGCTTGGCAGTCAGAAGTTTTTAATCGATAGAATTCCATAAGCTCTTGTCTACTTAGGTTGCAACCTCGAATGGCAATTTGGAAGCCGAGATAGAGGTAGGTGGTGAGAGAGGTGTCAACAACGAGTAATGTTTATACATTGTGAATATTTTAAGTAACATAAATGAGTTTTCTACTTTTCGAGTTCCCCACGCATAGTTCATAAAGGGGTCTAGGCTCTTCACTAGGCGAACCGTGGGAAGTTTGAATACCTTATTCACACTTTCCTAAACTTACTTAAGTGCTATGGTAGGGCATCGCTGTATTTTGAGATAAGTTTATTTGTCGCAGTCGACGCAAATCAAGAAACAAGTTATTCTCAAGGAAAAAAAAAAGAATGAGGGACATGACATAAATGATCTCTGAACTTTGGTTTAATGTGCAAAGTCGTCCACAAACTTTTAATTTATTCAATGTAATCCTTAAAACTTTGGTAAATATTTAAGGACTATTGAACAAATTAATAGTCCATGCACGATATTACATAAATTCATGAATTATATTGAATAAATCAAAAGATTATGAACCATCATTACATATTTAGTTAAGATTTAGAAACTATTTATGTAATTATAAAAAAAAAAATCATTTCATAAGGAAAAAGAGGAAAAATATTTAAAAAAAAAAAAAAGAAGCTTTATGGCAATATATATAGGGCTCGTCAGAGGCTTAACGAGGTTTTTATCAATTGAAGCCGGTCGAGCGGAGAAAGCTTTCCACCTTCCATATCCCGACAGCAATCCAATTCCGAGTTTCTCCTTCAACCCTCTCAGCAGCTGAACATGCAGGTAAGCGATCTCTCCTCCGCCGTGACGCCGCCGCCGCATCTACGCTTCTTGCTCGTCGTAGCAGAGGCCCTGAAAACCCTATGCACCCCTTTGTAATCTTTGAATCCCTCCAACCGATCTTCTGGGTTCGGATTTCTTGACCCATCTTCGCGTTGTTTTTTCTTTTCGGGTGCAGGCCAGCGACAGGTTCAACATCAATTCCCAGCTCGAGCACCTTCAGGCGAAGTACGTCGGGACCGGACATGCCGACTTGAACCGATTGTGAGTTTTTCCCCACCCCGATTTCCTTTTCGGTTTGGCCGTGTTTTGTGGGCTCCGATTCCTTTTCCTTGGCTACTCACTGGGGTGCCTCTGGTTTCTTGGTTTTTTTTTTTTTTTTTTTGGGGTGTAGCGAGTGGGCGGTGAACATCCAGCGCGATAGCTTTGCTTCGTACATCGGACATTACCCGATTCTGGCGTATTTTGCTATAGCCGAGAATGAGTCCATTGGCAGAGAGCGCTACAACTTCATGCAGGTCCCCCCCTTCTTCCTCTCTCTTCGCTTGCCTCTTGCTGCGTGCGTTGTCCTGCTTATGTCGGTGCATGATTGACCTGTTGTGATTCTGTTTCTTGTCCCCCAAGTGAGTCCCAATGAGTGGTGGAATTATTTAGTCTTTGCGGTATGGAGGGAACATGATTCTTTAAGGGATGTGGAGGGTGGCTGAGGTTTGGTTCCTGGGTCCATTTTAGTTGTGAAAGGCTTCATCTTTGCCGTCGCAGGGTCATGCTTGATCAGTGCGATCCAAATCTTTTCTCAATTTGTCTTTGTTCCTCAAGTCTAATCCTGACAAATCGGTGTTGATAGTAGTGTAAGCTAAGGCTAGGCATCCTCTGTTGTGTGATGTGGAGACCAATGGTAGTTTGATAGAAGCCATGTAGTGTATGTTTGATTTTCAGCACGATTTGTTGCTTACGTATTTATCGTCAGTTCCGATTTTTAATGGGTCGTGATTCGTTGGGACCATATCGTATGATTTGTCTAATACTAAGGAGATATGTGGATCTGAGCCGATTTCTTAGGCATGTGGGAGCATCTTGTTTTACTTAGTTGATTTGATATATCTTTTTGCCGTTCGTTGGGTTATAATTTTTAAGCTTCGTTTCTGCCACTTGTTGCGAATGATAAAGAACGTGAGGACGAGTGCCATTGGAGTTAGGTTTGAGAAACGTACTTAATTTCTAGTTTATTTTTGGTTGATCTGACCCTTGAAAATACGTCCCATCAATATCTGAGTGGATATTGCAGTGTCAGTTGTGAGTTGTACCCACCAACAGCACGATAGTATCGTAATTCAGTTTTAACCCTTTTCAGGTGATCCACAAGTTAGGTACAATATCCATTTTGTTTTAACAAATGCTGCTCAAGCTTTCTTTTGTTGGTTGAGTTTAACGATGAGCTTTGATTATGCTTTCTTTCTGTTCCTCTTGCTGGATTGATTGAAAATGGAAGTAAAAATAGCCTCGTAGGATAGTTTCATCATTTAATTTCATAGATGTGCTGCACGGGCTTTCCGTTCAAGCATGCATCATACTTCATGGATTTGAAAGGACAAATTAGATGTTTTGCACTGGAGGTCAATAGTCTTCCTCAACAAATATTGGCACACTCTGTTCTGAAGTCTATTTGATACTCATAATTCTATTATGGTGATATTTTACCAATATGATTTCCCTCAAAGTCTGAACCATGTTGCTTCAGTTTACTCCATCTAACTTGGTGTTGAACTTTTGCTCTTCTGGTATCTTTTCTTATGTAGAAAATGCTCTTGCCATGTGGTCTACCACCAGAAAGAGAGGATGATTGAGTAGATGACCATGCTTTTGAGTTACTGCTGTTCTGGCGAGGCCAGGGATTCTCCTCTTGCTGAATATCTGGATGTCTAAGGAAGGCAAGCAAGGAATCCAATCCAGGAAACTCATCAGCCCCACTGTTGTCATATTCATGTTTTAGCTTGTACTACTTTAGGCAAAAGAAAAGTGAGTGGATCCCCGAAGTTCTTGTCGGACTTGTTTTTCTTTTGGATGGATGTATTGTTGACATGTGAGGTCGTAAACTCATCAGTAACTTTAAAATCGAAAAATGAATCTTGCCCTTGGGAATTATGTGCTTTCGTGCCCAATTTCGCGAGACCTACGTATGAACTGGAATTCGGAAGTAGTATTCAGAGGCTGTCTCATATATTATTGTGTTAAGTTCTTAGCTCCATCTCGATGGTGATGGTATTGAAAACCCCAATGCAATAGACTGATGTGCAATAGCTATACGGAGCAGTGCATTGGAAGAAGAAGGTAGTGTATAGCATATCTGGTACCAAAACTTGGCACGTCAATGAATGGATGAATCGTTTACTACCTCACTTGAGATCCCTCTCCCTCAGCTTATGTGGGTGAATTCTGATTCGTAGTTGTGGTATCATATGAGCAGTTTATTATGGAGCTTAATTGCGGGCACTTTTCATTTGCTGAAATACCTCATGAATTACCGGCTGCCCCACTGAAATATCTATAGGATGCTCTCATTTAGGATTAAAAAGAAGCGGCATGTCATGTAAAGCTTCGTCATCTCTTTCTTCTTTTCCATACAGCTCAGTAGTCAGTAGAGAGGGAGAACTTCCTTTTTCCAGATTCCAGCTTATCCCTTGTCATCCTGGAGGATCCGCTATAGTAAAAGTGAGAAGGGAGGACCATCCTGCGTTCCATTTTTGGATCGTGTGCGCAGGGTCCACGCGATAAATGTGCTCATAATAAGATTCGCATTCAAATTTAAGCATTTCCCCTGTTTTGGTATAGGAGCGAACAACGGTGCTCATTCATTCTGTCTCGAGAGTTGAGAGTCCTTTGGCCCAGCTAATCGACGTGCCATCGCCATTTTCGAGTTTCACGCGCTGTCATTGGGAGTGTGTTTTCGGTCCCCCCGTTTTTGGTTTCTGGCAAGGTGGTCTTTGGTTCCCAATTCACTGAAAATCTAGCAGATAGAGTCCCATGATCTATAGGCTATTGCTAGAGTGCGGGTCAGATTTTAACACGAGACAAACACATAAAATAGAAGGAAAAATCAATTAGTCGGGTCCTCTGGGATTGTAACTTCCAGGAATGGAATTCGGAAACGGCATGTCTGTCTATAGAGGAATGGACCAGGATATCCACATCTAGAACGAAATGCCTAAAAGGAATTTGAGAAAAACGTGATTCCATCAAATTCTGGTTGGTGGGGACTACGAACTATGACTCCCCAAGCTGTGTATTTAACTTAGGAGTGACGGGCATCTCTGCTCCTACCGAGAGACAGAGAGAGAGAGAGAGAGAGAGAGAGAGAGAGATGGAGAAGACCAAAGCCAGAGTCACATCAATCTTCGTGTACCCAATAAAGTCCTGCCGTGGCATTTCGGTTCCTCGGGCACCCCTCACTCCCACCGGTTCGTTTTCTTCTCTTTCCAACTCTTCTTTCTTGTCACCCACGTGGATTTCCCTCTCTCTCTTGAATCTTTCTGTCGGTGTGAACTTGTCTGCTGTCTCACTTGGGCGGTGTCTTTGTCCGCTTCTGGGTGGAGAAGTTCGATCTTTCGACACCTTCGTCTTTCTTTGATTGTATTCGTGGATGGTTTGCACGAGATGAGATTTCTACACCTGCCGAAGTCCACGGGTTGTACTCAGATCTTAGATGATTGTTAGAATCGTCTCACAGTTTCATGTTGCCCAGAAGGGAACTCTAGTTTTCCTGCGGAGTCCGACTTTTGGTTGATCACGAGACACAGCTCATTGCCAAGAAGATTCTCCCATCAATTGGGTTTAGTTCTAAAAGATCCTTCTCTGTTATCTTCTTTGCCTGGGCCTGGGGTTCTTTATTCCAAGTCAAAGCAAGAGTAGCGTCAAAATAGGCTGCTCCCCTTGATAATATATTAAGTAAAATAATCGGAATATGAAACAGAAATTTAGGAGCAAACCAGCATGAAGTACTCTTTTTTCTTTAATATCGATGGGATGCTGCATATGCAGGATTTCGATGGGACCGGCAATGGTTAGTCGTGAACAGTAAAGGCAGGGCATACACTCAAAGAAATGAACCCAAGCTTGCTCTAGTAACTGTCAAGCTTCCTGATGAGGCCTTTTCAGAGGGTTGGCTGCCAACTGCCAATTCTTTTCTAGGTAAAAAAATTAGTGACTGTTCTTAATATTTGTTTGTGGATATTAGTCAATTTCCGCTGTTTGAACTTGTGGTTGGGAGAAATCAATTCGTCCCATCAGTTCATATGCTAATGATTCGTGATTTGTCGCTCATCTTTTATGTTCAGTACTGAAGGCTCCTGGTATGAATGAGCTGAAGATTTCTTTGAACAAGCCCCGTGAGGTTACTGATGGCATCTCGGTATGGGAATGGTCCGGCTCTGCATGGGATGAAGGACATGAAGCAGCGAACTGGTTCTCGAACTATCTTGGAAAACCTAGTCGACTAGTTCGTTTCAATTCTGGTGGGGTGGTTAGAGTAATTTCAGAAAACAGAACTCTGCAACATATTTTTATTAGAACAAGCTTGCTGAAAATTTCCTTCTGTTAACAGCTGGATCTATGTCCTGTACTAAATCGAAAGTGATTTGTGTTCAATTTTGCTGTTTATGCAGCATCAGAAACTCGGCCTGTGGATCCTCAATATGCTAATGGACAAAATGTCATGTTCGCTGATGGATATCCATTCTTGCTGTTATCTCAGGTCAATCTTGGCGAATGATGATTTTAAGATGAACTTGATCTTGGATGAATTCTAGACATAGATCTTACCTGCTATCATTTGCAGGGATCATTGGATGTGCTCAATAATCTTCTCAAGGAGCCGGTACCAGTTAATCGATTTAGACCAAAGTAATTTTTGGAAAGTACTTTGTTACTACTTACTGTAGGCCACTTATCAAGACGATGTAAAAACATTGTAGTGTCCCAAGTCTCTAGGTAATTGGTTGAATGTAGGAGACAAGCATCTTGCTGACTTTTATGTTGTATGCGACAGCATTTTCGTTGATGGCTGCGAACCATTCTCCGAGGACCTGTGGACAGAGATCAAGATTAACAAGTTCACTTTCTGGGGCGTCAAGCTGTGCTCCCGCTGTAAGGTACAAGGCTATCCTATTTCCTCGACCGGTCTCTTTATTCATCAGTTATTGCTAATGGCTGAGCTAGATCTTGTTAGATCTCTTCACGACCTATTATCTTTGCTGAAGTGCAATAAAAATGATGTTTTACATGCATGATACAACACCAAGAGGCTTTGACTAGCTGCTAACCCTGCTAGCCGGATCACCCTTCAATATCTGCTCATCACAAGAAACCACAACTCCGAAACTCCAAAAGTCAATAAACTCTGCAAGTGCGGATATATTTCCAAACAATGTACAAGGAATTACAGATTGTATTTAGGCTTTTAGTATAGAGGGTGACAATGTAAGTGATGAAGCAAAACAAGGGACGCTCTTGGACTCTCTGCAAGTCTTATCTCTACAACCATCACAAACAAGTCATCTATCTTTCACAGTCTTGATCATGTCAGGTTTTTCTTCTTTTTCCCAAAATACTCTTCCAAATTGCATGGCTAAATGTTTTTGTTCCAATGCCTAGTTCCCAAATTGTCCACTCGCTTTACCTGCTACCGATTGCTTAGATGTCATGTTCTGCAGCAATGTCTGCACCTAAAGCCGGTTGAAAATAAGAGGTTCTTCTCTCATGTTTGCTAGCTGCATACACTGACAAAACGACGTGCATCACTTGCTGTGTCATGTCTTGAAGATTCTACAAACTTGCATTCAGGTACCGACAATTGATCAAGAGACTGCTGTAGCTAAGCCAGAGATTAACGAAACTCTAAAGAAGTTCCGTTCGGATAAAGTGCTGCGCCCAACTGGAAAGCAGCAGGGAAAGGTAATTGCCTATGAACTTTCAAATTCCTTTATGGAAGGCTTTTGCAGAAGATACAGGTCACCTTATTTCACCCACCTTTGCAGGTTTTCATGGGGCAGAACATGGTTCTAAAGGACTTCCACAAGGATGGGAACGGCAAGGTCATCAAAGTCGGAGATCCCGTCAACGTCATTAAGATGGTATCATCAGCTGCTGAAGCAGCTGCTTAAAGTTCAAAGTTTGTAGCCACGGGGCATGTATTACTAATGCATAATGCATTGGATATGAGAACAGACTCGGGTATTCAGAGCGACCAATGGTATCTTACTGCTGCACATGAATGAAGTGTTCTGTCTATATGCTAAATAAAAGATCTGGTTACAGTTCATACCTGTGGCTATTATATGACGATTTTCCCGTCTCTTTCATATCTTTTCATCATCTTGTTTTCAATTTTCGGCAAGGAGCTGCCCCTGGCAACAGTGCAGCATCATGTCTCTAATTAAACTTAACAAGTCATGTCATCTATTCCGACGAACATCCGTGTGAATTCCAATGCACTTAGGACTGCACAAGCTGTTTGGCCGGTGATGGCTTCCCTTTTACGAGCAAAAGCATATCGCCGCACATGAATTGTTGCTGTAACATTGAGCATACTGGAGTTGGACGCCGTTCCAGCCACGCCACAGTCCCACATCCCACGGGGGACATTGATCTCGTATGTTTTCTACATCACATCGAGGTCTGCAGAAGTTTGGAAGCGACCTCCTTTATGCTTATATGCTCAGCCAGACCATCCTAGACCTTTCGACACTATCTCAATCGCCATTCTGGCATTTCCTATGGCCTGTGGACTCTTCCCATCACATTCTCAATATGAATACGGTACAAGATTCTAAACAAACAAGGAAAAGAACTCGTGCATTTTTTGCTAAAAGTTAGGAATGTCAAAATAGTTTATAAACTCATTTCTTAACCCTTATTTGATGAGCTGAATTGTTATATGAGTTAGTTATAATAAGTCATAAATAGGCCTAAAATAGTAAAGCTAAAAATAATGTGAGTGTTAAATAAGTTCACGATTTTTTTGGACTAAACTCATCTCTATAATATTCTCTCGATCTTCGATCGTTCACTCTACTCTTTCACCTTAGTTTGCGCATGAATTTTCTTAGATTGGGTTAAAAATAGAAGTATTTTAACGGTATGATTAATACCACGAAAAACCCTAAATTAATAAACCCGTGACAAATTTACCAAAAACTAATTTTTTGACTATCAAAAATTCTAAACTTGTACATTTGTGATAATTTTGCTTTCTGTTAGTTTTTGTTAAATTGGATTAATACCACGAAAAATCACAAACTGAAACATATGTGATAAACGGAGGGTAAAACCACAAACTTATACACCCGTCAATTGCCACGGGCCATCTAACCCAGCAATTTGACCATAAATTTTAACGGAAATTAGCATGAAGTCAAATTTCTCACAAGTGTACTAGTTCGGAGTTTTTTGTGGTCAAAAAATTATTTTATAATAACATTATCATAAGTATACCAGTTTAGGAGTTCGTGATATTATCCCTCAAAAATATGGGTTCGGTCAGATATGCGATGGGTATAAATCAAGTTGGGTATTAGTCACTAAATTTATATCGCGTAAAAATATATCGATTTGGATCAGATTATTTGCGATCCAATCGGACCCGCCCGTTTCGCGGGTACGCTAAAAGCGTACGAACGCGAGTACATACCCACTTTGCGGTGAGGTCAACGGTCAACCTTCAACGTCCTCAAAGGATAGTGGGAAAAAGGCCCAAACCTCTCAAGCCCAAGCCCAGCCGCGAAAACGAATTTTGAAGCAGCGACGTCCAACACAGAAACTCCTCCTCCTCCGCGGCAGCGCGATCTCCCTCGGCATCTCCCCTCCGTCGCACCTCCTCCTCCGCTTTCCCGGCGGAAACCCCGAATCCGCACCTTCCGTTCCGTCGCTCCTCTATTCCTCCGCCGCGCGCGGCGGGACCTCCCCCGTCCTCCGCCGCTCCCGCGCTCCGACGAGCCGAGCGGCGAGCCGCTCAGCAGGAATCCGTCCCTCGTCTCTCCCGATCACGCCGCCCCGCCTCCCCGAAAAATGGCGGTAATTCCTCTTTAGATCCGCCGCCGAGCGGGTCGTAGATCCAGAACTCACGCGAGCATCTGAATTTCGATCTTGATTTCCTCCTCTCCCTCTCCCTCTCCTTGTGTTTCTAGGACTCGGGGACTACGCTCATGGATCTCATCACCGCCGATCCGTCGACCGCGTCGTCGACGACGTCGTCGTCTGCTTCGTCGGCTCCGGCGGCTCAGCCGACGGCGCTCGGGAGGCCGGTGGTTCCTGCCTCCGAGAGGAAGTCCAGGAAGGCCACTCTCATGCAGATCCAGAACGACACCATTTCCGCTGCTAAAGCTGCACTCAACCCCGTCCGCACCAACATCATGCCCCAGAGGCAAAAGAAAAAGGTTAGTCATTCTATCCTGCTCCCTCCACTCGTGTCTGATCCCGCGTGGAACTTGTAATTGGTTCGGCTCTGATCGATTTTACTTCTTAATTTACTTCTAGCTGAGCTTTACCTTCAGTGGACTTTACATTGCCTTTTTCTTTTACTTCCTCTTCCTGTTTTGAGTGCATCAGTTGAGTGCTTGTTGATGATAAAAGGAGCGAACGGGGGTTTCTGTCTCAACAGTCTGATTTTGGTCGATATCGTCAGCTGATAAATGCTGTTATAGAAGTTACCCTTTCCCGTTAGAGCTTGAATTAGGTCTGACATCACTCTTCCGCAAAGCTGTATGAGTTTCTTCCGGTGAAAGTTCAATGGCAGGCAGTTCGAATTGCTAATTGTTCCCTTGGATCAAATTTAGAGGAAAGAACTGGTTGATTTGATTCATTGCAAAATTAGAGGAAAGTGATATTCATCTGTTATCGACATGGAGAAGTTTTATTCGTTTGGGGATCCTACAAGTGTAATGCAGTTGTTCGCATATTGACTCATGATGCTGCTGATTTCCAAATTTAGAGAGATGAAAGGCTACATTTACTAATAAAGAGCGAATGCGCAATAGAGGAGGCTGTTGATTTGAAACCATGTAAGATGTGGCGTGGAAAGTGAAATTCATCCTTTGTCAAAATGGAGAAGGTTTATTCTTCTGGGGATCCTACAAGTGTAATGCGCTTGTTCGCATGTTGACTCAGGGTGCTACTGATTTCCAAATTTGGAGAGATGGAAGGCTTCATGTAGTAATAAAGAGTGAATGTTCAATAGAGGAGGTGATGTGGAATGTTTGTTAAGGTGTGACTAGGAACTTGCGTCTCTTAGCAATAAATTGTTTGCATCGAGCAAACCAAATGATCCATATTAGTGTTTGACGTATTAAAAGACAAGGCTGTGCATTTTTGGGTGAGAGTATTTGGTGATTGCAGTAGTTTGGTAGACATATCATAGATGCTATTCCTTTATATATTCATATGCATTGCATATGATGCAATCAATGGTGAAGTTATGGTAGAAAGTGTGGAGCATTATGGAAACTTTTCATGTGGCACCAGATGTTGTTGCATGATCTGTGCATAAGATTCATGAGGCCTATTAGAGTTTAGCCTTTTGAATAGTCATCTTGTATGAAGTATGTGAGTAAAGAAGCCTTCCAAGTCATATTGTATCATAGTATAGTGTTAGATGTGCCCTTTTCTTTTCTTAGGAAGGTTTCAGGTTGATAAGACCCTAAATTCTTTTAATATCGCTAAGGAATTGCTTGGTGACCATTGTGGACATGTTTTGTGGCCGCTTAAGTTTTTAGAAGAGCAAGAGTACAAGTTGAGAGTTCAAATTGGCATGGCCTTTAAATGTTATTCTGTCTATTTTTTTTTTTTTTTTATCTTGTTCTTCTTTTCAGTTATGTATTATTTTGCACATGCTGTAATTCGTCCACAAGGTCTGGCTTACATCCGAGATGCAATGCCAGGAAATATGCTAACATAATGGATGTATTTCATGACAACTTCCAGTTTTTGAGGAAAACTTCTGCTAAATATATGTATTATGTCCTATGAAAGAGAATGAAGTCAGTGCAGATAAATGGTAGGATGGAGTTGAGCCTTGATTTGAGGACAACATATTTCTTGGTGGTGTCTCACACTAGCTGGAAACTCAAGCTGAGAGACTGGCTGGTTATGTTTGCTTCTGTATAAAATTATTTGCTAGCATAGTGGCTTTTGTTCACGTGGAATCCCATGGTACATGGAATCAATTTCGACGATCTATAGAAAAGAGGGTTATATTGGCAATAAATGTGTTTGGCTGGGCACTTGTAGGTTCATAATTTTATGTCTTTGAACAGTAGGGGTGCTCTTTGATTTCTTTCCTCCTTCAACAATTGCCTATATATGCAGTAAAAATATATTGCCTCTGTTTTGTTTCATCTTGAGAAGAGTTTTGCCCCCTCTTCTCTCTTAAGGAAAATTGAAGTTGCAAATTGTTGTCTTTATAAGGAAAATGGGTTTTCATTCCTCTTAAAAATGAGAAATTCTTCACTCTCTTGTCATTCACTGCAGAATGGTTGATCTTCTCTTGCCACCACATCATGTTATTTGCCTTGTTTATGCTATAAGTCTATAATGATTTCTTTGCATCTCCTGGCCAAAACTTGCAACCCACACTATTGATTATAGTATTCCTTCGTGTTTTGTCATTTTTTAGTTTGATGGCTATTGATATAGCAAGAAACATGCATCTTTACTGGCCTAAGCATTCATGAGTGAGGTGAAAGTCTTGTTTATGTAGAAATATGTGCTTTGATGGTAGGAATTGATTTCCTTTTCTTTTCTCAAAATATTTACAGCCCGTCTCCTATTCTCAACTTGCTAGGAGTATTCACGAACTGGCTGCAACATCTGATCAGGTAAGGCTTCCCTAAGTCTAAATTTTGATTTTCCATTTCTTGTCGCTTTGTTTGAAATTTCCTGAGTTGCGTCGCTTGTCTTGTGTTGACAGAAAAGCTCTCAAAAACAGCTAGTGCATCATGTGTTTCCCAAACTGGCTGTGTACAATTCAGTTGATCCATCTTTGGCTCCATCTCTTCTCATGGTATGTTTCTGATTGAATTTTGTAGTTTTTTTTTATCCTTTTTGGTTTGGGAGAGGGGGGTGTGCTCTGCTTCTTCATTTTACTCTTAAAAAAAAAATTCTAGTTGGTTTTTACTGCTGTCTGTTTGGTTTGCTATGATATATTTGCCTAGTTATTTTAGCACAACAATTTCAGATTTTGTGATTTGCAAAGGTTAAGTTTATTTCAGTTGAAACATTATTGACTCTGAAGCGGTATACTTTTAGCTTGCGTTAAATCTGTAGATGGGTTGTTATGTTGGTTAAGTTTCGCGTAGAACTGTTACTTGTGTATCATCATTATATGAGTTTCTCTTGCCAATTAATGTCTCTATTACTACTGGCAGCTCAGTCAGCAATGTGAAGATAGGAGTGTCCTTCGTTATGTGTACTATTACTTGGCTAGGATTTTATCTGACACTGGTACTCAAGGTTCAAATCCTGGAGGTGGGATTCCAACTCCTAATTGGGATGCCCTTGCTGACATGGATACTGTTGGAGGAGTGACTCGAGCTGACGTTGTACCGCGAGTGGTAAAACTGCTCACCACAGAGGCCACTATTGTAGATGTGGAATGTAAATAACTTTTTACCTTCATCTGTAATTCTGCATTGTTTCCTTTTCTTTCCCGTTCTTTTAGGCTCTATCTAGAGTAATCTTTTTGAATCATCCTGCCGTCTCTACTTGCAAAACATACTTCTTCTGCTTCTAGTATGACATTCTTCTTTCTCAAGATCATCTTTAGAAAGCCTGTGAAATTGAAACTTTTGTTGGTTGTGATAACCATTTACCCCGAATAGTGCATGTTAGAATATCTAGTCAATAGGCTAACTTAATAGGTGGAAGGAGATTGAAACCGTGTAGACAATCGATGTGGGATATTGTAACACCCCCTCTCACATGCAAATTGGACTGAGTGCGACATGTGTGGAATCAATAAGTGCAAAACTTGGCTTCGACATCATTTTAGAAAGTTCAACCTAAAAACTTAAATTAAGAGGTGGAAGGAGACCATATGAATAAAAGGCCCATTGAAACCTAATTTCTAACAATGCTCATTCAAGAGGAAAACCGTATTTTTCTTCCAGTGTACTAATGCATTGATGGTCCCTCGCAGTTTGCCTATAGCATTTGAACATATACTTTGGATTGTTGTGAACTAACTCTATTATGGAAGGTCTTTGTGTAGCTTGTAATAAATATATATAAAAAGTTCTTATCTAATGCAGATTGCTTTCTGATTCATTGACAATTTATGTCAGTGGGAAGCTAATTATAATGCGCGGGAAAATGATTGTTTGGGAACCTGGAATATATATTTTCAGTTACATGATGAATGGCTTTCCCAAAACCATAGTATTTGCTGTGTTGCTAGCTTCACTTGTCAGAGTGTATATATGATTTGAATTCTGACGGTTGAGATAATGTTTGACTTTTTGCCATATCTTTTGAAGTCCATGCACAGAGGCTGCAAGCTTTGAAGGCCCTTACATATGCTCCTTCAAGCAACACAGAGATTTTGTCCCACCTGTACGAAATTGTGTTTGATATTCTCGATAAGGTTTGTCAGATGTCAATATATAATTTTGCATTCAAAAAATTATGCTTTCCTCAGAAAGTTTTATGTTATGTAGATTGTGTTTCCATGGTAAGGTTTGTCTACCTCCGTTAACCTTTTGATTGCTTGACATGGTTCACTTTTGGCTAGCTTGCTGCCCCTTTAAAAACTTCTGCCTGGTTCTGACTTAATTTTTGAACCCTTTCTTATGTTTCTATCTTTTCAAGTTGATTGAACATATTTAGATGATCATTATGGCTATCAAATCTAAGCATTTTTCTTGTATGCCCTTTGTAAGTTGTGGCCTTTCTGTTTTAAAAAGGTTGTACTTGTGACATCTTAACCTTTTCCCTGACGAGTTGCTCCATCATTATACATCAGAACAATCATTTAGAGAATAAAGAAGTTAGATTCAGTGTTTAATCTCTGCTGTAATACTACATTTTGTTTGTGGGAGGATAAAGAGTATTGTGTGATGGGGTTGATAGTATGCTAATTTGCAGACAAAAACAATTTGAAGTCTATGAATTTGAGGGATTTTTTGCCTGTTTGACACACGTTGTGAGTAAGTGGACTTAAATCAGCTTGTTGCTGAAATTCACTTGATTTAGGTAGTGTAAATATAGGTAGATTGCTACTAAGGTTTGATATTTTAATTAGGAAGAAAAGAAAGTCTAGGTGTAGGTGCTACTGGTTTTTACCAGATGACACATTCCTCTTGGTTTGGATTGCTAGGTGACATCTCTGGCCTGGGGAATAGGGAGAAGAATATGTTCTGGAGCTTATAAAGATAAGGGAGAGGAGGAATTCTAGACACCATTGATATGTAAGGCTACGGCATCTGTATGAACAGATTAGCTGGAAAAATGCTTAGAATAGTTAATTTGTCATGCTATTGTTTGAGCTGCCTTCTTTCATACTTTAGGGAGGAATTCACATTGTTTCTGAGAGCTTGGATGGAGTTGGAGTTAAAAGCTCTTAAGTAAATACTCTTTTCGCACTTAACCCACAGAAAAAAGGAGTACTTTTTTCTTTCTTAGTATTAGACATCGATGTGGATCATAAGCAGCAGCAGCTGTGTATATTGCAAGAACAGTGTTTATTTTAGTTAGATGTGGTTTAAAGGTTGAACTTTGGGGTTTTCTACTCTTACTAATAATTCTCATGCATTCTGAATTGGTACTTTCTAGACATGTTGGAATGGTTTTGGACTGCTTTATGCTTTGGTTCCTAGCTGACTTAAGTGATCAGGTTTTTATTTTTTTCCACATGCATATGATTTCAGGTTGCAGATGCTAACCAAAAACGTAAGAAAGGTGTATTTGGGACAAAAGGTGGTGATAAGGAGGTAAAATATCTGCTTCAGCAGATCATTCATGACTTTCTTTGTTACTTTTGTGTGCCATGTCTTGCCGATAGTGATCATCTTTCATAACCATTTTCTTATTCTGTTCTTTTAACATGCAAATTTTAATGTCTCCGTAAATGCTCATTGAACCTTGGTTTTATACTTTTGGCAAGTTATGTTTCTGATCTCTTGATTTTCTAATGTATGAACTATTAGTCTATCATCCGGAGTAATCTGCAATATGCTGCTATGAGTGCTTTGAGAAGACTCCCCCTTGATCCTGGGAATCCAGCATTTCTTCATCGGTCGGTTCAGGGGTAAGATTTTGTTTATCTGGGTATTCAGATATTTTTGTGACAAATCTCTACTGTAGAATGTATATTTGACAATTTTTATCATCGGGCAATTGTAAATCTATACTGTTATGTGGCAGAATCCATTGAATGACAGTGAAGATTTGTACTATTCAGTTTAACCTATTTCTTGATGTTTTCGGAACAACTAATAGGAGACTCAAAACTTACTTTTTACGTTGTACAAGTTTTGGTTTTTCTAGAGTGACAGCTAAATTATAGTTATATTTCTCAGAAATCTATTTGGAGTAAAAATGAAGTCTTTCGAGACAAAAAAGAGGGAATTCTTTTTTGAATAAAGACGGAAAAATTGGTGGGGTTGATGATAATTTGTGTCGTATCGTGTCATCAAATTCATGTGGGTTATTCATGTCTTTTCATGTTTGTTCCAATATATATTAACATTCGTACAAGTTTTTTTTTTAATTAATAATGGGTGAAAAACAAGTCAATTCTGTCAGTTTTGCATTGTACTGTCATTTTTCTATTTTCTAAGTGAATTTGCATGTTCAAATCGTGCTCTCATGTCATGTAAAGAATGGCCAACTTTCTGGGCAGGGTGCTCTTGAAGCTGATGCTGCAAATTAAAGCAAATTTTGGATTTATTCTTGTGCAATTGCAGTAAAAGGGTCTTCAACATCAACTAGTGTACTGTATTAATTGTGCTTAGCTTATTCTAGTCACTGCTGTATCTTTACTGTAAATACATACTCTCTTTTCTGTTCATGGTTATCTGGGTTCTGTTTTTTGGATGGTATACATGTGATCTTGATACTAAGATAGTTTTATTGCTGCTTTTATTCTGAAGGAAGTGTACCTGCACTAGTTAGGTTTTCCTCCATTAATTTGCTATTGGAATGTGTATAGTCAATTAGGATAGTAATGTTTCTTGGGATTCAATGTTCAGAAAAGTGAAGCTACGTAGTTTACTAGATTGAATACTACTTTATGATGTACATAAACCTATTCTTCATCTTTTGTTGCAGTGTTTCCTTTGCTGATCCTGTTGCTGTGAGGCATTCTTTGGAAATCATCTGTGAGCTGGCTACAAGAGATCCTTATGGAGTTGCAATGGCATTAGGTGAGTTGAGAATCCTCATACAATTCTTGTGCTTAGTATTGTTTGAACTCATAGTTGTCCTTGCTGATCGGAAGTTATATTGATATTACTGGTAATTCTTCTGGCTAACATTTCTTACACAATCTTTCTGCAGGAAAGCTTGTAGCACCTGGAGGTACAATCCCTCCCTCCCTCCCTCCCTCTCTCTCTCTCTCTCTCTCTCTCTCTCTCTCTCTCTCTCTCTCTCTCTCTCTCTCTCTCTCTCTCAGTGTCCCTCTCTGTATTTGTAGCTTGCTCTGACTCTACTTTAAAGTTATTCTTCCCATCTTGAAAGTCATCTTACCCCCCTTGAGAAGTTGAATTATTCACCTTTTATTCAACATTTGTCTGAGGTTTAATCTTCCTCTTGCCAATTTATTTAGCTTCTTACTATAAGAAATGAAAAAAAGAATCAATCTCTAAGTTTGCTATGATGCAAGAGAAATGTTTTGTGTTTTGGAAGATCTTTTCCAATCAACCAAGCAGGTAGGTGCTTGATCCTCTTCACCCATACTGCTCTTCCTTACCTTAGTAGGAAGAGAGGGTGTTTTCATGGGTTTCTTTTTGTTTTGCACAAATAATTTTGAACAAGCCATTGGGTTCTAGAGGCAGATATATCTGCACTTATCCACGAGCTATTGTTACAATCTCGTCTTGCTATTATTACATTACATGCTGATCTACTGATGGTTCTTTCTCATTAAGGGGACTGCATTTTCACTTTTATGCTGCTAAGATGTTTGCTTTTATGTGGATCAGGGGCCTTGCAGGATGTCTTGCATTTACATGATGTCCTTGCAAGAGTTTCACTAGCCAGATTATGTCACAGCATTTCCAGGGCTCGAGCACTGGATGGTGAGTTTATTGATAAATCATATTATAGTTTATATATGCCCACCAGAATGAAGATTGACTTGGTCATTGAAATATTTTCACTGCAGAACGGCCCGATATAAAATCTCAGTTTAACTCTGTGCTCTATCAACTTCTGCTAGACCCAAGTGAAAGAGTATGCTTTGAGGCAATCTTATGTATTTTAGGAAAATATGACAACACAGAGCGGTTTGTTTATATCCTTACAAACACTTGTTTCTCCATATATGCTCATATTACACCCTGCAAAAGTTGTACCTGTTCTTCCTATGCTTATCCTTATTTTTTTAACCAGGATAAATTTACTATTCCTGTTTGTGCAGGGCTGAGGAAAGGGCTGCAGGTTGGTATCGTTTAACTAGGGAGATTCTCAAGTTGCCGGAAGCACAGTCTGTGTCATCAAAGGACTCTAGTGCTGAATCAAAAGATGCTCTTCCACCAAAGCCAAGTAAAGACAAATCTCAAAAGACTAAGCGCCCACAACCCCTTATTAAATTAGTAATGAGAAGGTGAGAGACATTGTTTTCTTTTATTTTCTGACTTATGGGATCTTTAGTATAGCTAGTTTATGTTTTGTTGATCTGATGTCTAATCAAATTAATTGTGGTCATTATTGTGTCTTTGATACAAAAATTTGACTCATCTAGCTATATTTTGTCCTTGTGTTTCTCACAGGTTGGAGAGTTCTTTTCGTAGCTTCTCTAGGCCAGTACTTCATGCTGCTGCCAGAGTGGTGCAGGAAATGGGGAAGAGTAGAGCTGCTGCATTTGCTCTAGGCTTACAGCATATTGATGAAAGTGTTCAGGTCAACACATTTGCTGAAAGTGTAGATTCAGTTGATCCGGATAATGAAAATCCATTTTCAGGAGGTTAAGTATATATCACAGTTCTTTTTGGTTCCTCATCATTATTTTTTACATGACCCTTAGGGCTCTTTGTTCATCTGGATGCTAAAGAACATGTATGGTTTTCAGTGGCTTAGTTGCTTGAGACAATTTTGCTAAGTTGGCAATATTGGCTTCTCTCTTACTTCTGGATTGTCTTTCAGATGATTCAGATTGATTATTTCACCGAATATTATTGTCATTATTTGATATAGGTAGTCGGAGAACCACTTCTATATCTAGTGGGCCAGGTAGCAAGGATACAATAGCTAGTCTCTTGGCTTCATTGATGGAAGTGGTGAGGACAACAGTGGCATGCGAGTGTGTTTATATTCGAGCAATGGTGATCAAAGCATTGATCTGGATGCAAAGTCCATATGAATCTTTTGAAGAACTAGGATCTATTATTGCATCAGAGCTTTCGGATCCATCTTGGCCTGCACCACTTCTGAATGACATCTTGCTCACTTTGCATGCTCGTTTTAAGGTATGTGACTCACCTAATTGTCATAATGGCTTATATGACAGAGCATGGCTGTGACCAGTGGGTATAGGTCTTGATGTACCGCTGCATTTATACTCATGATCCAGCTAATTGAGATTTCTTATAGCCCTTTGAAGCATTTTCATTGGTTCTTGTTTGAAACAGACTTTTGTTTCCTTAGATTAGGTAGGCTGATTTTCCCCCTGGAAAGCGGAGTGATAAGATTTCATGAGAAAGTTATCTAGGGGTTATTACACCCATACCAAACTGTACAAATTCTAATGTACTGTTTAATGTGAAAAGTGGTTCTTCAGTAACCCACAACCTTAAAACAAACAAGGTCCATTGAAGGTGGCGTCTTCGACTTCCCATTGTTGTCTTTTGCTCCATTTATTGTGGAAAGCAGCTGATGATTTCATTGATTAAGGGGGGAAAAGTTTTTTTTTTCTCTGGGGAAAAGTATCTATTGTTAAATTAAAATGCTAGTTGCTGAAGATCTGTTATACTCTGTGAGATTTGTATGAACTAGTTGTCAGTTGAAGTCAACGCGTCTGCTTCCTTATATCTCCTGTGTCTTCTAGCTTCCAATTATTTCAGTGTGTTTTATTCCCTATAGCAGCTTGTCCTTTCTATGATAATGTTGGTCATCTATGTATGGGCTTTTGTTGTTCAGGCTACTCCAGATATGGCTGTCACTCTTCTTGAAATTGCAAGGATATTTGCAACGAAGGTTCCTGGGAAGATAGATGCTGATGTCTTACAATTACTGTGGAAAGTATGTTTTCTGACCAATGGATTTATTGTTGTTTTCTGATACTATTTTGTGCCTTTGCAGTTGGTCATATCCCTATTTCCTCCCTCCTTATGGCTAAAATAACTCTCAACAGCTAAAATTTAGGCGTGCATCTACATGGGCAATTGCTTACTTTTTTTGTTTTAAGTTACCAATCTGCTTGTTTTCATATATGTGCCACCTGTTACCATATGTATCTGTGCATTCAACTATGGCCAAGATTGTACCTATTATATCTGCTTTCTTTTCACTGTTGGAGCTCAATTTTTACTTATTCTCTCTCTCTCTCTCTCTCTCTCTCTCTCTCTCTCTGTTTTGTTACCTGTTGGTCGTGTCTTTCTTGTGTCACTCCTCCAGTCCTATATATTTCTTGTTTTCACATCTTAATCCACATTGTGAAATAAACTAAATTAAAGGTATTTAGGTGCTGATGATTTATTTTCACCTGCTTGTCTGTCGCTAGATGATATCATCTGCATTAACACATATTAATGTATTTTTCCCCTCTTAACAGACATGTCTTGTTGGAGCTGGTCCTGATGGGAAGCACACTGCTTTGGAAGCAGTTACTGTTGTTCTTGATTTACCACCACCTCAACCGGGGTCTATGTTGGGTCTTACCTCAGTCGATACTGTGTCTGCGTCCGATCCAAAGTCAGCTCTTGCACTACAGAGGCTTGTCCAAGCAGCAGTAAGAATTTTGTTTTCCTGTTTAAATAATTGTGGAAACTCTGGTTCAATTTTTGCTTGATCTGCATTTGGACATTAATGCATTTCTCCTCATAATTGCATATATATCTGGGCAGGTTTGGTTCCTTGGAGAAAATGCAAACTATGCTGCTTCTGAATATGCTTGGGAATCTGCAACTCCTCCTGGTACTGCTTTGATGATGTTGGATGCAGATAAAATGGTTGCAGCTGCTAGTTCTCGTAATCCTACTTTAGCTGGTGCCTTAACTCGACTGCAGAGGTGTGCTTTCAGTGGCAGCTGGGAGGTATAAGTTAATATGTGCTTGGTTACTCTGCTGTCTGCATCATAACACAACCAAACTCTTAAAACTTGATTTAAATTTCCAACTTTAAAGAAAGTTTAGGTCATTAAAGAAGTACTCATAATTCTTCTTCCGCATCAGAACATGTGAATTGTTGTCTGTAAACATGAAATGTAAGATGTTCACCTTGACTGCACTCAGCAGAATTTTTTATTTGTCCTGTCACACTCTCTATGTCAAGCAAAAGTTTGCGATAACAGATGGTGCTCTCTCTCTTCTGCAATTATCCTAGGTCAATAAAGACAACAGGCACTCTCCTTTACTCTGTTAGGAAATTTTGTTACAATTGAGCACTGAAATCCATGTTTTCCAAGTTTCAAAGATGCTATCCGTATGATACATTAGATATGGTTTCAGAACAATGCTGTTCTTTTCCAGAGATAATGGGGGATTTCCAGATTTTGTTTTCCTTTAACTTCAAAATGTTTTGGCTGGGATGTTATGCGAGTTCTTAGTTCCTGTATTATTAGGTACATTTTTTAATAAGAACAGACCCTTTAGGCACTGACTCTCTTAAGATACTCATTGTCATCCTGCTAATAGACATAGAAAGCACTCTATTATCATACCTCAGGTTATTCTTGCTTCTTCTATTTTATTCTAAAGGGGGTTCATGTGAAAGCAAGTTCTGGTCTATGTTACATGTGTGCGAAAAGGAGACAATTTTCTAGAATTGTTCTTATTAGGTATTTGTTGGAGATTTTTATGATGAGAATATTACAGCACGGATTTTTCAGAAATTTCTGAAAATTTGAAAATTCATTTGCCCAACTTTACAGGCAAGTAGGTATATCAGGTTGTCTCTTCGCCACTGGCTATTGAGTATCAAGTCTTTGCATGTGGAGTTATTTGGAAAACGACTTCTGTATTCCCATGAGTTCGGTAGCTGTAAAATTTGTTTGTTTTTGCTCTTAGGTTTATTTCTGCTTTCCTTTATAAAGCTAAGTTTCCTATTAAAATTCTAGGTTCGCATTATTGCTGCTCAAGCTCTCACTACCATGGCAATCAGGTCCGGCGAGCCATTTAGACTACAGATATATGAATTCTTGCATGCTTTAGCTCAGGGTGGTATGCAGTCTCAAATTTCAGAGATGCACGTCAGTAATGGTGAAGATCAAGGTGCCAGTGGTACTGGTCTCGGAGTTTTAATAAGTCCAATGCTAAAGGTTCTTGATGAAATGTATATGGCACAAGATGAGCTGATTAAGTAAGTTTCATTTGTTTCTTCTTTTGTGTCTACGTTTCTCATTTCAGAAATCCTGATGTTTTTTATTTGGATACTCAGGGACATACGTCACCATGATAATGCGAAGAAGGAATGGACAGATGAAGAATTGAAGAAGCTATATGAAACACATGAGAGGTTGTTAGATCAGGTTTCGCTGTTCTGTTATGTTCCAAGAACAAAGTATCTACCTTTGGGCCCGATAAGGTACAATTGCATTAAGTACTCTGTCGTTGTTTATGCAGATTTTATTGCTAAAAAGTGTGGAACAATGTAGGTAGATTATGCAAGAAACATTGTGTTCCACCATTTTCATTCCGAAATAGCTTTTCATAAAACAATGATTGCAGTGGCCTTGTATTTTTTAAAGTAATCCCTGGGAGCTCATGACCATATAAATCCATTCGTGTAATTGAAAGTTTGACAGCCCTAGGTTTTTAAATCTCATAGTCTTATGTATTTCAAAAAAACAGTACAAAGAATGGTGCATGGTCTAAAAGAATCATCTGATGAAAGTGAATATTGCGATTTGTTTTTCATGAAAATGCAGCTGTAACTTCCACAAAACTTAGTTATGCAGTGACAGTTCCCTGCGATTAAATTACTTGTTTGAACACCTCATTGTTCTAGCCTTGGTTTTTATGCCATAGTATTTGATTGTTATGTTCTTGTCGGAGTGGGATAATTGGTGAAGCTTGTAATAGACGTATGTCAAGATAATGTTTTGTACCTTTATCAAGTTTCAGCACTTCACAATCCATTTTTGTGCTTCTGTTCTGATTTGGAATTGATGTTCAACGCAAGCTTAATCTTGGAAACTTATTTATTAACTTTGTACTTATCATGACATAAGCCAGAGCTGAGAGCTAATCAGACTGGTGAAGTTTCTCCTCCAAAGGATTAGCTTCACCAATATCAATTTAAACAGTGATCTCTTGTTACTTCAATTGCTCAAATTAGTTGCAAAATTTCCAAGTTTAAAAACCTAAATTTAATTTACTATTCTGAAATTCCAGTTCTCAGTTACAAAGAAATGCTTCATATAATAAGTTGCTGCTCACGGGAGATTTATGAGTAATGATTAATTAGAATTGTTATATTCTTATTTTGTCAATCAAATTATTGAAGTTTACATCACTGTTACAACTCATTCTTCCTTGCACTTTTCTGCCCTGAATCTTATGACAGTGCAAAACTTATTGATGTGTACCGCACAAAGCATAATATAAGTGCTTCGACTGGTTTGAGTGATCCAGCTGTTGCCACTGGAATATCGGATCTAATATATGATTCCAAACCAGCTCATGCTGAGCCAGAGACACTTGACGATGACCTAGTAAATGCTTGGGCTACAAACCTTGGTGATGACGGCTTGTGGGGTAAAAATGCACCGGCTATGAGCAGGGTATGTAGTTTGTTTTGTCTAGGATGGCATATATGTTTCTGTTTGTGAATTATTTTTTTCCTTCAAAGAGAGAACAACTGCTATATTTCTTTTGAAATTGTTCCTCTACTTCCCAGGAGGAAGCCTTGCTTCTATTTCACCTTAAACTGAAAGCTAAAACTTGTAGTCATTAATCTGCTGATCTCTCTTACACTATCTGCCTGTGAGCCTGGAATGACTTTTGTGGTTATTAATTTTTTTCAGGGGATTACTTTCCTTTTGGAACTCTTTAGAACTTGTCATTTCCCGATGTCATTTTTCTTGTCCCTTCTTTTGCCTTGTTAAAGTCACGTATTCAGGTCAATCATGGACGTGATTAGGAGGGTTTACTTTTACCAAGCAAGAGGTCTGGCTTGAGTCTCATCATTCCCCTCTCCGATTCCATATAACTGAAAGATATATCTGCATACATGTTCTGGAGTTTTAATTGTGATTTCAAGATAATATGGTGGATTACCCTTTTCATGTAGAAGGAGATTGTCTGCATATACACTTTCATTGTCAGATAATTCTGCATTTCCCTTTTTTCTTAATCTCATTTCCTATAAAATTCAATAGCTTTGTTGACCTTGTAATGCACCATTGATTCATGGTGCTGGATATCTTGCTGGATATCTGTGCTTTCCATGTTCTTCAATAAGTTTTCCCTCACCCAGGTTGTGTAACAACTAGGCATTATATGGTCTGTTCAGACGTCAACTTAAGTGTCATGCAGAATCTTATATGGTCAAGATATTGTGATCTGAGATCCTTGTATATAGTGAATCAGTTTTCTTTTTTCAGGTTAACGACTTTCTTGCTGGTGCTGGAACTGATGCTCCTGATGTTGAGGAGGAGAACATCTTTTCTCGGCCTTCAGTGAGTTATGATGATATGTGGGCGAAGACACTCTTGGAAACTACAGAAGTTGATGTGAGCTATGCTAAACTGTTCAGTGATTGCAATAGCAGTAGTGTATGAGGGAGGCTGCATGCATACGTTAAGCTAATTTTCCATATCTGTCATGAATTATATGCAGGAAGATGATGGAAGGTCATCTGGCACATCTTCCCCAGAGTCGACAGGATCAGTTGAAACTTCAATATCATCCCACTTTGGTGGAATGAACTATCCTTCATTGTTCAGTTCCAAACCATCCTATGGTTCTTCACAGGCAACGGTGTGCATGTTATGCCATCTAGTTTGTCTTTAGTGACCCTAAATGTTTATTTGTGAGAATGTGTCGCTTGTTGAAGCTGCTTTCTTTTCAATCTCTTAATAATCTTTTACTTTTTCCCCTTCCATGAGAAAACAAGTACAAGTGTGTGCGCGTGTGTAGAGTGAAAAAATGATATGAGGATTTTTCCACAAAGCAAAAAAAGGGAAAGATGAAGAGCTAGTGTTTGTGTGCTACAGTGAAGCTAACTTGAAAACTCTGCAATGACTATTACTTATTTGATGAAACCATACCTAATGGAATAAGGCTTGGTTTGTTGTTATGATAAACTATAATTCCTCTATACTGTTAATGAACAGGAGAGGTCTGGAACAAGCAGGTTTAGCAGCATGCCTGTTGGTGGTCCCTCGATATACGAGGGTGTAAGCTCTCCGGTTAGTTCACAAAATCCCGCAATCACATTCTTTCTATCTGCCATTTTTGTTTTGCCAGTTCTTTTGATTGGCGCTCTAATCCAGCTGACCAAGTGACTTTGACCTTTTTCCCCCAGATTAGGGAAGAGCCTCCGTCATACGAATCATCCGTTATGCGACGTAATGAATCATTTGAGAATCCTTTGGCTGGGCATGGCTCCCAAAGTTTTGGTTCCCAGGATGATGACAGGACTACATCTGGGAATCCACAATTTGGAACCGCTCTATATGACTTCACTGCTGGGGGAGACGACGAGGTTATTCACTGAGCAGAAAAATGACTGACTATTGATTACTGAATGTTTGACCTTCCAAATCACCAATTGTGCACAACATTTACGCTTCTACTTTGATAGAGAATCTCGTGATCTGTGCTTTTTTGATAGAACGTAGTGACAAATTCTGTGGGAGAAATTGTCTAGCATTTTCTCGGTCTTCTGGTATCTTGAATTGGATTAGACAATTGATTTTTTTTTTACCTATAGCCTGCGCTTTTTATGGAACATTTTCTTCAAGCTCTCATGAGTTACAAATAGCCGCTTGTTGAGAGACATGTTTGTGACTAATTTGCGATATTTCTTGCAGTTAAATTTGACAGCAGGAGAAGAGGTAGAAATTGAGGATGAAGTCGATGGCTGGTTTTATGTGAGTATACCCTGGGTCTTTTTGCAAATTTTGTTACATTCTTTTCTATTGGATCCCATACATAATCTATGGAATCTGACTTTGTCGCTAGTGGTAGCATGATCTATATAACCATGCTATATGATGCTTCATTTATCTGATCTTTTACTAAACCCAATAGCCGGGATGATTCGTCTTCTTTTCGGAACTAATTGTCTTTCCCGTTAATTGTAAGTATCAGGATTTATGCCCATACATTCAAATTTGCGTTCCACTCTTACTGCAGGTCAAGAAAAAGCGCCCAGGACGGGATGGGAAAATGGCTGGGCTCGTTCCTGTACTATATGTCAGTCAATCTTAAGAGATGATTTTGCAAGATCCTCTTCACTCTGACGCATGGTTTTTTTTTGTGTCAACATGACGAGCCTATAATTTCATACACGAGTAGCGGAAGCACGCCTCCCGCTCTATGGGCCCGGGAATTTCGATCTGCTAGAGATTTTTTGACCAGCGGGCTTGCTCGTGACTGAGTAGCCCCACCCAGCTGTATGTTAGATACTCGTGATTTCTCATTTCAGATTCTCTCTGGCAATCTGGGATTTCAAAAGAGAAGTGCCGGTGTGGGAATTCTATTAAGTTGCAGCTGTATAATAGTGTATTCAGATCATACTTTTGTTCCCGTATTCTAAAATTTTTTCATTGTTGAAGAGCACTCTGATATATACATGTGTAGGTTTTTTCTTTCTTCGTGTGATTGTTTTGGAGCATTTGTAGACTGCCAATGTCAATGGATATCCTCTGCAAAGGCTTTTCTATGCAGTAATACTTACGACTTTCGGCTCAATTCCACGCCCAAAGCCCAGTTGACAATAGAAGCCTTGCACTCGGCATTCAATTCGATTTGTTCTTCATCTCGTCTCATGGGGGAAGTGTTTTGCCCCAGCATTTCCAGAACAGCAATGTTTCTGTAACAGTAGGTTTGATATTGGATATCCTGAGTTGTTTTATTAATCATCGCTCTTGTGGCAACATCAGTACGCTGGTGATATTCAGCAGAACTGGCGACAACCGGCGAAAAGTGATAATAGTAACAAGCATCGTACATGTGTTTTGAATAGTCGGTAACAGGCAGAGATTCATCTGATGATTGGTAACTTCGTTTCTTGATCATCCAAATCCGATCCAACCACCAGTTGCTGAACCAAACGCCGCATCGAAGCGTGTGATGACCCGTGTTCTAGCACAGCCGTCCGGCTCTTATGCCTCATCTCCTTCACCTTGCTCCTCACCTCGCCGCTGCCGTCCATCAAACGCCTCAGCCCTCTCTCCAGCTCCTCGGCCGATACCAATGCGCTCCCCTCCCTATAATCCAACCTAATCTCGACGGCCAATCCCAGCTCCACCACCATCTGGAACGCATTCATCTGCTGCTCCGAATAGAGGGGCCACGTGGCCGTCGGTACGCCGTACCACAAGCTCTCTAATATGGAGTTCCACCCACAGTGCGACACGAACCCACCTATAGCTTCATGGGCCAGGATGGTTACTTGCGGAACCCACCCGCAAACCAAGCCGATCTCAGCCGTCCGGTCCCGGAACCCTTCCGGCAATGCTTGATCGATGTTCGCATAGTCACTCGGAAGGTCCAATTTACCCCTCGGTGGCTCCCGTAGCGACCATAAGAACCGGAACCCGGACCGCTCGAGCCCATTCGCTATCTCTCTCACCTGAGGCGCGCCCAGGCTCCCCATGCTCCCGAAGCAGAGGAGCACCACCGACGAAGGCGGCTGCTTATCGAGCCACCGCAGGACGGCTTCTTGCTGGCACCTCTGCGGGTGCCACTCGACCGGTCCAGCGAGGTCTAGAACCGGTCCGACCGAATAGACCGGCGGCGACACGCTCGCCCTGAGCGACTCCAGCGCGTGCCCTTCCAGCTCCTCGAAAGTATTCACGACAATCCCCTCGGTCCCGCCATACCTTTCCGCATGGGCTACAGACCAGGCAAGCGCATCCTTCCACTTGAGAACCGAAGAGGGCAAGACTCGCTTCGGGACTGAGTTGACGAAACTCGGAACGGCCAACTCAATGCCCATGTCCTCGGACTCGACCGCCTTCCTAGCTTCAGGGTCCAACAGGTAGAGCATGAACCCGAGAAAGCTCGCCGGCGAGGGGAAGAAGAGGTAGTGAGGGATGCCCAGCTCCCGAGCCACGTCGGCCATGGGCGTGGTGAACATGTCCAAGAACAGAGCGGCGACCTGGGCCCCCGTTGACCTGAGGTCGACCAAGGCTTGCTTGACGAGACGCGCGTGGCTGGCGATGTGCAGAGAGAGGTAAGCCAAGGGGGACTGGTACTCGCTCGGGTGAGGCGGGTCGGGCAGGGGGAGGTGGACGAAGCGGAGGTTGCCCGCGGCGGCGCGTGAGCGGACGTAGGTGCTGGCGATGGCCCGGTGGGGGTCGGTGATGACGAGGATGGTGGAGCGGAACCGAGGGTGGTGGCTGGCCAGGAGCTGCGCGAATTCGACGGCGGGGACGTTGTTGCCGATCCCCGGCGTGGCCACAAACACCATCTCCACCTGTCCGCTTCCCATGGCTTCTTCTGGCTTTTCCTGTCCTATTACCGCCGGAACTCTTCCCAAGAAATTGCTTCTATGAGCAGCTCGCAAGTCCATGTCGTCTTTTACGACCCCGTGATTGAAATTTTGTTATCAAGTCTCATCTCCTAGGTTGGTGGTCCACCACAGCACTGTCTTCGACTATGAACAGGTAGAGAGAAAATCTCCGGCTGAGATTTTTGAATTTATCGCATAATGGAAAGTCTCTAACTTACAGAATACCCTTTTTCTGAGTCCTCCACAGGTATATCTCGTGGGTGACGGCACTTATGAACTGACGATAGTCACCCGGCTTATGTATTTTCATATACTCTCTCACTCTACTATTACGTAGGTGGATATCGTTTCACCAAAGTAATGAAAATCCTACGTGAGGATGACATTGATGAAAATTTTGAGGAAAATTCTTACATCGAGCAACGCATTGATTGGCCGACTCGTTGCTGTACTGATAGAGTCCAGCCAAATCGGCTATTGATACTCTAGGAATTTTTTGTGTAGAATTGAGCATGTGATTGATTTTCAATCTCTACCCAATTATAAGCAGAATTTGGTGCCCTGTTAGGACCTATTTGGTAACATTTTTATTTCTCTATTTTTTTCTTCTTTTGTTTCCTAGAAAATCCATTTACGTACGTCAGTTAATTTCTCTATTCCTTGGAATAGATCAGTCCCGAAGGAATAGATTTGGAGCATAAACAAGAAGTGAAAAAAAATCTACCTCTCTATTTTCGGGAACAAAAAGAGAAACAATGTCATTTTAAAGAAACAAGTTCGATGTAACCTAAACCCTAAAATTCTAAACCCTAAACCCTTCACCCTACAACTTGGACCCTAGACTCTACACCTTAAACCTTAAACACTACACCCTACACCTTAAACCCTACACCCCACTCCTTAAACCCTATAACCTATACCTCCACCCTAGACCCTAGACCCTAAAGTTCAAAAGGTCTATACACCTGTTAATTGTAATGCCCAAAGATTTACTGTCAACCTCCTCATATTGTGAGTTATAAATTAGCGAAACTCTCTGCTACCCTTTCCAGCCATCTATCTTTAACTAACTATTACGTTGGATTTTCTAAGGCCATCTTAGAATATCTTGATCAGTTAAGTCCTTACAAAAGTCCAGTTTTATTCAAATATGAATTGTTAATTCTCAACTGATATTTTTATAATTAAATGGAAAAAATTGGGAATAGAAATTTTTAGGGTCATAACAAATGCATTTATATTCTTTTTTTTATTTCGGGAATAGATATTTTGTGCAGTAACCAAACGTGTTATTCTACTTAGAAACCAATCAAGAGAATAGAAATAGAAAAAACTATTTCTAAATAGAAATTTTTTCCAGAAACATAAATATTACCTTACGCACCCTAAGTGTGCCAAATAAAGGGAGTTTTTGAAAATGACAATTTGAAAAAGCCCAAGTCTTAAACTTTTCTATTGCGCTTGCTTTTCTCGGGAATTTAGATTAATACTTTAACCGCCGCTTTTCTAGGGAATTGTTTCTAAGCTGCTCATTTGTTCCTCCGTCACGTTGGCTATGAAGACCGAGGGAGAAAATGATGACAATGTGGGCTTTTATATCCCACCATCAGCATTTATTTACTAGTAGTTATGGATTTTGAATCCATAGATAACTTCCTAGTACTATCTACAGTTCCTAGTAAGAAGTAACAAATTGTAGACACGATCTCTAATTTTCTATCACTGTTTATTTACAAGAGGTCACAAATCTTGAGATTGTAGGCATAATCATTTAGCAATCACGTGCTCGTGTCGTTCCGTTGTCTTCTCCTAGACTGATGTGTTGGCAATCCCTTGTTCAGAAATGACATTGCCTCAACACTTCACCAAAATGTGAGACAGTTTGATGTCAATGATTTTGTCTATCAAAAGATTGTTCGCTGTCGGCAATTTCGTCGATCAATTTCCTTCAAGCTGTCGATTGGTGAGGCTCCTCATCAATGGCCTCTGCAATAATCTCACCATTTTGTTGTATTGACATCCTGCACTATCGATGACTCTTAATGCCTGCTGATTTTTTTTTTCATTGCTAACCCTTGTTTTGACCAGACTTTGTTCTCATTGGCTAAGTTTGCTCTCGTTGATATTGAACTTTGTTCTCATCGGCTGAGCCTGCTCTCGTTGATATCGACCAAGAATTGGCCATTGTTTTGTCTGTTAAAAGATTCGTGTAAGAGTTTTCTCGCGTGTTATTTTAAGATGACCGATAATATATGGTTTCTGGTAACTAGTTATTTCTTACATCAAGTGCATCCGCATCTTTACATGTATCGATCTTAGTTTGACTTCACACTGGTACACTGTAATATGATGAATTAGAGTATATGATTCATCGAAGTTGTCATTTCCTTGAGAAAAAAGCATATATGTGGATAGATTCATGTGTTGTGCATTGTGCTCAACTTTGTGGTGAGTCTTACTTATTTCAGGTGTCCATCAGAGGCAACCCGCCATGGAAACATCCAATAGATAAAACATGATAAGTAGCCCAGCTTCAGCCACAACTTCTTGTAAAGATGGTTATTAGTTAGTTGCAGATTAAAGAACCATGCTTAAATAGTCTGAGTTCCAAAAGCAAAATGTGCATTAATCAAAGTTATCTTGCTGTTGAAAAGACGCGTCCAAATCTGGTATGGTTTAGCAATCAAACGACTTAGGAAATCACTGGAATGAAACCCCGTTTGGTTTGAGTAAACCTGGATAGCTTCTCAAGCAAAAATGTCATTCAGTGTGCCATTCTAAGCTCGTTAATGAGTATGACTCCAATTTGATAAATCAAGAATGTGATGGTATTTCTCTCTTGCTTGTTCGGGCGTGTCCTTACGAGTTGTTTAAGTTGCTAGTCAACAATTTATAAAAGGGAAGAAGAAAACAAGAAAATGAGAATGGCTTTTATCGTCGCATTAATGCATTCCACTCTCTGATTACCATCAGCCTCTGTTTTCGAAATGTCTTCTTATTCAGCTTCTTATCTTCATGTTTTTCCTTTTAAGTTTCGTTCGTAGGTACATGTTTATACTTCCCTCTTTCTCAGTTATGTATATGTCATCAATCTACATTGCCAATTCACTTCGTTCACAGCGCGGGAATTCTGTCAGTCACCCCTGTATAATAGTATATCCATTTTATACTTTTGTTTCCGTATTCTAAATTTCATCATTGATTGAAGAGCACTCTGATATATATGCAGGTTTGCCATTCTTTGTGTGATTATTTTGTCTAGATGTTGTCGTTGCCTACGGCTGATGGAGCATTTCAAGTTTGCCAATGTCAATGGATATCCTGCAAAGGTTTTTCTACAGTAATACATGCAGATGTTGGCTCAATTCCATGCAGTTGCAGAACCCCCAAGAACCTGTTCAAGATATGCCTTGCATTCAGCATTCAATTCGATTTATTTATTTATTTCATAGGGAAGTGTTTGCGCAGCATTTGAAGGACAGTTGAAGTGGGGATGTTTCTGTAACAGGAGGTATGGTAGACATAATGCACATCCTTAGTTGTTTTATTAGTTATATCTCTTCTGGAAACATTAAGTACGCTGGTGATGTTCTGAGAACCGGCGAAAATGAAAATAACGAGAATCATACATGTGTGTTGAATTGTTGGTAACGGGCAAGAGGTTCATATGATAAGTGGTAACTTCGTTTCATGATCATCCAAATCCAACCCAACCAGCAGTTGCTGCGCCAAACGCCTCATTGAAGCATGTGATGACCCACGTTCCGTCACGGCCATCCGGCTCTTATCCCTCATCTCCTTCACCTTGCTCCTCACCTCGCCGCCACCTTCCATCAAACACCTCAGCCCTCTCTCCAACTCCTTGGCCGACACCAACGCGCTCCCCTCCCTGTAATCCAACCTGATCTCCACCGCCAATCCCAGCTCCACCACCATCTGAAACGCATTCATCTGCTGCTCCGCGTAGATGGGCCACGTGGCCGTCGGTACGCCGCACCACAGGCTCTCTAATATGGAGTTCCAACCGCAGTGCGAGACGAACCCACCAATAGCCATATGGGCCAGGATGGTTACTTGCGGAACCCACCCGCAAACCAAGCCGATCTCGGCCGTCCTGTCCAGGAACCCTTCCGGTAATGCTTGATCTATACTCTCATAGTCACCTGGAAGGTCCAACTTACCCCTCGGTGGCTCGCGTAATGACCACAAGAACTGGAAACCGGACCGCTCGAGCCCAGCCGCCATCTCTCTCACCTGAGGCGCGCCCAGGCTCCCCATGCTCCCAAAGCACAGGAACACCACCGATGAAGGTGGCTGCTTATCGAGCCACTGCAGGATGGCTTCTTGCTCGGCCCTTTGCGGGTGCCACTTGACCGGTCCATCGAGGTCTATTACCGGTCCCACCGAATAAACAGGCGGCAATGCGCTCGCCCTCAGCGACTGGAGTGCATGCCCCTCGAGCTCGTCGAAAGTATTTATCGCAATCCCCGTGAACCCACAATACCTCCCCGCATGGGCTAAAAACAAGCTTAACGCATCCTTCCACTTCAGAACTAAAGAGGGCAAGACTCGCTTGGGCACTTTGTTGACGAAACTCGGAATGGGCAACTCAGTGCTCATGTCCTCAGACTCAATCGCCTTCCTAGCTTCAGGGTCTAACAGATAGAGCGTGAACCCAAGAAAGCTCGCCGGGGATGCAAAGAAGAGGTAGTGAGGGATGCCCAGCTCGCGAGCCACGTCGGCCATGGGCGTAGTGAACATATCCAAGAACAAAGCGGCGACTCGGGCCCCCGTTGCCCTGAGGTTGACGATGGCTTGTTTGACGAGAGGCGCATGGTTCGCGATGTGCAGAGAGACGTAAGCGAAGGCGGACTGGTACTCGCTTGGATGAGGCGGGTCTGCCTGAGGGAGGTGGACGAAGTGGAGGTTGCCGGCACCGGAAGAGGAGGCGGCGATTCGTGAGCAGACGTAGGAGCTGATGAGGGGCCGGTGGGGATCGGTGACGATGAGGACGGTGGAGTGGAACCGAGGGTCATGGTCGGCCAGGCGTCGGGCGAATTCGACTGCGGGGACAAGGTTCCCGATCGCCGGCGTGGCCACAAACAACACCTCCACCTCTCCTCTTCCCATGGCTTCTCTTGGTTTTTTGTCCTGAATTTTGGTCCGACTCTTTCGAGGCTGCACTTAGCCAACCATTACAAGATATTTTCGTTTACGACGACGAAACTAGGTAGCAACTCACAAGTCCGTGTCGTCCATGACAACGCATACTTGGAAAAGTCATACCATGAAATGCTCACACCATTGAATTTGTCAACAGTCTATCTCTTAATTTTTATCACATGATGGGAAAGTCTCTAGCTTATGAAGTACCCTTTTAGGTCCCTCCAAAAGTATATCTCGTGAGTGACGGCACTTCCGAATTAATTACATTCACCCAATTCTCGTATTTTCCTCATATTTATTACTCTCTTTTTATCTAGTTGATTACTCTTTAGTGGTGTTAGAGTATCGTGGTGTGATATCTTATGATAACCCAATAATGTATGTCCCGTGTCCCTGAGAGTCTACTCGCTGTAGAAATATCTAATAGGATCAACTACGATACGTAGCCTAGCTTGGCCTTGCCCAATCACCAGTGGCTCTTGCTCGTGGGCTTGTTAGCAGTTAAAAAAAAATTAATAGATAGAAAGGAAAGAAATATAAAAAACAATCCGAAAATTACAAAAATTGTCCACATCAACACCAGCCATACCATATAGGATGCCCGACGTCCATGTTATCGACTTTTGATCAAAATTAGCCTAAAGGACTACGTTGACAAATTGTCAAAGATTTAGGACTAAATTGATACGATTGAAAGGTTTATGACTGAATTGGCCGATATACAATAGGTTTATGACTTTTTGGACAATTTTTACTATCAAATTTGTCTAGCATAGAAAAAACACGTACAAATCCCACTTGGCATGGCAACCAAACTACTTAAGGAATCCCTTTTCCTTGATGTGTTTTAATGGCGTAATGTCCGTTATAGTGAAGAATTCTCCCGACTCTGAACAGAACACATTTAATTCTTTCGTAATCTTGGAAGGATTCTCAAGAAGAATGTCATTCGATGTTTCTATGCAAGCTAGTTTGTAAGAATCTTTGTAAGATCATTCAACGTATATCGGCAATGACAAATGGTCATTGTTGCTCTTGTAAGAGTAGTTTTGCCTCTAATTTGATAAATCAACAATGTGATGAATTGTCTCTCTTGCTTGTTCGAGCGTGCCTTAGCGAGTTGTAGCCAATAGATGATGACCGTTTTAGTGGTACTAATGATTGTCCATTATCTCTGTCTTGTTGAAGTTTCTAGTGAACAATATACAGAAGAAGTAGAAAACGTGAATGGCATCCTCTTTGCCTCCAAGGCTCCATCAGCAGCCCCAGCAAGCGAAACTGATATGTTTGGTCAATTTTCTTATCTCGGAAAAATTATCCAAGAAGTTTTAAACTTATTGTACGAAAACTAATTCGGTTCTAAACTTTTCAATTGTACCAATTTAGTCCCAAACCTATTATACGGCATCCAATTAAGTCTTAAACCTTTCAATTATGTCAATTTATTTCTAAACCTTTTGGCGATTTACCAATTTAGTTCTAATCTTTTCAATTGTGCCTACTTACATATGGCTAACTAAGTCCACCTCCTCAGTCGAGTGTAAAGCAAGTCATCCTCGCTCAACTAAAGGTTCACAAAGATTGCAGCCACTAACTTCACGTAGAGAATGAATGTATGGAAGCCGAGAGTGTAGCGTAGCGTAGCGAAAACAGCACTTCAAGTTAATAGAGATCAAGATCATCATGGACACCATGAAATGCACGTTTGTTTTTCCCTGTGCAAATGCCTCTGTATACGTACTGTGGACAGAGGGAAAAGGTTACTTGAAGAGAGACGCAATATCCAAAGATGGGGTTACTTCCTTTTTCCATAAAAGGGAGGTTCCTTAGAAGATGATAAATTTTCCCAAAGCTGATGGGCTTCACTTCTGCCATTTTTGGAGAAAACAGACTCAGACAAAGGATGGTGAAAAAGGGATTGACACAAACAAGACAATCAACGTCTGACTTAGATTTTACTTCCCCTTAACAACACCAAACAAAACCCAAGACTCAAGTCACTTAAACGGATCATCATGGCTGAGAGAGAGAGAGAGAGAGAGAGAGAGATTCTCTTATCACTTTTGACTTTCTCAGATGTGAAAGCTTTTTTTCGTGTAGTTCGCACCAGACTGGGAAAAAATCCGACACTGAAAAAGGGATTAGACGTATGAGCTGACAAAAACTGCGTTGTGTCCTTCACTCTGCATTAGGGTTTTCGGTTTCCTTGTCGCCACTTTCGTTTCTCTTTTCATCCATGATCAAACCATCTAAAGGGAAGACTCCTACGAATTTCATTATCTTATCGTCAATAGCTATAATTAACCTACACAAAAGTTATCTAATCTTTTCCTTCGGTCGGAGAACAACCGTGAAAGATATGGATGGATTGTTTTATGTATATTCGGTACACATGCAAATACTTATAGAGAGTATCGTGATTTAAGCTTATAGGAAGTGTCATGATTTGAGCTCATGAGTCTCAAATTATGCTCTATTAATTACTGAATTCCTCAACCATCCTCCCCAAATGTTTAAACTATTCCAAAAATGGAGCACATTGATATTTCTTAAATTTTTTTTTCTTTAATTTAGGCACGAAGGAAGCCCCAAAATCAGTTTAACAGAAAAATTAGCATCAAATGAAAATATGAGCATATATTATGTAATTGTGCACTTCAAATGTACATTGATGGACCTCTTTCTATTATGCATCTGACAATGACGATTAGTAGCACAAATAAGTGGGAGGAATATAATGTATGACTTTAGTGATCAAAGATTAGAAATTGAAGGTGAAACTGAAACATCGATGTAAGTTAGAAGGTCAATATAAGGATATATATGTCATTCAGTTGCTTTATTTTTAAAATAATTTATGACAAAGAAGCCCATCTATATAAATCTTGGGTCCAAAAACAGTAACTCATGGATGAAGTAATATATGAGCCAAAATTAGGGTGAATGACTCCAATGTGAAAATTTTTGCACTTTATGGTTTGTTGGGAATCAAACTATTATTATGCACCTCATTCACGCATTAAATATCCGTGCTTAAGGACTAACCAATTCGATGGAACTATTTTTTTTTTTTTACGTTTTTTCCCATTCTATCCGGCATCATCCATTCCGTCCCCTTATTACAAAATGTTTACTTTACCTATATACTGTTTATGTGGCCTTTTATTATCTTAACCATATGAAATTGCTAAATAGTACATTGAATATGAATTATCATATGTGACATTACATATGGACGACTAAAACAAACATATTGCTTGAGATGACATTGCAAAGGATGCAAACCATTTATTCCTTCTTTATGTCCCAACGTGTGTCTCACATGTTGATCTCAGCCAACATCTAGCTTGGCTTTGATTTTGCCAAAAAAAATGTCGATCTCATCGTCATAAGTGTCCCATATCGAGACTCAATCCAAAGTACAGAGTCCATACCAGTGTAAAATCCAACAAATAGTAGTAGCTACATTAGAATGCATAGACCAAGTTCTTATGGCTTATAAAATTGGTACAATAAGTTATATATTGTATGCTTCAGTCGATATGCGCAATGATAGCAGTAAAAAGGGAACTCTAATGCATTTATCTTGTTGCACTAGAAGGACATGGTGGGTTACCATTATCCTTTTTGTAGTGGCGAATATTATGTGTTCCTAAGAAAAGAAAAGGAATTTTTCCATATTAATCGTTATGTTAATGGTGATTTATAATCACTAGTATCTTAATTGAACCCCAAGCCCTAATTGCACCAGTCATTCTCTCACCGTTTAGTCTCTTAGTTTCTAACTTAGCAAAAAAAAAAAAAGAGGACTCGATCTCTTAGTTAGAGAAGCAGTAACACACGTTTGACGGCTTGGTACATTCTACAAAACGAAGAACAACTTAAAACAAATGAAATCTTTCGAAAACCCTAGCCAGTCCATGTCAAGTTAGACATCCAATCTATATTGGTAAGATTAAGTGAGCAATCCCAGTAGCCGCCTTAGCCTCGCTAGACACGCGGTTCATGACCAGCTACGCAATATGGTTGAGCGTATCTACTTCTTGAGCAAAACCTACTAGAAGTCACTTGAATATTCATAGTCAAATCACTAAACACTCGTGAGCTAGGCTCCCAAACTCTGTCCTCTTTCTTCAGGCTTCCTCGAGCTTCATTTTGAGTCGTTTCAAATGGGATCAAACTAAATACATAAACTTAACTAAAGTGATACTGCAGCTTCTTCTTCTTCTTCTTTTGGTTGAATACTGCAACTTCTTATTTGACGTTGAATATGAGCAATTAGGTAAGAATACACTTAGGCTGTGCATGACAACCATTCTGTACCCAGAATCAAATTCTGGGCAAAAATGATTTTTCTTTATTTTATGCCCGGAAACAATTTCTAAGCATTTGAAGGCGTTTGGTAACTGTTCAAAATTTATGTTCTTAGAATAGAAAAGAACAAAAATGCGTTTGGTAACTATATAAATTTTTTTTATTAATAATATTTTGAATTTTTTAATATATATTTCTTTTTTTCCTTTTTTTTTCTTTCTTTCCCATTCCTTTCTTGGCCATGGCCGGCAAGGGCGTCGCGGCCCTCGCCGCCGGCCTTGCCGATCACAACAGCGAGGCCTGCCTCGCCTTGGCTAAGCGAGGCTCAACCTCGTGTCGCCAACCCTGGCGACATGAGGTCGAGCCTCGCCCAGCCAAGGCGTGGCCGGCCTTGCCGTCGCCACCCAGGCAACTGACCTGGATGGCGACAACGAGGTTGGCCTCGCCTTGGCTGGGCGAGGCCTCGCCATGAGCTGCCCTCGCCCAGGCGGCGAGGGGCACCCTCGTCGGCCACCGGTGAGGGCCGCGAAAGCCTCGCCAACCCTGGCCTGTGGCCGGTGGCTAACAGGTGGCATGGCCGAAGAACAACAATAAACCAAAAAAGGAAGAAAAAAATCAAGAAAAATCAATTTCGGAAAAATTGTTCCAGAATTAAGAAGTTACTTTTTTTTACTTATTGATTATATTCTAAAACTGATTTTGGACACAAAAAATTATAACGGAGCACAAAAAATTTAACAAACGGATTTCTGTTCCCAAACTGATCATGGAAACAAAATAATATAATTAATTATTATTTGGAAAGTTATCAAAGAGGTCATTAATTTTTCATTTATTGAATTCCTAGACTAACCCTACGACCCTAGCACAACTCAATGCCCACACCAGCTTTCTTGGACATGTTCATCGTACGTCGGTTTGTAGAGAGCGAGATTGTCTTAAAGTGTTGTCAGTGATGATTTCCGTGCCAGTTGGATTTGGCCAACTGAGTTTAATTAGGAGAGAAGAAGAGGGAAGAGTCGTCAAGCGCGGCTGAATAATCAATTTCCATTCCGGACTTAGTTCACAACTGACAGAGAGAGACTCGTGTTGGCACTTTACTATCGCATCATCCATCTTCTGATCTGATCTGCAACTCTTTCAGTCCTTTCTTTCTGCTCCAGTTGTCCCTCTCCTCTTCCTCGGCCTTTTGAAAAGAAGACAGTCCAAATCATCGCTGAAAAGCATCCCTTCAAGGGATTATTACTCATCTCTGTCAAAAAGATAAAACATGAAAGTACACACACAAGCAAACAAAAAAAAAACCAAAAAAAAAAGTCAGACATGCAAATGCATGTAGCTCTACTCCCCAGTCCTTATATAAACGCTCCTCCTTCAACACCACAACCCAAGATGAAGAACTCTCCTTATCAAAGCCCAACTTCACAAAAGTTTATGTGGGTAGTCCAAATATCTTCCTCCGACTCTGAAATTCGCAAATTCCATGACCTTTCCTTAACCACCAACCTCTCTCTTACTCTTACCTAGGGTTTTTTACTTCTTGAAATGCTTGTATTTGTTTTTCTTTCCCTTTTTTGTGTCTAGCTAGCTATTGCTTGAGAGTCAGAGTTGGCGAAAGAATGAAAAGATAGCAAATCCACTTCTAAGTTTGTTTGTCTGGTCCTATTCAAGAAACCTGATTCTCAACTTCTTGGATCGTTTCCTTTTCCCATATGGAAGCCTTCAATGCCTCAATGCCCTTGCCTTTCTCATACCTGTTCACAAGTGAAGGCACAGCTGCTAACACTTCTTCATCTTGTGGTGGTCCGTGGATGGACACTAGAATATGGAGCAAGCTTCCTCAAAGCCTGCTCGACCGCGTGATCGCGTTTCTTCCACCGCCCGCCTTCTTCCGAGCCCGTTCAGTTTGCAAGAGATGGTATGGGCTCTTGTTCTCCAACACCTTCCTTGAACTCTACTTCCAAGTATCCCCGGACCGCCATTGTTTCATCTTCTTCAAGAACAAGACCCACAGCACCTACATCTACCAAAGCAACAACTCCGCCAACGACCCTAGATCATCATCATCAGCTAGTTATAACACGGAAGGCTATCTGTTTGACCCTAATGAAATAGCGTGGCACCGCCTTTCTTCTCCTTTGATCCCTTCCGGGTTTTCCCCATGTGCTTCTTCTGGTGGTCTATTGTGTTGGGTTTCCGATGAGGCCGGCATGAAGAGCTTGATCTTATGTAACCCTCTTGTAGGTTCTTTTACTCCACTGCCCCCAACACTTAGACCGAGGCTCTTCCCTTCAGTCGGCCTCACCATCAGTCCATCTTCAATCGACGTTGCCGTGGCTGGAGATGATTTGATATCTCCATATGCGGTGAAAAACCTCTCTTCCGAGAGCTTCCACATTGATGCCGGCGGGTTTTTCTCGCTATGGGGCACCACTTCTTCTCTACCTAGGCTTTGCAGCCTCGAATCAGGCAAGATGGCGTACGTCGAAGGGAAATTCTACTGCATGAACTATAACCCATTTAGCGTTTTGGCCTATGAAATAGGGAGCAACAACTGGTGCAAGATTCAAGCCCCAATGAGGAGGTTCTTGAGGTCCCCGAGTCTGGTGGAGAGCAAGGGAAGGTTGCTTCTAGTGGCAGCTGTTGAGAAGAGCAAGCTCAATGTGCCAAAGAGCTTGAGGATCTGGTTTCTCCAAGATTGTGGGGCAACTTGGGTGGAAATGGAGAGAATGCCGTATCAACTGTATATTCAGTTTGCAGATATTGAAGGTGGAAGAGGGTTTGATTGCATTGGGAATGGAGAGTTCGTCGTGATTATGATAAGAGGATGTTGGGACAAGGCCTTGCTTTTCGACATGTGGAGGAAGAGGTGGCAGTGGATGCCGCCATGTCCGTTTGTTGGAGGCGAACGCAGCGGCAGTGGTTGTGGTGGTGGTGGTGGTGGTGAGCTTGAGTTGCATGGCTTTGCGTTTGAGCCGAGACTGGCTACGCCGGTCACCGGGATGCTTGACCAGTTGACTCACCCTCTTCAATCTTTCAGATGTTAGAACAAATGCTAGGGCTCTTTCTATAAGCAAAAAGGTGTTCTTCTTGTGGTTGTGCTTGTGAGTTTCGTGTGATTTACTTTGCACGCAGGATGTTTTAGCTGCTACTATTCCAAGCTATGTAATATGCGTTCTCGCCTTCTTTTGCATGTTTCATCATCCCATTACTTGCCTCCCATTTGTTTCTGCAAATTATATGGCACAATCTAGTTTCTTCTCGCTCCCAATCACAGAGATGCGGGAGTTACGCTCATCTTTTGGAGTCTGAACATGTCGCCCGTCGGACTACCCCGCAAAAAGTAGCTACAATCTTAAGAGCACATGAGGAGATAATATTGCAATGAACTGCAAAAAATTGGCATTTTATTCTCACTGCCACAATGAATTAAAGCGCAACTACAAGAGAGATGTTAACCGGATAAAGGTGCATCTCTTAACATTAGCCTGGATCGCAGACTCGTCTTTTTAGGGAAAGTTGTCCAAAAAATAGTAAAGCTATTGCATTTTTACCAAATCAGTCTTAAACCTTTTAAATTTGCCAATTCAATCCTAAATTTTTTCACTTAATGCCAATTTAGTCCTAAACATTTTCACTTCTTACCAATTAAGTACATCCAGCCAATTTTTGCCGATCGGCACTGACGTGGTCGCCGGTTGGCCGGCCAATGGTGATGTAGCAATTTTTAAATATTTTGTTTTCAAAATTTTTAATATTTTTTCTTTTCTTTCTTTTTTTTTCTACCTTCAACCCTTTGGCTAGTCCAGCAACCAACAATTGATGACCGGCCAAAGGTGCGGGCCAGCGAGGTGGACCTTGCCAACCTCTGGCAAAGCTCCCCCCGCCAGCCACTAGCGAGGGCGAGCCTCGCCCACTGCTGCCTGGACGAGATCGAGGCCAATCTCAGTGTCCTTGGGCGAGGTGGAACCCAGCGACGGTGAGGTCGGCCTTGCCTAGCCATGGCGAGGGCGACTCGCCATCGCTGGGTGAGGTGAAACCTAGCGATGGCAAGGTCAGCCTCACCTAGCCATGGCAAGGGCAACTCGCCGTCACTGGGCAAGGTGAAACCCAACAACGGCGCTGGCCGGCCTCGCCTTGGCTGGGCGAGGTCGAGCCTTGACCAACCATGGCAAGGCCGATCTCGCCTAGCGACGGCGAGGCTGGCCAACGCCATCATAGGTCGGCCTCGCCTTGGCTGGGCGAGGCTCGACCTCGCCCAGATCTAGCAAGGTCGAGCCTCACCTAGCCATGGCGACGCTGGGCGAGGTCGGCCTGGCAAAGGTCGGCGAGGATCGGCCTTGCTAGTAGTCGATGGGGGCAAGCTTCGCCAGAAGCCAGCGAGGTCGACCTCGCTAGCCCGCACCTCTGGCAAGTTGCTGGTTGCCGAACCAGCCAAAGGGAAGAAAGCAGAAAAAAATAGTTAAAAATTTGAAAAAAAAATATTTAAAAATTGCCACGTCAGCATTGGTCGGATGACCGGCGGCTACGTCAGCGCCAGCCGGCCAAAATTGGCCAGATGAACTCAATTGGCAAAAAGTAAAAAGGTTTATGACTGAATTGACAAACTTAAAAAGTTTAGGCCTGAATTGGCAAAAGTGCAATATGTTTAGGACTTTTTGGACAATTTTCCTTATCTTTTTAATTCATGAAATTTTTTTCACGATATAATTAGCAATTTTTGTTGTCCCGCCATTACATATTGAGTCATACAAGTGTCGTGTAAAAGCTATATGATCAGCCGTATGTCTAATATAGCAACAGGACATCAATCATGCACAATGGGGAAAATATATTACACCGTTAACTAAATCACAGAGTCTACTTTTCTACATTGAATCATAGATGAAATGAAGGAATATAAGGTAACAAACTTGATCCAACGGATGATAAAGTGCCCGAATGCTTCGGTCACGGAATAATAGAAACTCCTCATGCATGATTGTGCAGAGAAATAAAAGGTTATACTACCATGGTAATGCATAATCACACCCAAATATCTTTCTGTTGAAGGATGAAATTCATTGGATGAGGCATCATTCGTTCATCTTCAATCATATGCTATTCATTAGATGTGATTTTGCAAACAAACTAACTAGAAAATCTATTTTCCTTGATGGGATTTACCGGCATGATGTCCGTTATAGTGATTAATTCTCCTGACTCAACGGAACACGGTTGATTTTGAGTAATCTTGGATTGTTTATCCAGAAAAATGCCATTCGCTTTATCCCTGTAAGCTCGTTTCTAAATATCTTGTAAGCTCATGCAATGTATCTTGGCTGTAACAAGTAGGTCATTGTCACTCTTGTAGAAGTAGTTTTCCTCTAATTTGATAAATCAACAATGCAATGAAATTTCCCTCTTGCGTGTTCGAGCGTATCTTTGCGAGTTGTACTCAATAGATAATACAAATTAACTATTTTAGTGGTATTAACGATATTATATCCTCTTTCTTGTTAATGTTTCTAGTCTAGAATGTAAAAAACAAACCAAAACAAGAATGGGCAGCCCAAGCAGGTTGAACTGAAATGTTTGGTTAATTCTCTGTTCCCAAAAGTACATATCATTCATTAACCACTAATGTGTGCCACTTTTCTCATTAGCATTGCCCTTGGTTTTTGGAAATGTCTTCCTATTCAACTTCTGATCTTTTACGTTTTTCCTTAACATTTAGTGCGCGGAAACCTCTCTCTCTCTCTCTCTCTCTCTCTCTCTCTCTCTCTCTCTCTCTCCTCAGTAGTAGAGTCTAAAACAAATCATCCACGGCGAACTAATGGTTCACGAAGACATTGCGGACATTGGTTTCGCGTAGAAATGAATGATCGGTAGCTGACAGGGTAGCGAGAACAGTACTTCAAGTTAATGGAGACCAAGATCATGGACCCCATGAGAGATGAAATCGATGTACGTACATTGGAGAGAGGGAAAAGGTTACTTGAAGAGAGACGCAAGATCCCAAAAATGGGATCGTTTCCTTTTTCCCTTAAGGGGGAGGTTCCTCACAAGAAAGATCAAATTTTGCCAAATCCGATGGGCTTTCACTTTTACCCTTTTTGGAGAAAAACCGACTCAGAGACAATTGATAGTGAAAAAGGATTGACACAAACAAGACAATCAACATCTGACTTAGATTCTACTTCCCCTTTACAACACCAAACAAAACCCAAAGCTCAGTCACTTGGACAGAACTTTATGATAGACGCTCACAAAGGAGGAGGGAGAGAGAGAAAGAGAGCACGCAGTGAGTTGGTTTTTCATTTTGGGCTTTACCTTTAGCATTTGAAATCTCTGACCAAAAAAAAAAAAACATAAAATCTACTCGTCGAAACCTGGAACCTCCCTTATTAGAGGTTTTAGGATTGATGCCAGGGTCTAGCAAATTCCTTTTTTTTCCATTTTTTGTTAAGCAAAACGGAAGTGAAAGAATTAACAAGAATGAAAGAAGATGAATACATAAAATAAAATAGATATTAAAAAGTTCAAAACACGTAAAATAATGGTTGTTACTTTCATAAACATATGCTCAGAAGATCCTCTCACCCTCACTATTCCTAATCCTCACTTTCCTTGCGTCTGAATTTATTCTTTATACATTGAGGAATAGGTGATGGGTTGTTCTGAAGCCATTAATGGAGGTTGAAAATGGGTTAGTGGAGGTGACTTTGAGGAAAAGGCTAGATGGTGAAGAGTTTCTGCGCAGTGAAAGGCGACCCATTTCTTCTTTTCTGGGCAACTACTATCTTTGGCATTTCATTGAGCTCAAAGGAAAATTAAGATAGAAGAGAACAATTAGAATTATCTCCCACCGTTGCTATTCTTATTACTCTTAAAAATGACGCTGATCCTTGCTCATCGATGTTATTTTTGCAGTATACGTGTTGCTGTCACCTATAAACGAACACTGAAGATGAGATTATGAGGAAGAAAATTACCGTTTTGAGGTTCCCAGTTCGGTTCCCTTGCCGGTTCTTGGTTCCTAGTTTGGTTCCCATGGGAACCAGGAACCAAAGGATTTTAGAAAAATGGAACTGGAAATCGGATCCTCTAACCCTAGAATTCGAAACCTGATCCACTCTCAATGGTCTGATTTTCAAGTTCCTAATTCTACCCTAGAACCATGCTCACCCCTACACGCTTACTCTGGGCAAGGGACCACAACACCCTCACCAGGTCTAGCCAAGCGAGGGCTCCACGGCCTTAGCTGGCCTCAAGCAGGGCGTCCCAGCCCTAAGTCCAAGAAAAAAAAAAGTAAAGAAAACAAAACAAAAAATAAAAAAAATTTATTAAAAATGTCCACGTCAACGTGCCAAATTTGACTAAATGGATCAATTGACAAAATATGAAAAAGGTTTAGTATTCAATTAGCACAATTGAAAGGTTTAGGACTAATTGACACAAGTACAATAGATTTATGACTTTTTTGGTTATTTTTTCTAAATCCTACTCTGAACGTTTTTTTTGTCCAAGAAAAATTCCCCAATATTTACTTAAATTTCAAATTGGCCCATGCCAAAAATCGCCATTAATTTCTACAAAATTATCAACATCATGGCCAATTAGAGGTTCATTAGCAGAACTCGCATCTTCATCAACACCCTCGCATTCGGATGATGTAGATAATCTTCGGGAGAAGAACATCAAAAGTACTAAAAGTTATGTACAACGCTCACTTAAGTACCAAATCGAAAGAAAAACGATCACTTAAATGCCAACGACAAGATATTTCGGCCAAATTTAATATGTGACTTTTTTAATTAAATCTTGTAATTAACTTGGCAAATTTTAAAAAAATAAAGTCCACATGGACTTCAAAAATGATGTCACATCGCCTACGTGGCTTGGACGCCTAATGCGACGTCGTTTCCCCCTAGTTAATTAAACAACGTCGCGCAATGAAGGATGAAATTAGAGCTCGTCTGGTCGTTGTTCAGGCGAAGGAAGTTCCCCGTTGTAGTCACTCGATTAGTCGCCATCACCGTTGTGCTCTGCTGCCATCGTCGTTGGCCACCCTCGCGTGTCGTCTCTTACCCTCAGTCATTCAAGTTTGTCATATTCTCTCCATGGCTCAAATGGATGGAAAAATTAGGGCTCCAAAGGCACAATTAGGGCTTCAAGGGCACAATTATGGCTCAGAGGCCAAAACTAAGGCTTAGGGGGGAGATAAATTAGGCATGACCGTAGTAGAGAAGAAATTACGAAAAAGCGATTGTGGAGACTCAAGTTCTTATTGTGGGGATACTAGTGCTAGTTATGTTGCTTCATTTCTACTAGATGACAGCAACTGAAGTTATTTTATTTCGACAATGGCAATTTGTTTAATCAATTAGTTGCGATTGTTGGATCCTCTATATGAACTTGTTGGCTATTGTGCGTTATGGTCCCAAAAGCTAATTATTTTGTTTTCTTTCGATGCAGCATGGGCATGGATGACAATGTTGTCACCATCATTATTTGCTATGGTGGAGAATTTGTCATTGGCACCAAGGAATGAGAATATGCTAGTGAAAATGAAGGTACCATCTTTTTCGATGTAAGAAGGCTATCATATATAGAATTCATGAGGGACATAGTCCATTATTTACAATGCAAAGTACATGAATTGCATTATTGTGTTTCCGGGAAGAGCTTGAAGGACGGCTTGAGATTCTTCAGTGATGATAATGAAGTTAAGGACATTATTTACCATTATCTTGAAGTTTAAGTCTATGTTGAGCATTACAGTGACTGTGAAGATGATGAAGATGATGAGAGTACCGAAATAGGAGAAGTAGGAGAATGTACTTAGGTTGAGGACGAAGGGCAATAGCTGAGGCCGGAGACGGAGGCAAGTCATGTAGAGAGAGTTGAGCAAACAGGGAAATGTCCCCAAGTTTCTAGTAAAGATATACCTGATGAAGAATTGACCAGATTAAATTGGGAAGTTGCTCAATCTAGTGAATTAAATGATGAAGTTTTGGCAAATGTAAATTTCCTAAGTGATGAAAATGACGATAAAGAACTGGCACAATCAAAGCAAAAGTAGAGAGACTTTGTGAGAAATAAATTTGCATCATTTAGAGAATCACATGAACCACAACATGTAAATAGGAACGAAGAAGCTCCAACTGATGCTATTTAGACTGAATATGAACAGAGTGGCGGTAAAGATGAGAGTGGTAGCTCCGAGAACGAGCTTGAAGATGATGAAGTACCTGTCCATAGAAGGAAAAGTAAATATCATTCCTATGATTCAATTGTTGCATGTTCTATATTGTCTGTAGGAATAAAATTTGACAATGCGAAACTATTTAAAGAAGCTATTGTCAAGAACTCCAATGCTAAATAAAGGGGTATCGAATTTATTAGAAATACAAAAGAATTTATGAGAGCTAAGTGTTCGCAACCAAATTGTTCATGGAAGATCTATGGTGCACTGAATAAGAAAAGCATATCATTCCAGATTAGGTCATTGTAGGAGGAACATACTTGTTCCATTATATTTGACAAAAAAATGGTAACAAATGTATGATTGTCGAAGCACTTCTTCAATATTATCAAGATAATGCCCAAAATTAAGAGTTCTCAGTTGAAGCACTTGGTGAAGGAGCGGATAAGGGTTAATGTATCGAGGAACTAGTGTAAAAGAGCCAAGCATAAGGTGATGAATACACTAATGGGTCGATACAAAAAAGAATGTGGTCAGGTTTGGGATTATGCTTGTGAATGTGTGCATCAAAACCCATCCAGTAGAGTATATGTAAAGGTTATTGAGAGGTCATTGCCTGATTATGAGACTCAGTTCGGTAGGATTTATGTTTGTTTTGATGCATGCAAACGGGAATTTTTGGTTGGTTGTAGAAAAGTTATAGGATTGGAGGAATGTTTCTTGAAGAGTTTATGCAAGAGAGAGTTGTTAGCTGACGTTGGGAAAGACGCCAATAACCAAATGTTTTCAATAGCTTGGGCTGTTGTCAAGGTAAAGAGCAAGGACACTTGGTCCTGATTTCTAAAAAATATAATAGCAGACCTTGAGATAACCAACAATAAAAGTTGAGCATTCATGAGCGACCAGCAAAAGGTAATGTCATTTAAAATTGTTGGCTCTTTTATATTAATTGCATATTTTTTCTAACAAGTATTTTTTTTATTTGAATTATTGTAGGAACTTGTTCCTGCATTAGTTGAGTTGATGTCATATGTTGAACATAGAATGTGTGCGATGACACATATATGCAAACTGGGCAAAGAATTATAAAGGGAATAAGCTGCAGAAGCAATTTTGGCATATAGCAAAGAGCACAAACATGACTGATTTTAGAATAGCCAAACATGGGTTGTTTCAGCTGTCAAATGAAAGTTTTGAAGCATTGTTCCAAACTGAACCTAAGCATTGGTGAAGGGCCTTCTTCAACGAAAAATTCAAGTACGATATCATTGACAATAACCTTAACAAAGCTTTCAACGGCAAAGTACTAGAGGCTAGGTGCAAACCCATCGTTCGCATGCTTGAAGACATACGACTTATGGTAATGACTAGGCTGCATAGAAAAAGAGATGATGCTATAAAGTGGACTAAACAATGTGGTCCTAGGATTGCAAAGAGATTAGATGAGAACACAGCTGCTAGTAAGTTCTGTCATCCAATTTAGAATAGAGATGATAGATATAAGATCATGAACACTGCTGATAAGTATGTCGTCCATCTAGAGAGGAGAAAGTGTTCATGTCTAGTTTGGCAACTAATTGGAATTCCTTGTGCACATGTCATTTGTGCCATCCAGTTGAAGCAACAAAATCCGGAGGATTAACTAAATGATTGGTATAAGAAAATCACATATCTTGCTTTGTACCGATTCATGATGCAACCTATCAAAAGTAGCAAATTCTGGGACCCAACAAATCATGAAGCCCCTAAACCTTTGCCACTAAAGAAGCAAATTGAAAGGCCAAAAAAGAGACGAAGAATGCAGGAGAGTGAGATCTCAACTCAGAAGATGAGCAGGACTGTTGCAAAGATGAGGTGCTCCTATTGCCAAAAGGAAAGACAATAAAAATGATTGCATATTGAAGAAACAACATTAATAACAACAACAACCATATGTAAGAGCTGATGCAGGGCCAGCCTAAGGGCTAATTGAAGGACCTACTGTAAAGCCAAGTGTAGAGACTAATGCAGGGCCAGCTCAAGGGGCTAATACTGAATCAGCTTTAGTCTTTCGGCATTCCACAAATGCTGAACCCAAATTTTTTGTCCTCAAACTACCCTCACTTATTTTAGCTTATTCCAATTTTGCCCCTCTTTTTACTGTTCATCTTTTTTGTGAGGCAAACGACGTGGGAGCTCAGCGAGGGCGGCTAGCACTAGATCAGGCCGGCGAGGTTGCACAACCCAAGCGATGGTTGCCTGAGGTCACGCAGTCGCCCAGGCGCCGCCAGCCTGGGTCGCATGAGGCCAGCTAGTGTGACCCAGGCAACAGTTGCCTGAGGTCGCGTGACCCAGGCACCAGCTACCTAGGTCGCCTAGCCTTGGGCGACGTCCGTCTGCGGCAAAGCTAATTCACCAGGGGTCCCCTGACCTCGGCAACAGTGGCCGGCGCCAAATCTAGCTCGCCGGCGACCGTCGAGCCTTCGCCGGAAGGCCGGCTTTAGCAAAGGGTAAGGTAGGTTTTTTTTTTTAAATAAAAAAATAATTCCCAAAATCCTTTTGCAAAAAAAAATTTACCAAATACTACTTAGTCCAAAATAGCTTTACAAATGATTTTTTACCATACGCCACTTGTATTTCCCCAAGGGATTTTAACCTAAACGTATTTGCATTCCCCAAAGTAACAATCTAAAAGCTGAACCAAACGGGCCCTAAGTAAGCTGGATGACAAAGCTTGGATTTTCCTTGAGAACACATATCCGATTCAATTTCTTGTCTTAATCATACAAAAAAGAGCTTATTGGCTCAATCGGTAATCTTCTCTCTTTTCCCTTGAGGAATTAGTTTACAGTAGATGGAACGAACATTCAAGACTATCAAGGTCAATTACATCGTGCCTCTGAGGCACGGAAAGGAGGGAACTGATTTCCCTATCTTCCAGGGTTGATGGGCGAGCCAGGGTACTGCATTTTTTGCTTTTCCAGGTAAGCTTAGGTTAACGATGTTTTCTCAAACAACCTTTGTGACAGTATGTAAATCATAGGATAAGGCATCACATTGGGGATAAAAGTCAAGAGCGATGCATGGAAAAAAACATAATATAACTCTAGACAAAGTACAAATCCAGAAAGTGGCTCACTAATTTAACCTCGCCTGTTTGCTTAACTTTCAGGTAAAAAGTCAAATGAGTAGGAACGAAACATGCTTACACTCTAAGAAATGTTTTCGGCTGCTGCGTACAAGAAATCTCTCCACAAACTAAAGAGACATCGCTAGACTGGCGACGCAGGTGGGAATTCTGATCAGCAAGCCTGTTAGAGGATCGACAACACAATTGCAACCACCCTGATTCAATCATCTCACACAAGCCAAGTTAACAGGCATATAGCACGTTTCCACAAGCTCACATTTATGGCAAAAGCACGGCCGATATGAATTCATATCCAAGAAACCAAAGTAGCTTTCATACTGTATAAATTTGATATCACGGGGAAGAATAGACAAAAAGGAATGATACATGTATCCCAGCCTACAACACCAAATAGTAATGCAGAGACACTGTCGCCTAAAATAATCGAAAACAAATGGGTTAAATTGCACTCTTACATCCCTCAAGAATGAAGAAATGGAAGAGGAAATTTCCTAACTCAGTCAAGGGAAAACTCAACTAAGGAAGAACTATCCTTCCAACCAGGTTGCAAATGATACAATTCTGACTGTATTGCCCAGCAGTTAGAAAATGTTGAACCCCGACCGAAACTGGCGACACTGCCTGCTGTAAATGAATGAACTTACTGTAACATGCAAAGCACCTCGGGTTCCTCCGAGAATTTGTCACAGAATGCCAGGATGAACTAAAACGCCATACGACCAGCAAGCCTACTTTCGGATATCCGTCTGTCTATAGCAGCATCAATTGAATTCATCTGCAAAATAAAGCAACATATATATCAGAAGACAGCAGTCATCACCATTCATGGACAACTCATACATCAAGCTTTTCATCCTCGAAGATACCAAATATTGCAAAAGAATCTGACCTGAGCCAAGCCTGAATGGACTGATCGATCAATAAAGTAAATTGTAATGATGCTAACAATAAATAATATCTGTTGGTACATCCTCAGCCCAGCCAAAACCCACATTTAGGAATCGGGAATAAGACAAATGAGCAGAATCAGAAATGCGTTACTGTAAATAACCCTCCTCAAGAGAGTTGATGCTAGACTTGTGTATCACTGTTCCTACGGCAACAAGCTTGGGATTGATACAAGGAAAAATGAATACCTACTTGATTTTGATGCCCACAAGTTGGTGAATTGCTTGCAGACTGGAAGATGGCCATTAAAGAAAAATATTGCCCGACATCGACAATGCGATTCATGCAGTAAATTATTTGATTCTAGATTTTTTTTCTCAGGTACGTCAACTCCAAATAAGAAATATAGGAAACATTCTAAGGCAGTGCCTTCTATATATACCTCATGTACAATCATATCCGAAATCAGGAAGCATTTAGCCTACTTACTTGGTTAGAGGTGCATAGCAACGTCGAATGTTAAAAAGGTAGTGAAGACTTACCTGGCTAGTTTCATCATGCACCTGATACTTTGGTAGGGACATTCTTCTTTCCTCCTGTAAGTGTTTTCAGTAACAACCATAAGAACCATCGCCAAAGGAAGGATAGAAGAAGGTAAAACAAGCAATCAGACATAATAGGAAGAAGTTACCATGGACATCGCCTCATCATCCCAAACTAGATAGACTTCATTAGTGGCAGGCTGGTTTGCTGGAGCTTTATTCGTAATCACTGGAGGAGGTCCGATTGAAGGACCACCAGTGTTTGGACCAGAGGCATACGAATGTGAATTCACCACGGACCCATCTATTATAGAAAAAATGCCATAAAAAAAATCAAATAAAAATCCCGTAATACATAAAGGATCAGAATGAAGTGAAAATGACAGAAATCATAACTCACATTCAGCGAACAATCCAACAATATACAGTCATGGACATAACACACGTCGTAGATGCAAACCCTCTTAGAATAAATCATTTCATTTATAGCAGTTGTCTAGCAAAAGAAAAAAAAACACAAGACATTGTTTCGCTCACAGGTTTATACTGAAAGACGAGGAGCTGTCACTTAAGGGTTGATGCATCTCTAAGAGCCAGCTTAGCTCAGTTCAAGTAGTTGCTCAGAGGCCTCGTATGTAAGTTTATGTACATTAATTAAGCATGAAGCAACAGGAAGCTAACATCTACAGCAACTTACAGAGGTCAGGAGACACCAATATCATTCACGGTAAGGTAACTATATTTGAAGGATCTCCAGATAGTGAAAATTGTTGAGGGCCAAACCACATTGCCAATAGAGCAAGACCACATAAAAAAGCAACAGAATATATGGTTCTCTTGATGATCACCAAATTTTTCACTCAACCAAATTGACTCACTTTTTTTTATCTTTTAATCTTTCCAATTCCAGAGAAGCCGCGCTTTAAACAAATATGTTAATGTCAAACCAATAAAAATGCTTGCAAAATAATTACTATAAAAAACATTGCTACTGATTGCGAGACTCAGGTATGGAGATTTGATCTTTCTATGAAACACTGTTAACCCAACAACGCAAAACATCATTGTATCAGAATCAGATAGACAAGATGGTTTCTCAGACTTATAGTCAGACACGATGTTTCTCGTATTTCAATAATTGGACACCAATAAATCACTCATTCAAAAATATATGTCCGCATTTATTTTCACTGTTAAGTGCTTCACCTCAGTTTGGAATAATGCTTTTACACGAATCTCCATCTTTTCTAATTTATTTTGACTACTTTCAAGAATCTTACAATTTAAATCAATTCAACTGACATTTCACATAATTGTGGTCTAACAATCAACATTTTGTCTATTTTATTTTGAATATACACTTGACAAAAACCGGGATTATCTAAAGTTGGCATACCAGCATCAAATTTTCTGACACTATGTCAGATGACGATCATGACGCAAGACCAAAACAAAGGAGACTTCCAAGTTTCAACAACTGCAAACTAATAGTGATCATTGGGATCAAAGAGTTCCAAAGAAAATTCAAACCTTTTGAGTAGTGAAGCAGAATACTACCTGCTATTGTTGGACCGACATTAGCATGGGCAACCAAGCTCTTGAGATCTGCTGTTGAATTTTGAGCGATGCCTGGTGGGACATATGGTGTACTTTGCATTGTCATACTGCTATTACCAACTGGAAACAAGGGCTGAGATACAGGAAGAGAAGTACTGGAGGAAGGCAGTCCAGGGGGAGTTATCTGCAACGAAGATGGAAATGTAGCAGATGATGTGGGTGGAACTGCAGTTTGCACGGGAAACAATGGTTGCTGCATTGGAGGCAAAGGCGCAGGCATAGGAGGAGTAACTGAAACTGCTGGATATGGGGGAAACCAAGGTTGTGCACGTGGGGGCATTGCCCAACCACCAGGAGGCACTGATAACGCAGGATTATAACTGCAAAAAGAATAAATCAATGAGCATAAAGTCAGCTCCGCCTGACTTGAAGACACAATATATAATGGAAAACTTTTAAAAGATCTGATGCACTACAAACAATCTACAGAGGGTTAAAAATGCTCATCCAGCAAGATATTACATTCACCAGCATACACCTCATTCATTATCAGTTCATGATTCCACATTTTATTGTGACCAAATTAAATTGTATAAGAACGTAATTTCTATCATATGATGTCCTGATACCCATACTGCACCAGCAAAGCCAAAGGACAGACTGCATTACTACAGGGCATCAAAATTAAGAAAAAACAGGGATTCCTAATTTTTACAGCTAAAAACTACTGACAATAAATTACAACATGAGGAGAAATTATGCAGCTCAAAAAGGGATAAAAATAATCAGATAAAACTTTACACTGGCGGCACTGTGCCTAAGGTCGGCTGAGGAGGATATCTGACCCCCAATGCTCCAGGAACAATGTTAGCAGCAAGCTGAGCAGACCGAGGCTCAACTTTGGCAACTTTAGGAGGAGCTTCCTCATCTGCAAAAAGTTCTAAATATTAAGGCAGCGAACAACCATCATTTGCCAGCCATTTTTTTTAATGAAAATTTCCCATGCATACTAGACATAACAAAGTTAGTTCAACTTCTCAAAGAAACCATCAAAACTGACATAATCTAATCATAGTAAGTACCCAACCAGGTCCAAATATTTTACCCCAATGATTGAATTGGTTTTTAAGTCAAAACGAAAACCCAATTGACATGTTAAAAACGTCAGATACTTATGTATGCAGATTTTGTTTTCCTTTAAGCAAAACTCGACTTAAATTCACAAATGTAACTCTTAAATATACACGTTATTAGGAGGCCAACAAAATAATGCATTAGGGAATCCAACTATATCACCCCTAATCAAAGCCCTTCAGTACTCCATAAGTAAAATCTCATACCTCTTCTTTTTCTCCTATATAACCCGGCATCACATAAAGTCAAGCAAATTGCTGAAATGTAGACACACAATCCATACTTATTGTATTGCTTGCTTTTAAAATGCAAAGTTCCATCACATAATTCGACACCTCTCTTGCCAAAAAAACAATAGCTCCACCACAATTTAAGCGTATAAAGATTTCTAGAGAAGTGTTAAGCAAGAATCCAGACATAATTGGAACAAATAAAAAATCATAAGAGATTATTCAGGGTCCACTGGTCAGTATGAAAAACAAAAAATGATACACCCATTTTAAGTGAATCTACTGTCTACTTTAACAGCTCAAAGGTGTAACTGGATCCTTAGCCAATCAATAGGCGCAACACGACTGTATGGCTCTAACAATGATCCCCAAGTGTACGAAACTCTCAGCTATGCAAGTGCCAAGAAAGGTCACTTGCATGACTCGAACCCATGACCTTCCACTCACATGGGGTTACCCTAATTGTTACACCAAAGCTAGACCTCTAAAATCCTAATGGCTCTATCAAGGATATCATTACCCCAGAAGATCGAGCATCTTCAAAAGAGTCTAAAAGATAAAAAGTCACGGGCATAAGATGACTACAAACCAAGTCTTATCTTCAGTTACCTTAAAAAAATGAATAAGGAAAAAATAAAACGCCTAGATAGAAGCACTCCAAGTGCCCATTTACTTTAAATAGACTTTCTATCACCACATAAATACATAGCGCAACCACATGCACATATGTCGATCCTCACCTTCCTCTCCATAATGAGCAGCCAAGACATCAGGTGGGATTCCTTGCATTCCGTATATTTCGATTTCAGTAGATTCTCTACCAGGCTTAGCATTAGGAACTCTGCATAACAAAAGCAACACAGAATAAACTGTCAAAAAAAGAAGGCTTTAGAGCAAGGAAACTAGAGTTGGAAAAGAAAACGAGGACACCAGCCGCTTGTGTGGCCATTTTGTCTCGAGTCTTTCATCAGATTTATTTATTTGTTACGTAAGTCTAAGATTTCCCTCACTCTTGTGACACTTTGTATTGGACTAGTGGTAGTGATGGACTCTTTTTTGTACTCGAAAAAGAGATTGTCGGTGGTAGGTAAGGTTTTTCCTTGGAGAGATATTTGGAGAGTGAGAGTACCAACTAGACTTTCAATTTTAGTTTGGGAAGCAACATATTACACATTAGACAATTTGTAGAAAAGAGGGATTCTGCTGGTCAATAGATGATTTTCTTTGCAAGGGAGAGGCAGAGACGGTGAGACATCTCCTCCTTCACTATCGACGGACAAGTTGAACCGGGCGGCCACTTATCGGTGCACTGGGCTTTCTTGGGTTATAGGAGGATCTGTTGAACAAGAATTATGGGCATGGCAAGGTCTTCTTTTGCCTCATGCTAAGAAAAGGAAGATTTCTTCAATCCCTCTTGCTGTCTTTTGGTTGATTCAGAAAGAGTGGAATAAGAAAGGGAGACGCATGTTTTCATAACTATTAAAAGTTGGCTGAAAATCTTACATTTGAGCATAGTGGAAAGTTATGTATGAATGTAAATGCTTTAATCGACATTGTAGATGATTTGTCCCGTAAATGAGCTCTTTTTCCATATGGGTTTGCACCCCCCTCGGTTCCCCTCAGTAATATTTTCTTTTACCAATTAAAAGAAAAAAAATCCGAGACACCGTCCAAATCTAATGCATAGTCTATAGAATAAACAACGTACCACTTTAATGCAAAGGCAAACTTTATCCAATCAGAAACCATACTAAAGAAAGGAGGGAGGAAAACCATCTAATTATGGTCCCTGTTTCACTTTCCGTGCTCAAACTAGGTGGATTATCACCGCAAACAAAACTGCCTACTTCTCATAAATTCACAAAAAAAAAAAAAAACAAAGTGAACTTTAAACAATCACCATTCGGTGAGCTAAAGATCATCCCAGCAAATAGAATTCTCATCCACCCATACCAACCCAACCAAGCCAAACCTAAAGAGCATCCCAATCCCAAAATTGCCGCCAGGATCACAAAGTAGGAAAAGATCACTAAATTTCCTCGACAGAACATGGAAAAACGGGAACGACAGGCAACAAAAGAGAAGACGAATTCCAAAGCGACGGCACCAATCAAAAGCAAACGAGAGAGGGGGAGGGGGAGGGGGAGGGGGGGAGAGATTTACTTGGTGACGGCCTCCTTGTGGACCTGGAGGACGTGGATGGCCATGCCGGAGGCGGTGGAGAGCTTCTTGTGGCAGGCGTGGCACTTGAAGTGCTTGGCCTTCTGGTGCTGCACCAGGATCTTCTCGTCGTCGAACTCCCGGTCGCAGTAGTAGCACCACACCTTGGAGGCCGCTCTCTTCTTCTTCTTCCCCATGGCGAACCCTCAAATCGGCGGCCTCCGATATCAGATCACTCTCTCTCTCTCGATCGATCGATCGATCTCCGCCAAGGCTCGCCGGAGACGGACGGAGGAAGGGAGGAGGGAGCGAGGAGGAGCTAGGGTTTATGCGTCGCCCCTCTTTCGCGCTCTATCGGTGAGAATGAGATTGGAGTTGCCCGTCTCGCCGTCGTTGGATCTTTCGAGACGACATATAGATTCTGAGGTCGAACGGTCCCGGTTCCTCCAGGTAGCCAATGGGAAGCCGCCGCGTGGCCTGCGGTGGGGTCCCCTCCTGGCGGACGACGTGGCGGGCGACCCCGGGGTGGGTGGGGGAGGGAGTCCGAGTCTGACTCGGTCGGACGGCGTCAGAGCGTGCTCTCTCCCGCTAACCAAATTGTCCAAAATTGATTAACGACACAAGAAGTTATTGCAACAACTGACCATCATTGGACATGCCGCGGCACAGCACGACGCATCATCGCACCGCAGGCTTTCGTACGACACGTCATCACATGACCTGCTGTCGCATAACACGCTGTTATCTAAACGCCATTTTTACGTATGCCACGTCTCCATCATGCATACTACATGAATTCAGTTTTATTTTTTTTTTCAAAAATGCACAAAGTACACAAGGCGCACGAAGGTCATTCCCAGTGATGCGAACCTCTTGCGAAAACCCAATTCGTATTATGGGAAATCAAATGATAAAAGAGTTTCAAGGACTTAATCAAGAATATGATTTCGAGAGGGACTTCCAAGGGTGATAACCCTTCTTCACATTTAGCCGAACCCCCGGACCGTAAATCTCTAATCTCCCCATAGACCAGTCACCTTCGAATGTGCACATGGATAGCTTAGTTCCCTAAAAATTATTGAGCTTCCTAAGGTGCAATCGGGCTTAATTGATAGAACCAAAAACCAATTAGTGGCAATTTCAATGTTTCCAAAGCCCAAAAAAAAAAACACTTTTCGCTCCTTGTAGACCACCTCGAGCCTTGTGATTTACCAAAATAATCCATTTCGAATGACATGTGAACCTCATCTTAGAGTACTAATAAAAGAGTGCACAAATAGAGCCTATTGTTGTGTCCTACTATAGCCATGTTGTGACCTTCATGTTTGGCAATGTTAATTACCCATTTTCCGCAACGGATCGTTTTCAGAGGCGCTTAACGAAAATTCGACGCGTGCTTTCATCGCGGATAGTTTTTATTGCTTGAAGGGTGAAAGTTACTCAACTTAATCGGGGACCTCGACCAAAGTATTCTAATTATCACGGTCGAAGTCAAGTGAGGGTGCTAAAGCTAGGTCGAATCTTGCATAGATTTGGCAAAATGAAGGGGAGATTCAATTTATGAGGGCGGGGTGTGAAAGCTTGGAGGAATTCAAGTCAAAAACATGCAAGCACGCGAGAGAAGTCATGAGAAGAGTCCTTGCAAGTAAACGTGAAAGTCATGGAATATGTCATGACAAGTGAGTTTCCAATCTAGAGAATGATTCACGTGACCACATTAGGCACAACCCAAGGGAGAATCACCAAAAGTGTCCTCAACATATTGCACTACTGCCAATTCAATCATAAACCTTTTAATTATTGCAATTGAGTCATAAACATTTTTACGTTTTATCAATTGAGTCCGTCCAACTAATTTTAACGGGAAATTGATGACGTGGACACTGGCCATCTTAGATGGCACGGCCGGCACTGATGTGAACATTTTTCGCTAATGTGAACATTTTTAAATAACATTTTGAATGTTTTTATAATTTTTTTTCTTTTCTTTTTTTTCCTTACATTTTCTTTTTTTTCCCTGGAGTTAAGGCTAGCGAGGTTGCCCGATCCTCCCCAATCACAAGAGAGGGTGTCACAGCCCTTGCTGGCCCCAAGTCCAAGGAAAAAAAGAAAAATAATAATGAAAAAGTAAAAAAACATATATTAAAATATTATTTAAAAAATGTCAATATCAGCCCTAATCATGCCACGTAGGATGGCCAAGGATTTCCGATCAGAATTAACCGAATTGACTCAAGTGATAATAAGTGAAAAGGTTTAAGATTCAATTAGCTCAATTCAAAAATTTAGAATTGAATTGACACAAATGCAATAAATTTAAGATTTGTTTAGTAATCTTCCCCACAGCCCAATATCTTGTTGGGCATGATGCACATGACCACACTAGGCACAGCCCAATATCTTGCCGGGCTTATGGCCCCGTCTTCTTTAACAAGAAGCAACCAAGTTAATCAGATTTGAGGATTATTCCAAACTTAACCAATTGAGTTATTCGTTTGTGTTCTCCACTTAGTTTGTAATTTCCTATATAAAAAATTAAGAATAGTTTCGTGGTTAGTAACTCGTTCACGTGACTAGCAAGTTCCTATATCAAAAACTAACTAGTACGAAAAAATTATCAATTTGATCATTAACCTACCATACAAATGTCGGTTCAATCATGGACTTTTCAATTTTGTCAATGTATTCCTAAACTTTTACGAGAAATTCTGATGTAGTCCTTATGATCAATTGATGCTAGAAATTATTGACGTAGCATCCAATTATCACCGGCCGTCCTAAGTGGCACGCCGATGTAGACAAAACGCCTCATCAACGATTTTCAACATCAATTTTCCGAAGAGACCACATTGAAATTTTGCTGCAATTGTTCAAGACTACATTGGCAAGATTGAAAAGTTTAGAACTGAATGGGCATCCGCACAATAGGATTACGATCGAATTGGTGATTATCATTAACTATTAGTATATGGCGATAATTCAGAATACTCATACGAACCGGTAGCTTTCTACGACGCGACTTGTTTGTACTTATATTCAACAATTGGCAACTTTGACGTGAGGGCAATAATTTTCCTCTTCATAATAGCAAATCGAAGTGAAGTTGTGTAAGCAAAAGATTGCGCCGTGGCAAATGGCAATTATGCAATGGACTTTGATGCCTCGGCCCCTTCTTTTATTGCAGGCTTTGTGCCCACTTTAGTGTGTAGGGATAATAAAAATAGATTTGGCATCGAGTGGTCACAAAGGTGATCAAAGGGCGCGTACTTGTTAATGGTCAGGACAGCTAATGAACCACCTATTGCAACACCATTTAAACAAAATTGGACCATGCAGAAGCAAATCTAAAAAGGCTATCGTGGATCTGCGCCATACACTTTCTTTTGCATTGGTACGATGGCTTTAGGGTTCTTCTTCACATGATGGCCGATGGGGACCAACCCCATTAGCCTTATTTGTAGCATAAGAGAAGCTCCTCGCCCCGCAAATCCGTGGTTGAAATTCCCCTTGAAAAATTCACATAGGACCATTTATTTGAGAAGAGAAAATGACGTGCATGATTCTCGAACTTTTGACCAAATGTGTAATGTCATTCCTAACTTTTAAGGTACTGCATGAAAACCATTCTAGTTCTGCCCAGAACTGATTTTTTGTTCCCAGAATCAGTTTTGGACCAGAAACCCGTTTGGTAACGCAATTTCATTTTTCTATTTCTGGGACAAGTTTGCTTCTAAAACTGATTCTGAAACCAGAAATGAAAACAAAAAAAAAGTTGGTTTTTCATTTCTGAAACAAAAGTGAAAACCATTTCTGAGGAATTCATTTTCTTCAACACACATTCATATGAAAGTCACGACCTTTGAGGTGAGAAAAAAAAGCAAAAAATCAAAAATTTCAAAACTTAACAGAATGGTTTAAAATTTGTGGCTGCCCACTTTCAGTGAAATTTAAATTTTTTAGGTGCCGAAAAAAATAAAAAAAATAAAAAAATAAAAATTTTCAAAATTTCACAAAATGACTTAAAAAACCTATGGCCACCCACTTTGAGCAAAATTTAATTTTTTTAGATGCCAAAAAAAATAAAAAATAATCAAAAAATCTAAAATTTAAAAACTTCACAGAATGTCTTAGAATACCTGTGGCCACCCAATTTGAGCGAAATTTTATTTTTTTAGGTGCCAAAAAAAAATAAAAAAAAGTAAAAAATAAAAAATTTAAAAACTTCATAGAATGACTTAAAATACCCGTGGCCACCCACTTTGAGCGAAATTTAATTTTTTTAAATGCCAAAAAAAATAAAAATAAGCAAAAAAGTAAAAATTTCAAAACTTTACAGAATGGCTTCAAATACCTGTGGCCATTTATTTTGAGCGAAATTTTATTTTTTTAGGTGCCGAAAAAAAAAAAAAATTTCAAAACTTCACAAAATTGCTTAAAATACCTGTGGCCATCCACTTTTGAGCGAAATTTAAATTTTTTTAGGTGCCGAAAAAAATAAAAAAATAAAAAATAAAAAACTTCACATGATTGCTTAGAATACCTATGGCCACCCATTTTGAGTGAAATTTAATTTTTTTAGGTGTCGAAAAGAAAATAAAAATAAGCAAAAAAGAAAAATTTTCAAAACGTTACAGAATGACTTAAATACTTGTGGCCACCCACTTTAAGCAAAATTTTATTTTTTTAGGTGCCGAAAAAAAAAGCAAAAAATAAAAATTTTTGAAATTTCACTCAAAGTGGATGGCCACATGTATTCTAAGTCATTTTGTGAAGTTTTGAAAACTTTGATTTTTATGTTTTTTTTTCACCTAAAAATATTTAAATTTCGCTCAAAGTGAATGGCCACATGTATTCTAAGTCATTCTATAAAGTTTTGAAATTTTTGATTTTTTTCTTTTTTTTCACCTCCAAAAATTAAAATTTCATTCAAAGTGGGTGCCCACAAGTATTCTAAGCCATTCTGTGAAGTTTTGAAATTTTTAAATTTTTCAATTTTTTTGGGCACCTTAAAAAATTTAAATTTCACTCAAAGTGGGTGACCACATGTATTCTAAACTATTTTGTGAAGTTTTGAAATTTTTAATTTTTTGATTTTTTTTTGCACCTAAAAAAATTTAAATTTCACTAAAAGTGGGTGGCCACAGGTATTCTAAGCAATTCTGTAAAGTTTTGAAATTTTTGATTTCTTGATTTTTTTTGAAAAAATTCAACAAATTTCCTATTTTCCCAAAATCTGAATTTTTTTTATTTTCTCGACATTTTGATGATTTTTTCTGGAATTTTTCAATTTTTTGGGATTTTCTGAATTTTTTTTAATGATTTTTATGAATTTTTCGAATTTTTTATTATTTTTATTCCATTTCTAAAAAAATGGATTTCTGTTCCTGGAAATAGAATTTTCTGTTGTTTATCAAACGGGTTTTTGTTTCAGAAAATAAAAATTTTGTGCTGTTATCAAACGGGTTTCTGTTCCAGAAATATAAATTTTTTGTCATTATCAAACGGGTTTTTTTTCTCAGAAACTCATCCAGGAACTAGAAATAGAAAAATCTATTTCTGGTTCAGGAACTCATTCCGGAACAGAATGGTTATCATTCGCTACCTAATTTGTTCAGTATGAACCTTGAACTTTTGGTACATGTATAATTTAGTTCCTAGATTATATTTTAAATGTTTACTATCGTCCCAAATGTGCGATGTGACCCCAAATATGTAATATCTTCTGTGAACTTTTAATTGATTTAATGTGGTTCTTGAACTAATGGAAGGAAAACGCTGGACATTTATATATAGTCCGGGGACTAAATTGAACATTTACCAAAGCTTTAAGGACTATACTGAATAAATTAAAAATTCAAGGAAGACATCACCCGTTGGGCTAAACTTCACGGACCATAGTGAACAAATTAAAAGTTCGATGACGACATTACACGTTTGATCAAAATTCAATGATCTTTTGTGTAATTATCCCATTTGAGAACTAGTAATTCCCTGTTTATATGCGATAGTTATAGAATTAGCATCTCTTTTCACGTGGGAAGACGGTTCACGTTGCGTTGCTAAATGGAGTGGAGAAATGGAGAAAATGATCGACAATGAGGAAAACGGCATTGATAGAAAGCGAAAAGTTTGACACTTGACCTACTAGAATGTGAAAAGAAGCAATTATCTCCATTTACTCGTGCCTAAAAGCAAAATCAAATCTTATTTTTTAAGTGATTAGACATGATGGAATTTCAAAAGGGGAGGTAGTGGCGTAAAACTAAAACCAAAGGGTGGGATCATCACATTCATACAGAAAGTTAATGATGGATTTACTCTCCAAATCAGATTTCGTGGGAGAGGAGGACTTATATTTATAGATGCAAAATGCACAGATGTTGGCTAAGTGAAGATCAAGATCTTGTTATTAAAAGAAAATTACCCAATCGGTTTTAAATCTATTGTGCGATTGTCAATTTAATCATAAACTTTTTAATATTATCAATTTAGTCATAAATTTTTGTGCAAAATTCCAATGTAACTCTTCTAGTCAATTTCCATGGGAAATCCTTGATATTGCCAGATATCCTACACAGCACACCGCTGCATTAGCGATTTCCTGTAAAACTTGGTCGAAATGACTATATTAAAATTTTGTGCAAAGATTTAGGAATAAATTAGCATCCGTGCAATAAGTTTAGGACTAATTGGGTAATTCTCTCTTTTGTTATAGATGTCTTTTGAAGTCTGTTATTCCGTTCGAGCTCGCTATAAGTGATAACTCTATAAAAATACGGTTATTTTACCTACTTTAGGCAACAAATAATGCAATATTTATGAGAAAATATTTGGATTTCCTTCTATTTACTCAAATTTTTCTTGTTTATGCAGAATAATGAGACATGAAGAAAATAAAGAAAAAATGACAAAAAGAAGAAAAGAAATATGCTACTCAGAGAAAAGTTAGAATGTTGATATCAAATCGGAAATTCTGCGATTTATTCCCTAGTTTAATGCGAAAAAGAAGCAATTGTCTTGTGATAAGAGTCTTGGATATTATCTTACAAATATGATAACTTTGAGAGCATAGGAGACAACCAGTTTTTTTTTATCGTTTTTATTTTCACTGTTCTTGGAGTTTTTCATGTATTTTAAAGAGAAGACAAAGGGTAATAACATAATTCTTGTTCTTCAATTCAAGATATTTGGTTTAATTTATATTCTCGTTTTTTCTTCTATTATATTCTAATTTTCTTTTGTTAGAGCTATGATGTAGCCCAACCATAATGATATGAATTTCACGCTTTTTATGCACTGTAAGTGCTTTCATTCATGTGAGTTATATATTATTGTGCTTAATACCATAAAAGTGACTAGCCACCATTTGAATGATCCAATGTGCATGTTTGAGACTAAGAAGTGATAATATGCAATTTCTCCTTATAATATATAACTATGAATTAAATGTGGATAGAAGTATATCATGTTATTTATGTAGTTTTCGGTGATAAGATGATCCAAAAGATTCATTGTAAACCAGGAATATTCACATATTTTAATGCGCTTATGTTTATTTAAATTCACATAGAGATATAGTAAATTAATAAATTGAGTAGATTTGCTATACCTAGAGATATGATAGTAAATAGACTAGGAAATTCTGCTATCACATGTTTTATATTATTCTTGTATGCATAATAATTTGAAATTCATATCTAGTGGTTATGGTGAAATCGAATTCTCTAACATATTTTATTGGGTTAATACCACAAAAAACCATAAACTGGTACACAAGTAAGAAATTTACTCCAAATTAATCTTTTTTACCACAAAAAACCCCACATTGATACACTTGTGACAAATTTACTCCAAACTAATTTTTGGACCACGAAAAATCCCAAACTAGTTCACCAAACTAATTTTTTTGATCATCAAAAACCCCAAACTAGTAATCTAATCACAAATCTACCCTTCATTAGCAGACTAGTTTGGGGTTTTTCGTAGTATTAACCATGTTGACACATCACCATGCCACGTCATCATGTATCATCCACATTAGCAAATTTAACGGTAAAATTTGACGGAAATTAAGGGACGGTAAATTTATCACAAGTATACCATTTTAGGATTTTTCGTGATAAAAAAAATTAGTTTTTGGTAAAATTATCACAGGTGTATGAGTTTGTGGTTTTTCGTGACTGAAAAATTAGTTTTTAGTAAATTTATCACGGATGTACCGGTTTAGAATTTTTCGTGGTCAAAAAATTAGTTTGGGGTAAATTTGTCACGGATATATCAGTTTAGAATTTTTCGTGATATTAGCCCTATTTTATTTGATCTATTATTTGCCTTTAATTCCGAAATTTCATTTCCAAGATTGTCAATTTTTATTTATTCTCAATTCTATTTTGATCTGCTAGATAAATTTTAAAATTAGTCCATTTTCAATATTTAATCTGTTTATTAATCATCAATATCTGTAGGGCGATACTCTTATCATCATTGTATTACTTGTTTAACACGCTCGTCGACACGTTCAGAATTTTACGAACAACGAGATATGTTAGAACATGTAGACTGTATTTGCTGTATCTTTGTAACGTGGAACACAACTTTAGATGCATAATTCAGAATCTTATCATGGATTTTCTTTTGGGGGCCATTTCTTTATATTTGATTATTGAGCCAAAGGTTCGTACCTCACATGCTTCAGGGGAAAAAAAGATTGCGGGACTCTCGAGATCTCCTAAAGCCGGGCTGACACTTATTCTCGGGTTTTAACTCTTTTGTAGCGTGATCATTCTCCTGGCCTTCAGACGCGACTTTTCCATAGTGGGAACAAAGAAAGAGGTTGGAATGGAATCGCCAAATCGTCTTTTACCTTTGCAGTGTGGCCGACCACCTCCCTCTCTCTTAGTGTCGTGTTTCTCCTTTTCCCTTTAGTATTTTCCTGCGAAAAGCCCCTCTTTTCCTTCGTTTAATATCGACGGTAACACTACAATACTTTGGTCAAAGCTGATGTAAAACTACAGCGACCATCGAGAAGCTGATCACTGTCGTGGTTGAGCAACTCTGTAAACTTATCTGTTCTACTTTATTGATGTAAAACTACAGCAACCATCAAGAAAAGCCATTGACCTATGAGCTTTAAGAGAAAACGGTTGGGCACTCGACTTATCGAACGAAGCGTTCTGCAACGTCGATTGTGTTTTGGGTTGGATACAAAATGAAAGAGATGAAAGTGTTCATTGATCCGCACGGGGGGGCCCTGCGCGTGGTGAGTGAAAGGATAACCTAACCCAACCATCTTTGCAACAACCCCTAGCTTTAATATTTCTTGGGTATCAACCAATCTTCATTGGCAAGTTATCCCACATCAAGAGAGACAAGACTAACCGACCCAGCCAATGGCTTGACAGGCGATGATTTAGAAATTCTGGCGTTGGATTTTCCTCTGACGTAACCATTTTGAATGCTTGTTCCCCTAGAACATGCCTTTTTCCTTAAGCATGGTGAAGACTTCTTAATTGGGTTTGGGGTAACTGCTTGCTTCTCTTCTCGTCTCTGTAAAGTCCAAACTGTCTTTTTTTATATGAGAAAACAGGCCAATCTTGAAAAGAAGAGAAATAACACCCATCCTATATGTGTGTGTGACCATTTCATAAATGAGGTCACACCTTTTCCTCATAGGATCTCAGTTAGGTCCCTTTTAAATGCTCACCACCCCCCCCCCCCCTCTCTCTCTCTCTCTCTCTCTCTCTCTAGCATACATAAACATGATCTATGGCGTGTGCCTCTTTCAACAGTTAAATCCTCGCTAACGTAGAAGAAGCGCGAGTATCATGAATGCGGAAACTATGGCAAGGAGAAGAAGTGCATTCGCTTTCGCTTTCATAAGGCTGGTGTCTTGTTTGATGGTATCGAGCGTATATGGAGATTATCCTCATTTGGGTCAGATATTCAGAGGTCGCTACGGCGACCAAATGCAGAAAAGCCAAGAGCTCAAGGCGTCGGTATTTCGTCGTGATTCGGTGTCTCTTGGAGCGTCCTCAGTCGCTCCCTCGCTGCAGCCGGTATCAAATCTTTCTGTGAATTCATTCACTTTATCACATGTTTGTAGTGGAATGTAATTCTAAGAATGACGACGACAATGATGCAGGGGTCCCCAAGTCAAAGAGTATATTCGGTTACATCCTACGGCGCAGATCCAACGGGCAATACAGATAGCACAGACGCGTTTATGTCAGCATTAGCAGATGCGGTTCAAGCTTCAGGAGACGGTGTCTTGATGGAGGGGATTACTAATCTCGGAGGTGCTCAGATTAGCCTTGAAGGAGGGAATTACATGATTAGCCATCCCCTGCGTTTCCCAACAGCTGGTGTCGGAAACATCGTGGTATGGCTTCCAAAGATATTTCGAAAATTCCTAAGTTAATGCATAGGAGCAGTACCTTTTTTCGCTAATAATTCGGAGAAATTAGTACTTGACACACCAAATGCAACTAGTATTTTAAATCAGGTTATTGAACAAGTGAGGCTGATATTTGGTTTCATAGATTAACTCTGCTCAATTTACTTGATAGATTCACGGAGGAACACTACATGCATCGGATGATTTCCCGACTGATGGGTATCTGATCGATCTATCAGCGCCTTCATCAAGTAAATCTTCGTCGTCGTATAACTTTGAATACGTAACTTTCAGAGACCTCATGCTGGACTCTAACTACAGGGGAGGCGGCATTTTGGTTCTGAATTCTCTTAGAACGAGCATCGATAACTGCTATATTGCCCATTTTACCAGCAATGGCATATTAGTTCAGGGCGGCCACGAGACCTACATCAGAAACTCCTTTTTAGGCCAACACGTCACTGCAGGTGGGGATCCTGGAGAGCGTAACTTCTCTGGCACGGCCATTAACTTAATGGGCAACGATAATGCCGTGACCGACGTGGTTATTTTCTCAGCCGCCATTGGCATAATGGTGTCTGGTCAGGCTAATGTGATAACAGGGGTACATTGCTATAATAAAGCGACGGGCTTTGGTGGGACTGGGATCTATTTGAAGTCGCCCGGTTACACGCAAACCCGGATACTGAATTGTTACTTGGACTACACTGGAATAGTCTCTGAAGACCCAGTACTGGTCGATATCTCCAATTGTTTCTTCCTCGGCGATGCCTACATAGTGTTGAAGTCGATAAATGGTGTTGCTAACGGAGTGAATATCAGGAACAACATGTTTAGAGGATCGAATAAAGGGATTGACATCCTCCAGCTGGATCAATCGAATGGTCCTTTTAAGGAAATTGACCAAGTTGTGATCGACGCAAACAATGTGAACGGGATGACTGTGAGATCTACAGTCGCTAGGGGTTCTGCACAAGGGAACGGGACCTCATGGACCGTCGATTTCAACTCGATTCTTTTGTTTCCGGATCTGATAAATTACATCCAGTATTCGTTGAGAGCGAGCGGCGGCTCTTTCCCAAACCATTGTGTGAGGAACGTGTCGAGGAATAGTGTGGTCGTCGAGTCTGATGTTGCTGTTTCCGCCAGTGTTTTCGTCATGGTAGAACAAGGCAAATAGCTACCAAGTTAGCCTGATTGAATTTTTCGGTGTTAAATGGCCAAAAGGTAAAAAAAAACAAAATTTCTATGTTTGCGACTCTCGTTGGTAGAGAACAAATTGGACCTGCCAACTGTGAATAGTCTCTGCAAGAGAAATGTCAATACATACAATCCAATTAATTTGGAACACTGTCAACTACAGTTTGGAAGAGTCGTGAATGTTGGTTATGTTCTCTCAAGTCCTGCAATGGAAAAGGAACTTTCAATTCCATACCAAATATGCGACTAAAGCTTACAGAGTTCGTTCCGTTAAAGTTGAAAAAATTGACTCCCGGAGCTTTCAAAAGCAACATGAATCTTGACGTTCAGATAATAAGCTAAGCTCAGCTAAATTGATTTAACTTTGAACTCGCCATGACAAAAACGTTGTCAAGCCCGGCACTAAGGCGACGTTCAAATAAAGTGTCCTATCAAGCAAAGAAAAGTGAAGGTGAAGTTTGACATTCATGCACAGTTTGGCCACTTTAAAGTCTGACTCTCGTTGTTTAATGCATACGGTCATTGTAATGCAAGTGTTCTTAATATCGAAACACACCCAGAACCCAGAAAGACCAGTTCAAGGTAAAAAACCAATCCACACCCGCATCTGTCTCGCTCCCGCCAGCTCTTGTTACTGGCTAGAGATATTGCAGCTTATGCATGCTTGTTTCGACGTGCACGTGCTGTGCTGTCTGCGATTCGGTCGGTCAAACTCTACAGCCGACTGTTCTGTGCTCGTTTATGTTTTCCAACAACAAGCAAATTCGTGGATGAACTGCCTCAAATTCTGAAATGGGGAGCAGAAAACTGGGGACATGAAGACATTGGAGAGGACAAATGAAAAGCCAAAACCTTAGGGGGGAGCGGCCGCGTGTTTGAAACGTCGGTTCACACTCGCCACATCTCTAGAAGGTCGTCTTCTACACACGACAACGACCGCCATAGCTGTTATAAGTCGTGCTCTTGGAAAATTTACAAGACCGTCACCATCTTTGATTTGTAGATTCTGAGAAGCAGGTTGCTTTTAGATCATCAGGAAATCTTCTTCTTGGCAAAGGCTCAAGCGCTCGTTGACTCGTGAGTCGTGCAGTTAGAGTTGGTGAAGACTCATGCAGCGGGTGACGCATTGATGTTGATGGCGGTCTAGTTAAACTCACCTAATATTTTCTCCTCGTTCTAGAGGTGGAATTGGAAAATGGATGCTTCTCTATCCTGATATTCTTCTTTTTTTTTCCAGACGAAAGCAGTTGTGTTTGAATAGGGAGAGAAACGAGCTTTGTTGAGGTCAAATTTGTTTAATTAGAAATATTTGCAACAAGCCATTAATTTGAACTTAGGCGGCCTTCTTGTACTCGTTCAAAGAATTCTATCATTCCGTACTCCAAAGAATGGACCTTTTATTATGCTAGTAATTTTCAATAGGGGTGTACATCGGTCCCGATCTAACTCAAGGACCAAACCAAACTAACCGATTATGGGTGGTTCCCGCAAAAATCGATCCAATTCGCAGTTCCAAAAATTTGGAACTAGGAATAACCGATTCGATTCTCTGTTGTTAGGGAGGAACCATATTGACGAGACCGAATGGGAAGAATCGGTCCAGAGTATATACATTTTTATTTTTTCATAGCAAAACCATAAAAAAAAAATTAACATTGCCGATTCTAGGGTGAACAAGGTCGACTCTTGATTCCACAAATTGAGAATCGACCATGTTCGATCGACTTCCCAATTTCAAGGTAGGAACTGATCATCCCTCCTATTGAAGAACCACCGGTAGAACAATAACCAATAACTACTTTTTAAGATAAAAAGTTTTATGAAATCAGAGGTCCAAACCCACTATGTCAAAGAGCTGGCAAATGGGCTGTGCTTAGGGGTGAAAAGCCATTGGAAGGCGCAGAAATCAACTGGACATCTAAGGGTAAAGCACTATTTCGGTATGGGTATTGAAAGCGGTACCAAATTGAGACCAATTCTAAATACTAAATACGACCTCCAAAAAATAGGGGTCATTGTCGGCCAACGGACAAAACTTTTATAGTTTGCAAATTGGCAATTGTTTTCACTAACTTATCAACTTTTATTTACTTTTCATATACTAATTCTTGTATTATGTTAACTTATCAACTTTTAGTGTAAATGTCCACCTCGATGGCGGCTACATTTCGTGTCACCAAGAAAAGCCACGTTTGGATAGCCGCAAGATACAAAATGTGGTTGCGCTCAAGTAAGATGAAACATAATGACATGTCGTGACTGGCGTTCCATTTGCGGAGAAACATTTGCAATGTCGTACGTGGGGGACTGTCGAGAAGTGGAATCCAAGTAGATCCAAAAATCAGGGTCCCGCCCCATGCGTCCTTTCGTTAGCAAATGTCGTTTCACAATAATTTAATTTGGAAGGGGGAAAACCATTGATGTCCATAAAGGTAAAGCTTGATCATCTCATCCTCGCTTAGGTTGACATGGGCATCGTGCGAGTGGGAAGTATGCCATATATTTGCATTTAGATGCACGGTTGATGTGGTATGCTATTTCGACCTGAGGCTGGGCCACGACCTTCGGGGTCGCCATGCTAGAGGCCATGTATTCTGCATTCTCTCTTCGTGGACAAAAAGGGCTCGGCTGATGACAAAGAGGTGCGAGGGCGACGGTCACGCGATCAGGCAGCAGCACTACCACAACAGGGGCGGCGGCTCAATTGGATTTGCAGTAGAGGGGTCAGCGAAAGAGAAAGATAAATGTTCCGGACTAGTTTGATACTTAGAGTAAAATTTCATCAAAACAATATTTTGATTGAACGGATTATTCTGTTACTTTATAGTATTCCAATCCACATATATATCCTTTAGTTATATCAAGATCATAATTAATGGGAAAAAAATCGATTTTCCCCACATGCTCTAGAAAAGAGAAGGGTGATTCAACCAATAAAACCAAAAAGTTCAGTGATTAAATGGCCCTTGGAACAACATTCTCTTTGCCAATTATTTGATGTTCGGACAACTTGAGGAAACCAATGCTATTCTACATGATCAAAGTCGGCATCAAATGAGAGATGTGTGGAAAAGATGCCTATGTCCATCTCTCCTTCCAAGAACACCCAATGAAAATCGAAAGGGAGCAAAGTGGAGTGATCAGATAAGCATATCCCCATGCCAACTTTTACAAGATTACAACAAATGCTCAAGTGAACCTCATCTCCTCCCTTTATTTGCATGTACTATGTGTCCCCCTCCCACCCTTTCTCCCCATCTCTTCTCCCACACACAAGACATCCACAAAGCCCCCTAGTTTAGTCTTCACATTGAACTCACCCATATGGATGAAACTTCACCCCCCTCTCCTAGCCCTAGCCGGACCCCGTCCGGGGATGGCCAGCTCAATGAGGCGGCGATCAACTTCAACATCTTGGTGATAATCGCTGCCATGCTATGCGCCCTAGTGTGTGCCCTCGGTCTTAACTCCATGCTACAATGTGTCGTACAATGCGCCCAGCGTTTGGTCCAAGAGCCGATCCAATGGGTGGAGGCATCTCGCCGGTTGGCCCCGGGTCTTAAGAAGAAAGATTTGGTGGCTCTACCAATGTCAACTTATGCGAGCTCGGGCTCATCGCCATCGTCCTCATCGCCCTTAGCTTGCGCCATATGCCTGATGGATTTCTCGCCGGGAGAGGACACGAGGGTGCTTCCCAAATGCAGCCACAGGTTCCATGTTGGTTGCATTGATAAGTGGCTACTTTCTCAGTCTACTTGCCCTACATGTCGCCAACCCCTCTAGATATTAGACTAGTGAGTTGTGGCTAGCTATTTAATTTGCTAAGATGTCTCTCTTCATCTGAATGTTAAGTTTGATCTCTATCTGTCTCTGTCTCTGAGCCTAGAGTTAGCAAGGTAACAATCAATTTCATAAGTCCATTTATCTAATGGCACTGTGTAATTCGTCTATGTTATGTTAAAGCATCATATGATAAAGTCCTTGGAAAGGGTTGGCCGAAAATTTGTCCCTATAACATTAGTTATTCGATTGGACCTTTTTGGGACAGTTACATGCCAAATCTTAAAATTTGTCACAAATAATGCACTCAAATTCTAAAACTATCACTTCGTGCATTTAATAAATATTAAACTTGTGATTTTGATGCACTTTGAGCCCTTCCGTTAACTACGTTTGTTTTCAATGGACAAAAATATGCCATGTGGGTTTTTTCATTTATTGTTTCAATCCCATGTGATTTTCAATAAATAGAAAAGGCCACTTGAAGTTTTTTGTCCACTCAAACCTAAAGGAGCTAAAGAACGGATTGAAGCGGATGATTTATGACAAGTTTTAGGAATTAAATACATGAAATGAAAGTTTTGGAACTCCTCTTGTTATTGTCCCGAACTTTCTTCGAAGGAATGCCTGAGAGATACTATACAACCTGCCACTCGATGCTCGACGTACGTGCAATGAACATGACATAAGCTGTAGGGACAGCCAAACAGGGGTTATGATGTTTTGAGCAATGCAATTTCAAGATAAAGCGACCGACGGTTATAGTTCTTGTAATGTCAGAGACATGAACCGTCCATCATTCTTAGAAAGAGAATTCAATTTCGCATAAGAAAGAATGAACATTGCTATTTGTGTCATGAATCAGTACTTCAACTCAAATTGATAGCTTAGTTAGATTTGTTAAACTAGGTCATAAACCCATTTTTAACCCATATTTGATGAGCCGTGTTATTATATAGATTTGTTATATTCAATTAGTGGGCCATAAATGGATTTAGACTAGACACTATGGGTCATAAATTGGTTTAATATGGATGTTAAATGGGTTCATAACTTATTTAAACATAACCCATCTTATCTTCACTCTCTCTCTCTCTCTCTCTCTCTCTCTCTCAATTTCACACTAAGTCACTCCGTGCTTTCACTTTAGTTTGGATATGAATTTTCTTAAATTTAGTTAAATATTGAAATGTTTTAGCAATGTGGGTCGTATGGTATCGGGTATGAGTCACAGATTTTTATTACATGAAAATGGGTCAAAACGGATTAAAAATGTCGATTGGGTCGAACCATTTTCGATCCAACCTAAATTCTATCCTACTGACCCGTTTGACAAGTTTAAGCTTAATGCAGGAATTGAACAACTGAAACTTTATAAGATTTTCTTCTTCTTCTTTTTCCTTTTGGCTTTGGGTGGATATGGGCCTGTACTACTAAAACAGGGCTTCGATTCGGGCCAGAAAGGATCGAACCTCGATAAAGTATCTGAAGCTTCAACTTGTATTGTTAAGTTCTATCACCTTAACTCCTGTTTACATATACCAATAGATTTGCTTTTATCATATCAAACTAATTATTACTTCTATCTCTAACTATTCCTCCAAAACATTTTTTTAAGTTATCAAATATTAGCTAGACTTTCCACCATATGTATATATGTCTATTTTATAAAAGATTTCGGATACTTCCCCATCAGCTAAAAGTAAAACTTTCACAATGGCAGAATTTATAAGAAGTGAGAAGTCAAATAACAGAAATCACTCCGATTAGAATTAGTTGGCCAACTTCTCTTCATATGGGGGTGAATCGAAATTTTTTTTTTCTAAATCGCATATTTACTATATGTTAAAAAAAAAAATATGAGGTGGCTATCGTCGGTAATTTGTCCATGATATCCTAATTAATTGCTGTTTATTAGTTTTCATACATATGCGTGTGCTTCCTTCGCAATACAAAAGTAAAATAGCATATGATTTGAATATTTGACATTATAGTAATAGTATATTTATGTACCTCGTAACTTCCTAATCACGTCATCTAAAGTCATTGCACGGGCCGATTTGAATTATTTTCTCCTCTTTACTAAGCCCTTTGTGGGATTATCTTTTTATACATCGGACTATAATGAATTTTCTCATTTTTGACAACAGGGACAGATCATCTATGTTCACACGAGATGTTGGTATGGAGAAGATATAGTTTCATAATTTCAATTATGGAAGATCATTTGGAGCAAGAATTGAGAAAATTATTTTATTTTGGAAAAATTCCAAAAGTGGGCATGAAGTGGAGTTATTTTCTCAAATAGGAATCTGAAATAAGTATTGTTTTAAATAAGGGCTTGAAATGATCTAATCGTTTTAAATAAAGGCCTGAAGTAGTCAAATTGTTTCGAATAAGAACCTTTGACTGGCCGATGACTATTTCGTCGCCGGAAAAAGGGTATTTTAGTAAAAAAAATTATAAGTATATATATTTTTTATTTTATTTTACTTTCTTTTTCTTTTTCATGTTTTCTTCTTCCCTCCCCATTCGTCACTACTCTTGGTCGTCGACCTCCGCCTACCTTAGGTGAGGGCTGCCCTCGCTGGCATTTGGTGAAGGCCACCCAGATCGCGTCGGGCAAGGGGCGCCCTTGCCGTCATTGGGCTGGGCGACCCTCACCTAATGCCGGCAAGAGCGGCTCTTGCCTTAGCTAAGCAAGCGAGGGCGACCCTCGCCAGATTCGACAAGGGTGACCCTCGCCAGATTCGACAAGGGCAATCCTCGCTCACTCGGGTGAGGGCAACCTCCACCTGAGGCTGGCAACCTCCGCTAGTCCTCAGCGATGGCCGGCAAAGGGAAGAGAAAAAAAGAAAAGAAAAAGAAAAAGGAAAAGAAAAAAATAGAAAAAGAAAAAAGAAAGAAAAAAATTCAAAAAAGTAAAAGACGAAAATACTTTTTAACCAATGAAGTCAGGTCATTATTTGAAACTGACATGATCACTTTAAATCTTTATTTGAAATAAGATTCACTTCGTATTTTTATTCGAAATAAATTTTATTTCGGATCTTTATTTGACAAAATAACTGTACTTCAATTCGCTTTTTAGAATTTTTCCTTTTATGTTTTTTGGGTGGGGATCCAAAGGGGGGAGGGATGAACAGGGATATTCTTTTTCCAGGCAGGCGGTAGTTGAAATTAAAGAGGAGATGGGGGCCAGAGACAGGCCTAGGCTGAGTAGAGAGGGTTGTAGGAGAATTTGTAGGGTCAAAGGATAAAGACCAACAGTCAACTAACAGGTGGGTCTCTCCCTCTCTACTAACCTTCATATATACATACATATATATATTAATAATTATATAGAGTTAATGTTACAAAAAAATCTTAAATTGATCTATATGTAATAAATTTACCTCAAATTATTTTTTTATCACTAGAATCTCGAATTGGTATATATATAACAAGTTTATCACAAACAAATTTTTTAACTGCCAAATTCTATAAACTTTTATATTTATAATAAATTTATCTTTCGTTAAATTGAATTAATACAACGAAGAATTACAAATCGATATACTTGTAAAACCCTAAATCGGTACACCCATCAACTATCATGTGTTGTCCAATTTAGAAATTTGATGGTAAAATTTAACAGAAACTCACAAAATGTAAAATTGTCACATATATATCAGTTTGGGATTTTTTATGGTGAAAAAATTAATTTGAGATAAATTTATTACAAGTGTATCGGTTTGGGGTTATTCATCGTATTAACCCTATAATATATAGTCTATAAGATATATTATTATATTATATATATTCTTTTTTTATTGGCAATTTCATGGTGGGTCCATTTCACCTTATCTGATCTCTATCTTTGTTCTGTTATTTGATGGAACAGCTATCCTGATCTAACTCATGTCATGGCCCAATCACAAAAGCTATGGTGATCTAATTCGCGTAAAAAATAAACAAAAATTCACATAAATAAATGGGTCATTCCTTCGCACCTTATAAAGAACATCACTTTCCTTATAATAAAAAAAAAAAAAAACAAACGATTCCTTCCAATCCTAGCTCACAATTCTTATGAATCTGGCAAATGGTTAATTGAACAACCAATCATGTAACTTCAACAAGGCAAATCCCTATTCAAATCACGGCATCACTCATTCGAATCTTTATTTATGCACTTGGATCATGCGGTTTTCTTACATTTATGAGGATTAGCTATGTCAAAAGGTTCACATGTCTCCAATTATTAAGAAAATTGCATTTTTCATGAAATGCTCTACAATTAAAATGATCGGATAAGTACACTACAAATTCTAAAACTTGTTGTGAAATACCATCAAATTCTAAAACTTGTCAGATTAGTACGTCCGAGTCCTCTTGTTAACTTTATTGAATCTGGTTAGCCAGAAAATGCTAACTTGGATTGTATTTATTGTTATTTTTAGACACGTGACGCCAATGTGGCATTTACCCAAAAAAAAAAAACTTTTGAATCTTTCATCTTCTTCTTTCTTTCAATAATGCATAAAATATACGAATTTACAGTTCATTTTCTTCTTCTGTTCTCCATTTTCTAACCGAAAGTTACTATTGAGAAGCTATATTATTCCCTCGAGGTTTTCCAATACCCTAAACAGAAGCCACCGAAGATCATGGAAAGGCATATCCCCTCTTAAACTTAATGTGTCACATTCACTCATATTGAAAATCATTTCGACATTGTCTATCTCACGATAAATCTTCTCTCTTTAACGTAAAGCCCAAGTTGAACGGGAGGGACGGTTCCTCATTCTCGAGTATGGCAAAAGCATGAGATGAATGGTTCATAACCTGCGCATCAATGATCGAAAGGGAAGACGATTGGTTCAAGTTTTGATCTATATTCACCATTGGTTTTTCTCGAGTTTTTTCGTCTTCTTTTCACTTTTATTGGTGCCATGTGTTTGAAGAAAGTAATGAAAAGTTAGGTCTCCATTTTCCGTTAGCTAAATTAGTCGGAATTGGCAAAGAAATTTGATTGGACCATTTTGATAAGGTTCGTGCTTTATTTGTATATTTCGAAAGTTTTAAAACTTAATTAAACTCCTGCGATGAGATTTAAGACTTCCCTAAAATGATTTTAAATGTTGGTGTGACTATGTTGTTGAAGTACTCCATATTAAATGAGAGTTAGATTTTCTAAGTGAATATGTCAAGTCGTTCTAAAGAGACATATACGTGAAAGTAAGGAAGAAAGTTGTGGCCAACTCATCCATACATTATTCATGATTTGACTTCATTTCTTCCCTTCACATGTACATCGCTTCGCTCTAACGTTCATTCAAGTGGAAGAGGACGATCACAATGCGATTTTTGCCAATGACAAGGCCTCAACTTTGTATCATTGGTACGTGCGATAAATCATAATGATAATCCTTTTAACTTTCGAGGAATTGCATCCATGATCCCATAATTGGAAGATTATTCCTTTTTTTTTGTAATTTAGCTCTCAACCTGAAAAACCTAAGATCGAATCTAAGTTGCATCATACTCGCATCTCGTGTTTTTTTTTGGGGGATGTGACTAAAGTTGGTCATGAGATGGTTTCGAAACCTACTGTTCATGGTGTAAAATTAGTGCTCCTATGTTAATTAGTCGAACAACGATGCAAGTATGAACCGAAGAAGTAATAGGAGTAAAGAAAATCAAGCGATACAGTCGACCTCGACTTGAAGCTTACTATTAAGCAAAGACTTTGATTGCTTTTTTTTGGGTCTGTAAAAGGATGCATTTATTCGGTAGGAAATCGACGATTTAGAGAATATTTTTTCTCAAAATTGATTGTTCGTATTACTTATAAAAAAATGAATTAACAAAAAACATTTTTTTATCATCTTTTGAGATATTTGGGCATAGGTAGTAGTTTATAAAGAAAATGTTGGCCACGTTTTAAATAGAGACAAATAACTATTTTTAGAAAAATATTTTCTGGATCTTTGATTTTCCGCAATAAACTCACGAAAGCTGGGCATGTTTTTTCCACCCACACGTCATTCAATCTATCTTTGCAAAACTCGTTTTATGGAGAGATTGATCTCCTCTTTTGTCGAACAAGAATGAGAGGACAAGCTTTCACTTATTTTCAAAATCGCGTATTGGTCGGATTCACCTTAGGTCGCTTTGTCCACCGACACCTATATAAAACATTCCGAAAGCAACATAGTCACTTTAGAATATCCTTAAATTTAAGGTAGTATAAAAGAAACTAGGTCAAGTTCTGGCTAGGTAAACAAGCTCCAAGAATCTAAATTCACGATTAACTTAGGTGACAATTCTTGTACGCGACTAAATCTCATCATTACGGGATAACGTACTTGACATAAATAATTCAAACGTAACCCTAACGTATCATAGGATATAAGTAACTTGCAATGTTATGTGTGCACACAACATAAACAATTTATGGACAAAAAATCATTTCTTTATTTATTTTCGGTTTTGTCTAACCCATTAAATGTTGAGTGGAGTAGGTCTTCAATATGCATTTTTTTTGTGATTTTGACTCCTTTAGTGGGTTCAATTTAAAGGTAAATGTATTATAAATCTTAAAACTTTGAGATATCAAATGCAGCTAAACGAGCGATATCCCTTAAATTTATTATGTAGAACTTGGTCATATCAAAACTAACAAAATGATTAATATAGGCTCCATAATTAATAGGTATTACATTAGCAAGGGCTTTTTTCGAAATTGAGTTAAGTTCAATTGATTGCACTCATCTCTCCTCTTCTTTTTCCTTTCCTTTTCGACTCACTTCTCCCTCTCGAACTATCAGCAGCCTGAAGCGAAAAAGCCTGCTTACGAGACACTTCTTGCTCTACAGATCCAATCCAACAAAGGGTCGATATTGCAACAGATGAATCTTTAGCTGCAGAAGTGCACAGTCGTCTCAAAACCAGTTAAGCATCGGGCAGCAATCACGAATGAGGAATGAACCCCACTTCATTCATGGCATCGTCAAACCCAAGGAGAAACCTTTCAAGGTCAAACCGCCATCGAAGCACCTTGACACGAGAAGCCAAGAGAGAGAGAGAGAGAGAGAGAGAGAGATGCTTTCAGAGTCTGCAGCTTGTAAAAGCTGACAATAGAGGAAAGGTGAAAGTGATGGGCAGTGCGTAATGAGACGGGACAAACCTTCCTATTTGTGCCTCCACAGGTCCCATCCACGTTCTCACGGGCCTTCTCTAGGGTTTTCATTTTTTTTTAAGAGTTAATACTACGAAATATTCTAAATTAATATATTTATAATAATTTTATCCTCATTTAATTTTTTCATCAAAAATTTTAAATTGATACATACATAAAAAATTTACTCCAAATTATTTTTTTTATTACAAAAAATCTCATATTAGTACACTTGTGATAATTTTGTTCTTAACTATTTTTTTACCACAAAAAACTTCAAACTAGTACATCTGTAATAGTTTTACCCTCAACTAATTTTTTGATTACTAAAAATCCAAAACTGGTGCATTTGTGATAAATTTACCTTCTATTAGTGTCCGTTCAATTGGATTAATATAACGAAAAATTACAAATTGGTAAATTTGTGTCAAACAGAGGGGTAAAACTTCAAACCGGTACACCTGTCAACTATCACGTGTCATTAAACTTAGCAATTTGATTGTAAAATTTAACGGAAATTAACAAAAGATAAATCTATCACAGGTGTATCAATTTGGGGTTTTTGATGATTAAAAAATTAATTCGGGATAAAATTGTTACAAATGTACCGGTGTGGGTTTTTTGTGGTCAAAAAAATAATTTGAGGTAAATTTGTTACAGGTGTACTAATTTGGAGTTTTTCATAGTATTAACCCTTTTTTTTAAGAAGTTCAAAAGAAATGTTCTAATCTATATTTTGAGCTTTTTCCCTTTTGTAACTGAAATGACTTTTCACTTTTTTTCCTTGTTTGATTTAATTCAGAACACTCAAATATAGATATGTATTATAATTTTTAGATATAATTTTCCTTAAAAGTAATCTAAATTTTGGCAGGAAAATAAAGATATACCTATCATTTTTAATTTAATTCCAAACAAACGGGGCAAGGTTTCAATGTCTTGGGGCTTTAACATGTTAAGCTTGATAATAATTGAATTAATCATGTAAGTATTTAATTGTAGATTTTAGAAGTAGCTACACATAGGAAATATTGCTAGTATTTAATTTATTGTCTGCCAATGACCGTTGCATTTTTAAAATATTGATATCGAGCTTAATTAAACTGAACTGCAGTTTGAGCATTTTATCAAGTCAATTCAAGCTCAAAAGGGATAGTACATTTGTTCGAGATTTTCTACATTTAAGGCATTACAGACCTACATTCGAGAAAAAATAATCGTCATTATTTACATAAATTATTTCAGGCTTGTGCAAAATATAAGAGGATTAGCTGAAAATACGGCAAATTTCATATTCGAACTATGGCATCTCTCGCTCCAAATAACTTCAGAGGTCATGCTCGCCATGCTAAGAGTAAAGATTTATCTAATACTCTGAAATATTGTCTCACATCGCTTGACAATGGGTTTTATATGCTCTTTATATTCATATAGTCTTTTTCCACCTAATGGGTCTTTCTATCATATCCATAAAGATTAGATAAGTAGAAAGCTCGGATTCCTCATATTAATTATTCAAGTTGTTACGAAATATGGTCTGATATAGTTGCTCGATTGAAATTTTGCATTCAACTTTGGATGTTGGATTTCTTTTGCATATTTTGGTTTGTGAGTTTGATTGAAGGGCTCAGCACCTGTGCTTGTTTATGCGTTGAGAACTTTATTAGAGAGGAAAGATGTAAGCGAAGGAGTTTACCAGAATCTTAATGGGCTTCACATGCCATGGCTCATGGCTCAATCAAGTATGTTCTGTGGCCCTCCTACAACAGTAAAAAGATGTTCATGTCCCTTCTCTAATGGAAATAATTGTTGCAAATCTTGATTATTTCCTGTACTATACTAATGAATTAGTTTAACTGTAAGCTCACTCAATTACCAATTAAAGTTGGGCCATCCACGTCTCCGTTAGAGATTTGCCCAAATCGACTCCTGGTGCAATGCATAAAATCAAACGCTCGACCTTCTATTTTTCGAACTATAAGAACTTCCGGAAGATTAGTGTTCGAGAGCGGCGGTATGAAAAGTATGCAACTGCTCTAAAATGGGAAATTGTCTCGATTCCGATCTGCTTTGGTATGAACACAGAATGATAGGAATCAAAATGTCATCGCCAAATTCGTACGTCCAGTCCATTCACATGCAAATAATTTCTTCTGCAAAGTTGAATTTCTAGGGTACCATCACTGGACCCTTGTTCTCTGGCTATGTCTTTGACTTGAACGTTGCTGCATGAGAAGTGGCTGATTTCACATGGAGAAACTAGTGAACAAAGACATAAAACTCGCATCTCTTACACCCGATACGAATCTCCCATCAACGCAAGACAAGATTTCGAGTTTGATTTACCTTTTGATTAGAGCCTCTTGCTAATGGAAATCCGACAAATTATTGAAGCGTGTAGTGTCCCATTCGCAAACTCATGACAACCTGATCTTACAATGATTGTTCACCGTGGTTTCCTAGACTTGATACGAGTCAAGAAACATGCAGACTTCGATCCGCATATAATCCAAATCTGAATTGAACTGTAGGCCACAGAGAAAATCTCATTTGCATCCTTGCTCGAGAATAAATCTCACCAAGCCCATGCCCACGGCAGTAAGATCACGCATATACATGAATATATCATCTGCATAAGTCTAGATACTTAGTGCTTGGTCACTTACAAAGAACCTAGTCAGATAGATTCCTGAGAAAGAAATGGTAAGTGCAAGCGCAACAATAAAACCCTAGCTAGCTAGCTGCAATGGAGCGACAGATAAGGATAACGCAGTACCATCAAAGCGTTTATAATAACCAGCAAATCCCCAAAAAACAGAAAGATGCATCACCTACATTTCATTTTCATCTCCCCTCGGCGCCCCGGCCCCGCCCTCCCACCGAGTCATTCACTCTATCCAAGAAATATGTATTTGGCAACCAAATGGGGATTCTCTTCTCGAGGCCCTCTTGAAACTTGATCTCCTTTTCCGGTTATTTATGGGTTATGGGTTGCCTTGTAAACATCATCTGTACGGTCAACATTTTCTATTCTCTCTACTATTAAGCTTTTGTTTTATACAAAGCATGGAAAACAGAAGAGAGAGAGAGAGAGAGAAGTGACCGTACCAGAGCCACCAGGTCAAGGCGGTGAGTGACCAGCTATCTGCGCCAGAGGCGATGGATGATGATGGCAAGTTTGAAAAGAGGTGAGCAACATCCAGAGCATCAGGTTTTGGTTTTTGCTTTATCAAAACCTTAGCCCAACCGAAGTTACTACTGATCTTTATCGTATCGGTTGAAAATTAGTTGATGGTTCCAGAAAGGTAAAGAAACCAAGAAGGTAAAGAAGTGTGTCAATTTTGAGAAAACATGAACTGTAAGATGTACTCTCACTAGTTGCTTTTCTTTCCCGTGAACTCGTTTCATCGATGCACTCTTCCCTAGATTTTGCAAGAGAATTTTGTTATTGCATGTTCTGCTGCCATCCCTCACCAGAACATCTACTATTGACATACATGATATCTCATCTAAAAGCACCACTTCCCTCAATCATGTTTATTCATGTTAATTACATCGGTTTTGGCCAAAGCAAATGGTAATCGATTCAACTGCTTCACGTATATATATCAAATTAATGGGAAAATAGGAAGAATCGAATAAAAGAGCTCATATATGCAAAGACTGTATGTACTCATTCTTCAATCTGTACACATCTACCTTCGACACAACGCACCAGCGCTTATACTCATATAGCAAGAGAACACCCTCTATGCCACAATCTTGATCGATGTTTGCACCGAAAGAAGTATCTCAATCGAGTTTAAAGCTTTCCACAAATATAACAATCTATGCCTCTCAAGCGCATGCATCATTGATGAACCTACGCATTAACCATATTCCCGATTGTGATAAGTAACTAAAATTGGCGCAAAGTTGTGCGATTGTACATATTTTGATCAAACTAATTCCCCTCAGTTTCCAAAGAAAACGTGGTAATTAGAAAATATAATGTGCAGGAATGTAGTTTATACCAGAAAACAATGTTGAATGTATGACAGATAATATTACATATATCCGCGCGCAAACCCTATTACATGGAATACAAAATCGGTGGAGTACTCAAATGGGCGAAAGTTCTCCCTCTGTCTTTACCCACCTCGGTTCAGTAATTGGAATTGCGTGCGCGTTCTCCGCTTAAAAACAAGAAAAGAAACCCTGGAAATCGCAAATTAGCACACCATCACATTTTATATTTAGTCACTCCTAATCAAGCTTCACATTTTCTAGGAAAAAGGAGCTCTCTGTGGAGCACTCTTTCTTCTGTTGCTGAGAGAGAGAACCATCCCAGGGAGGAACCCAGTGCTCTTCTTCTTCTTCTTCCTGATCAAGTGTGGATCTTCCGATGAAGAAGAACCTCCTTTGCACTGCAATGGGTTCTCCAATATGGAGTTTGGAGTGATCTGGCCATCTTCATCAACAATCTCTGATGAGGAGCTCTCCATTCTCAGTCCCTCAAACTGCGAGATCGCGAAATCAGACTCATTGAACTTGTATAAGATGCTTGACACGTCCTCCCCGGCTCGGCACACCAAGTCATCAACCTGGATATTATTGTTCATGAAGGAAAGGGCAAGGGCTAGGGCCAATGAATGATCTTCGAATGTACTTATTTAAATTCAACCATGTGAGGACTTAAACGTTAAAAAGAGTTCCTTGTAGCTTTGCGCCACCAAGTTTTTTGACTTTTCTTGAGCACTCGTACCTTGCAGGAAAGTGAACAGAAGTGGAAAGGCTCTTGGAGAATTCGGTCGCAATTGAAGCAGAAGTTGGTAGATCCTTTGCAAGCTCTTGATTGTGCTCTTTGGCTTAGGAATATCACCTTGGCACCGTTGATTGTATAGGGCTGTAAGATAATCATACCTCATTAAAGTGTTCTTTTCTCTATGTAAGACCATGTCAACGAGTGTTCTATAGTCACAAAATTTCGACGATCACAAAATTTTCGTAAAAAGAAGTTAATGCATCGTATGGTACTTTATTATTTCGCAATAATCAACATGCGTCTTGAGGACACTCGTGTATTCCATAGACTATTTATTATAAAGAACAACATTAACTATTTTGAATTCACATGCATTTGAGTTGGCTTGTATAAAAACTAAACTTTGCACAGACTATATACTAAATAACTTCGTGAATATATCTTATGCTTTTTCTAAGAATCAAGAGGTCAAACTAGCACTGATCATAGCCACCAATTAACTATATCTGCCAAGTTAATATGATTCACAATGAACGCAGCGCATACCTGAATGTAGGAGCAGTCGATCAACTTTTCCAGATCTCCCAAACGAATTACATCGTGATAAACATATCGTCTCACCTGTCACCAAAGTCCAATTTCAGTAAATTAAATCGCATTATTGTATGTCGAAATTGTCAACAACTTATGTTGTTGGTATGCGTTTTCAAAATTACAAGTCTATTTTTGAGTATACGCATTGACCATTTTTGAGTGACCTATTTATCAGAGGAGGGATTCTATTAAGTCTGAAGAGAAGCGACAAGATTGTATTTTTTTATGAGTTTAGTAGATTTTATTGTTTACTCTTCCTCACTATATTGAAAGCATAAGCTCCTATTCTTAGTAATAGCTAATAAGTAACCTCGGGAGCTTGTCGACAAAGTGCTATTTGAAAACCTAGAAGATAACCCATTTCTCATCTAATGGAAGCTAAATCGATCGATAGTTGAAAACTATTGACACCCGAAATGAATATCATCCGGAAAACGTGACTGCCGCGACATTAGAAAGGACATAGTAGTTATTTCGCTTATCGAAATCACTAAATTACACAAAAAATGAGAAGAATCGGCAGATAAGAAACCGCAAACTTAATTAATTTCTCAAAAGGTGCTTTTAGGGTATTCGTCAACAAATTTCTTATAAAAAAATGCTTGTATAGAATTCTACCGATCTGTAATCATTCTCAACCTTCTTCTTTGTGCATTGATTGCATGCATCGAACATCAAGTAATCAGAAATTTGGGTTAAGAGAATTGGCCCTCATTTTTTTGGTAGGTTTGGTTTTCTCAGTAGTCCTTTTTAGTATGAAGGCAATGTGCACTAAGCGAAAAAGCAAGAAAAGGGGAAAAAAAGAAGAGAAAAAGGCTTTACTGTATGGAGGAAGTGTGAAATGATGGGATGGCATCACTGCCAACTTCAATTATTGGTGAAACCAGGCAACAAACCTTCCATGCTAGGAAACAAATGTGCTCATCCTTTCGCCCCATAACGAGGCCAAATCTCCTTAATTTAATATATAGTATATTTCGAGGTACTGAAATTGGAAAAAAACTTTCTGGTCAAACTTGCACTTTCAGTCTGAAAGCTACAACACAAGAATGCTTTGCAGGGCCAAATACATGGATATCAATAAAGGAAGTCCACCGCATATGGGAAGAAACTAATTACATATTGAAAAGAATAAATAAATAAAGAGTTGCACAAAAACAAAAACCAATTTATGAATGGCACAACAAATAATACCACACATAATCTTCATGATTAATCTGAGACAAAACAATTACTAACCAACTAAAACTTAAATGAAAGTGCAGAATTCAAGCCCATGTTCAGTTTGTTTCTTAAACAAAAAATAAAGATTGACGAAGTAATGCACGGGCAAAGTGGAAATTGCCATGAGCCAGATGATGTAAAACTTAGTGAGTTTGGACCAACCATGCAATTCATATTCATTTTGAATTTTAGCAGCTCTAGCTACGTCTAAGGTGACAATTATCCTAGTTTTATTTCTTGAGTAGCGGGCAAGAAAAATTTCAGCAAAATAAACAAAGGAAGAAGAAGGAGGAGGAGGAGGAGGCCAACCAAAGTACTGTAGAAAATAGTATATGTCAAAACCCCAAAAGCAAATTAGGAGAACACTCATGAAACCTTGCACGGTGTGTTGCGCGATTATTTTTCCTCTAAGAAGAACGAGATAAACACGAAGAGATTACTTGAATGAGAAGAAGGGTTTCATATTGAACAGAGCAACAGTGAGAAGAGATTGATTTCATACCTGAAGGAGCGGGTGGGAGGGGTGAGAAGGGAGGCAGTGAGGGCAGATGCTGAGGCAGCAGCGCAGGCAGAAGATGTTTTTCTCGCTCTTCCGTCGATCCTCGTGGAACCCGCAAACCCCGAAGAACTTCTCCCTCATCAGCCCCTCCAGCCACTCTCCCCCGCCCGATCCCCCCTCCTCCTTCTTCATCTCTCTCTCTCTCTCTCTCTCTCTCTCTCTCACACACACACACACACACACACACACACACAGAACAAAGGATGAAGAGAAACGAGAGAGGGTCCGAATAAGAAGATACTACTACCTAACGAATGCTGCCGATAAGCTCCTTCTCTCCCACTGCTTTGACTACTTTTACTTGGGAGTACAGGAACGCCTGTGTGCGTGCGTGGGCGAGTACAATATTATTGAGGAGTGATGTGGTATGTGTATCGCTTTTTGCTTGGCAACTTTTGCATCACATGTCACGTGAGATGTGGCCTTCTTTTTGGGGAAACCCTAGCCTCATTTTCTCCATTTTTATAGCTGGCTCCCTCCACGCAATCCCCCTCCCCCACCAACCTTTGTCTTCTTGCGCATCATACCGTATCTATCTAGCTACTATATCTACGTGGAGAGAGTTTGTCAACCGAAAGCTTTACCTACAAATCCATAGATGACTGATACGGTGACGGATTGTCATTGGGTGTGTTGAAAGAAGTCCATATGTATACTCGTTCAAAAGCCAACTGGTAACCCAGTATGTTAGGTCAACTGAAGTATATTGTATGTGCATGCTAGGGGAGGCTTAAGAGCTGAGCATGCAATGTGGATTCTTAGCAATTCAAATTCATAGGTCCATCACCCAACATGGATTCTACAATCTCTAGCAAAGAGTCCTTGAACTTGTTATACATACAACCTTTTAAACATATATGATAAAAGCAATGTTTAAGCCAATCCTTGCTAGAGGTTTTAAAGCAATCTAGACTAATCCTACATGTAGATAATTGAATTATCTCTCTTTGTGATCATTCCACGTTCATTGAAATTAGTCCAAAATTTTTATCGCTTTTAGTTATTGAGTTGTTCTTTCAACGGTATTAATTACATAATCTGTCCTAAATTAAAAGATTCCTCTTTTCTTGCATGTACAATTTACATCTATTTGTGGTTTGTAGAGCCTATCCATGCATTAGACAATTGTTTGTTTATGGTTATTGTAGTTGATCCTTGGATAGGTTGTATTTTCTAAGATTTATAAAAAAAAAAGGAAAAGATTAAGCCAATGTTCTTAATCCACCGTGAAATTAATAGCATGTTCTAAACCACAAAAAACAAAAAAGAAATAGTGACAAATTTGTCATAGAGTCCACTTTTTCAAGAATTTGTGACTCATAATATGTTATGACTCTAACAATATCTCAAAGACTCTTATACTAAAAAAGTCCTTATACAAATGGAGGTGGGAATCAGAAAACTATGTCCCTTTTAAAAATCTAGCCTTGGTGGCAATGCAATTATTTGAGGCTGCAAAGGGCGAAAGGGTGACAAAAAGATAATATTTTGGTGAATTCTGACAATAGGATACGATTGATATAATGTTGAAGGTTGATGTGTTTTAAACTCTATAATAAAAATTTTGAGATTTTCGCGATATTAACTTTTCGAAATCTCCTCTTTCCTTACCAAAAAAAAACCATTTCGAAATCTCCTCTTTTACATTTGATGCAATTGCAATAGTCACAATAATTGTCGCCATAACTTTGAAATTTTAGTGGTGAATAGGGTCGCTTACCTACGATTGCTATAATTGCCATTGTACTTTTTAGCGACATTCCCTAACGTGGCGATCGTGCAACCATGCTATACTCTTTAATGTTGAGTAGCATCGCCGCCAAAACTCTAAATAAAATGCCACTAAAAGCGAAATCACTTGTAGCGTGCTATAGGCGGGTTGAGGCCATCTCCACGTGCCCAATGTCTGGCCTTAACCGGTTCGGCGGTTCAGAGTACTTGATGGATTTTCAAGTAGCAATATCTCCATGTCCATGCCTTTGGATTGTTCGTTGTATTATTTTAACAAGCCCTAGAAAATAATGTGAGGGTGAATTGAATGGTAACATTAGGAAATAATGATTTTAAGAATTAGAAAAAATACAAAAGAAAAGAGACCACGATTTTCAAGAAAACCATAGTTAATGCATTTTTTTTTTCAGAAAATTAAGGTTGGGGTATTGCAAATTGGGAGCAAACATAAGGAATTAATTACAATGCCATCCCCATCCTTTTGATTTATTTGGTTAGCACTAAAATTATTTCTGACTTGTGGCATGCCAATCGAATCATTCATTTTTCCAATTGTTTTTACACCATCGGTCCCCCTCCTTAATCTTTTATACTCTAACAAAATGAGAATACATCCTCTCTTCCATCTCTTCCGGCTGCATTTTGTATATTTTATTGTGTTTCGCCAAAAAATGTTGATGAAATACCTCTTGAAACATGGATCGATGAGTAATTGACAAAGGTTGAAAGGATTCTTTGTTGAATGGTGGTCCTCTCTACATGTACAATTCAAGTACTTATACCTACTATTTTCGTTTATAGCAGCTACTAAGAAAACTACTCAAGTTAGACATGACTTTCACGATTTAATACTACTTATGTACAGTCTCCGTGATCATTGACTCCATTGTCCAACGATTATCGCATCCACTTCTCTATACGGTTCTCTTTTACAGATGCATCTGAAATTTTCGGCACCATTATGATGATTGCAATGCTTCCACTCCTTTGTGGTTACTATCGTTTTTTGGAAAAATTATCCAAAAAGTCCTCAAATTATTATATTTTTTTCAATTCAATCCTAAACCTTTTAAGTTTGTCAATTTAGTCCTAAACATTTTAATTTCATGACAATCGAGTCCATATGGCCAATTTTGACCGGCCGTCGGCCAACGCTAACGTGATAATTTTTTAATAGTTGTTTCTTTTTTTTTTTGCCTTTTTCCCTCCGGCCGGTTCGGCGACCAGCAACTAACTAGAGGCGTGGGCTAGCGAGGTCGACCCCGCCGGTCTCTGGCAAAGCTCACCTTCGCCGGCCACTAGTGAGGGCAAGCCTCACCCATCACTGCCAAGTCGACCTTATCCAGATCCGGCGAGATTGGCCTCGCCGTGGCTGGGCAAGGCTCGACCTTGCCCAGCCAAGACAAGGCCGGCCAGTGCTATTGTAGGTCGATCTCGCCTTGGCTGGGCAAGGTTTGACCTAGCCTAGATCCAGCGAGGTCGGCTTGACAACGGTGGGCGAGACTTGCCCTCACCAGTGGCCAGTGGGGGTGAGCTTCGCCAGAGGCTAGCGAGGTTGACCTCACCAGTTATTAGACTGGCCAGAGGAAAGAAGGCAAAAAAAAGAAGAAAAAATATTAAAAATTTTGAAAAAAATATTCATAAATTGTCACGTCAACGTTAACCAGTAGCCACATCAGCACCGGTTGACCAAAATTGGCCGAATGGACTCAAATGGCAAGAAATGAAAAAGTTTAAGACCGAATTAACAAATTTAAAAGGTTTATGAATGAATTGATAAAAAGTGCAATAAATTTAAGACTTTTGGACAATTTTCCCATCGTTTTTTGCACTCATGATTATTGGCTCCACTTCTAGGCAATTGCATTCAAAGTAATCGGTTTCACAACTTGACAATTACCTCGCTCCCACCTCCTCAACGGTTACATTGGTTATTATTGACCAACTCGGTTCATTGTCTAAAGTTCCCAACACTAAACCATGCCATCGAGAATCTTTTTCGATTAGAGACGGGCTCTCTCTTATCGATGGAATGCATTTTACCAACTTATCCTCAACACTTAGTCATTTATGCTTCCGTCATTTGTCTAACAAATCCTTGTTGATGTGATCGCCGATGCTTGACCCTTGCGACATTTTCTTGTAATTACAAATTGCATTGTACTTTTCCAGTGCAAGAACAATAGAGTTGTGTTAAATTTGAAGACCCATTTCAATTTCACGTACAGAATTCGTCAAGATTTTGATATTTGATGTATTAAAACCACAATCTAAAAGTTTAGAAAAAATAAATAATAAAAGTGCGACCAAATTAGTAATGTCATAAAATATTACTTCAACTAAAATTGAACAAAAGACTCCTAGAAGTGTGTAAAGCTATGCTGCAACTTTTCTCTGTCGGGAGAGTATAGTCTTATTAAATTCATCGAAATCTTACAAAATTTGACATTATTCGTGTTGGAAAACTCGAACCGCCATGTTGTAGGCTTTGTTGTCTACTCACTTGGAGAGGCGTGCCATCTTTCTTTAATCACGATATTACCCTCGATCAAACCCCGATTATGGCAATGGCAAGCATCAGTATAGATCTCCACCGTCGATTTGAACTGATTTTCACATCAAATCAAACCCATTTTTGTGAAAAAAAAAAAAAGGGAGTAAAATGGGTAAAATGAATTTTCCATGGCTTCAAAATTCAGTGAAATTTGAGGGACTTGGAGAATCGAGGGAAGTCTGAATGTATGGTCGTGCAAACGAATGGAATTTCACTGACTCTCTCTGCAAAATTAGTGCAAATCCACTGCTGGAGTGACGAGGATTAGCGTTAGGATTTGCGGCATGTGACTTCCAACGTGTAAGCCAGCTTCCCCAAATATTCTCCCCAAGGTTTACCCTGACAATGATTTAGTCTTCTAGCTAAAATGTCGAGTCACATTCGGTATAGTTGTTACTGGTTAGTAGCGGTGATGTATTTTGAAGGGAGAAATTGTCTAATTAGTCTTGAAATTATTGTACGGATGCCAATTTAGTCTTAAACTATTTTAAAATAGCTTCCCCAAAGATTCTTTTCAAGGTTTACCCTGACAAAGTGTTAGTCTTATGGCTAACACATCAAGTCACGTTCAACAGAGTTTTGACTGAATTGTAACCGTTATGTATTACGAAGGAGGAAATAGTCTAATCAGCCTTAAATGCATTTTACAAACGTCAATTCAGTTATAAAATTTTTAGATTTTGCTAATTTAGTCATAAACTTTTACACGAAATTTCAATGTTGTCTTTTCGATCATTAGCTTTCGAATTGATTGGGCAATTGTCCCACTGTGAAGTGCCGTGAGTTATATAGTTGCTAACCTTCGTTTTTAAAGTTGCAACGCATCAAAATTAGGCAGGGCAGCTTCCTAAAAGCCACTGTAAACTGTTACAACTTTGGAGGTACAACATACCTGAAGGTGTTTGCCAAGCTGCCGTGCCATTTTTCACAATTGAAACATCTATCATAAAGCTATACTAAACAGTAGGGGTGTCGATATGGGTTAGAAATCCGTTGTTCTAACTCACTGTTAGTGCACCGGGTTGCAAATGGACCTCACTTAAAATTTGTACAAATGAGTGGAAATGAGCTCAAGATATCCTTTGCCTAATTTTGTATGGATGTATATGGGTTTGCACGAGACCCATATTCAAACCATTTAGGTCTTGACACGCTTAAAGGAAAAAAACGAAACACACCACTCCAGGACTGAGAACCAGAGAGCAAGCGTTTTCATTGGCTTGACTAGCTACAATCTTCCCTTTTCTAATCATACATTTTCCTCGAAACAAACCGACATCTTGATCTCCTCCTCTTCACCCCCATATCTCTTAACCTTCCTTTAAAACGCGTCCTTGTCTTCCTCGAAGTTGCTCGCCAGCGTGAGACGGAGCGGGAGAAACGATCGAGGAAATTAGATTTTCAATTTTCAGTTTCGTTTTCATTTTTTTAAAGATTTTTATGTTTTATATTAGTTCATTGGAAAAGTACGCGTAGCTATTCTTATCCTCCCTATGTTGAAACATACTTGAGTGGCGGTTACATCCTACACCGCAAACGCTGTTGACTCTCATGGAAGAGTCGGCGATTGGAAAGTATGATTGAAGGTACGAAGCACGAAAGTTTGATATACGTTATTGGCAAGATAAATTAAAAACAATAGTTTTATAACTTAAGTGTATCATAAAACTAAGAAAATGTCATGTTAGCGTCGATTCAAAGCCCGAACGCGTTTCATAATTCATGGATGGCCCTGGCCCGGGTTGTGCTTTCGCCACTGCCGCCTTCACGCCTCCATCCATAACCAAACCCCGAGCTCCCTCACTAATTTAATGAGCCGATTCACGGAGCTGCCCATTCTTCAAAGAAAAAATTTTGCCAGAAATGGATTTGGGATGGATTGGGTATGGGATGGGTGCGGTATGGGTCACCATATTTATACATTATGTAAATGGATCAAATTGAGTTAGACCATTTTCAATCCGACTCGCCCGTTTGACGAGTATACTAGATGGCATTAGATAACAGATAATACGAGCTCATATGGCAGTACCTCTGAAGGAAAAAGAAGTTCTCAGACTATGCGACTCTGCAGAAAGTTACACAATTCTAGAGCATAGGCTTTCTCAATTTTTATTTTTCTATAATGGTAATCATCAAAAGGTTACAAATTGGTTCTTCTTGAGTCTTCTTGATCTATCATCCCAATCCTTGGTACTTACGTGCGAGTGTTTATTTTCTGCTGGGCCCTCTCGGTCCATCTTAGCTGGAGTTTCGGGCCGTAAACGGCCCAATTGATCAACCACAGGAGCAACACTTTCGGGCTTTTTGATGCGAATCGGCCCGGTCCATGTAAGCCACTAGATCATACGGGTCTCGCGTGAGGCCCACCTTCTCCGACGTTTTGCGTTAACAGAGCACATGCGTTGACTTTTTCAACTACGTTACGTGTTGGGCTCGCAACTAAACTTGGCATTTTGGACGGCGTGCCTCCGCGCTTTGCCATCAATTTTTCTGTTTTATCTCGGAATGGCAGGCGCAACGCTAAGGTCACTCCGACCAGGATACGTCGTGGATCGCGCACAAGATCTGGAGCCCTCATCGAACCATAAATAGAGCGCCCGTCTGAAAGATTAAACTATCGGATTCAAAGCCCGATTAAATATTCAGATATTGCGACCCTCACCCGTGCCATAGAGACCCCGAGAGGAGGCGAACCGCGCTCACTATACCGACATCGGTACGTTTTCATGTGCAATTGGGTGGGTTAGTTCTGGTCCCCCCACACAGACATAGCTGTGCTGTCTCTGTCCCTTAGGAAGCAAGCTGCTTCAGGAGCACGCACGGCATTTTTCGTGGAGACGATGATTCCGATCCTAACACACACTCTCTCTGTCCTTGTCAAAACCATCAGCATCGCAGCAGCAAGTAGGTGAGAGTGAAATTCCGGACGATGTGAATTGACAACGTGACATCTGAGCATATTCTAAGGACGTGTCATAAGTTAGGAGTTAATAGCGGTTGGTGTACCTGGTTGGTGCACGTGATAAACAGGAGGTAAATTGTTCGAAAAGTTATAAATCTATTATACGGCGATCAATTCAGTCGTAAATCTTTCAATTGTGTCAATTCAGTCATAAATATTTTGACGATTTGCCAATTCGCCAATTCAGTCATAAACCTGTCAATTATATCAATTTAATCCTAAAACTTTTTATGATTTGCTAGTTTAGTTGTAAATATTTTTACGATTTGACAATAAAGTCCATCTGCCAGTTATCCAAATAATAGGTTTAGGACTAAATTGACAAATCTTTAAAGGGCTTAGGACTAAACTGACACAATTAAAAGGTTTAGCATTAAATTGGCAAATCGTTAAAAGGTTTAGACTGAATCAGTACAATTGAAAAGTTTAGGACTGGATTGACCGCTGTATAATAGGTTTAGAACTTTTCAAACGATAATAACCATGATAGGGAGGCTAATTATTCGATTAGCTTGTATCCATCCTAGCTCGAGTTTAGTCGATTTTGGATCTTACGATCAGGTCATCGAATCTCAATCTCAATCGCTCAAACACATCGAGCTTGGAAATTTTCTTTTTTTAGCCAACGTGATTGAAATATGGCCATTTTACCTGCAAATTGCTGACATGGCGAATAGGGGAACATATATATTTTTTTCGAAAGCCAATTTTGTTGCCACGCGGTCTACAGCTTTTTGCCCGGAAGTTGGTTGGATTTAGATTGGCGCGTCGAGTGCCACAAAGACCGAAAATCTTAGTGTATCTAGCGATCAAAAGTAGAAGTTCGTTGATAATTGATGGGCATTTACCATAAAAAGCTTGATTCAGATCATCGAATCGAACTGATATGATTGGTACGATTCACCGTATTGTGATCCTATAACTAGTAGATCTTCCATCCATTCTTGCTGCCATCCTAATCATCTTCAGCCAAGTGCCTGTTCATGGTTTTTGGCCAATCACCAAACTTATGTCACACATAACACAATGACGAGCTGCGCTATCGTGGACAAGATAGATAATGGAATCAAATCATCAATGCCTTTGTGAAATCCACCACAGATAGATCGGCGGCAAAAGTGGGGATGAACGAGATACGTTAATGGGTTAGGTTGTTGTCACGTGCAAATGCTTTGGAGTCCTGTATGCACTCTACTTAAATGGAGATTGTACAGAATGTACCAAAGTCGAATCATGTGAAATAGTAGTCCATACAATTTAAAGTATCTTCTTCTTCTTTTTCTGGTCATTTAACCAAGCCTTTAGAACCGAGCAAGAAAATGAAACAGGGAATAAGATCTGTCAACAGGGGAAAAAGAAATAATTTCTTGGAATATAACATTTATAACACAAAAAATGGTAGAAATTATCAAATTAGGCTTCGTCAAAGACTTTAGGAATATATGTTTTGCGTGATATTCTTCATACGCCCTTCTGAGGGACTACTTGCACTATACAATATCTTAGGATCTACAAGTGGCACACGGACAACGCCTCGCTATCATGGCCAAGGGCGGTGGCCCGAGCTTAATGGTCGTGAGGCGTGTACTTAAGTAGACCCGTTGGAATGGGTCATAGACCTATTTCTTAACTCATATTTGATGAGCCGAGTTATTATATGAATTAGTTATATTCAGTAAAATAATCATAAATGGGTTTAAAATGACAAAGTTCAAAATAATATAGTCTTTTCTACGACTCTCTCTTTACTTTCTCTCGCCCTCACTAGAGTTGCCTTCACTCGTTCCGTGTTCTCATCTCAATTTAGGTACAAATTTTCCTAAATTGGTTTAAATATGGAAGCGTTCTAGCAATATGAGTCGGAAAAATTGGGTATGAGTCGGGTTCGGGTTCGGTTTGGTATGAGTCACTAGATTTGTACTGCATGGAAAACGGATCGACACTGGTTAAACGGGTCGATTTGGGTCGAATCATTCTCGATCCGATCTGCCCTCACTCGAGTTGCCATCGCTCGCTTCATATTCTTATTTCAGTTTGGTTATGAATTTTTTTAAATTGAGTTGAGTTAGATACGGAAGCGCCTTAGCTACATAGGTTAGAAAAATCAGGTACAAGTCGAGTTCGGGTTTGGTCCGGCATGGATCACTAGAGCTATGCCGCATAAAAAATGGATTAGAACGGGTTAAACGGGTGGGCCAATCAATTTGGATTGAATCATTCTCGATCTGCTCAGCCTGGTCGACCGGCCTAGCCAAGAGCGACGGAACCCCCCCACCCCGGTCCGTGTGCCGGGCGCGTACGGGAGATTAGACGGACCGACACGTCGGTCGGGCGGAGATGGAACGGAGGTCAGATCCGTGATTTCGCATCCCCAAGCAAAGGTGGTGGTTAGTTTGGCAGCTGATTCGATTCTTGTCTTCCTCGCCACTGTTCCCTCTCCCTCTCTCTCTCTATCTCTACCCGCAACCAACAACAACAGCAGACACCTCTCCCTCCCTCTCTCCCTCTCTATTATTTTTCCGGTGACCAGGTTCGCAGCCCCACGCGCCCAGCTGCTTCCTCACCTCCGCCCCGCGCGAATCGATGGTCGTCGAAGCCAACGCCGCGTCGCCGCCGCAGGCGCTGATGGAGCGGCTCAAGGACTACGGCCAGGAGGACGCCTTCGCCCTCTGGGACGAGCTCTCCCCTCAGGAGCGCCACCTCCTCGTCGCCGACATCGAGGTCATTCCTCCCCCCCTCTCCCCCCCTTCGCTCTGTCTATCGTGCGCCGATCTCCGTGTTCCCCTGGCGGCGGAGCCCGGCGTTCGACGGCGCTCGACGGAATTGATCGGCGATTTTGACTGCTCGTCCTCCGAATTCTGGCCGTGCGCGCTTCGCGATTATGATGTTTGCCTTTACCTGTGCTTCTTGTCTTTTTTGTTTTGTTTTTTTTTTTTGGCAGAGCTTAGATCTTCCGAGAGTGGATCGGATCATTCGATGCTCGCTCAGATCTCAAGGTGGTCGTCGCTCTTTCTCTCGAGTCGAGAGTGATGTGTTACGCCTGGTTGCTGATGGATTTTGGGTCGGGCTTTCAGGTCTGCCGGTGGCGGCACTGGAGCCCGTGCCGGAGAGCGACGTGTCCACCGTCGAAGGGCGGAGCATGGGAGAAAGAGAGAGGTGGTGGAAGATGGGGCTGAAGGCGATCTCGGACGGGAAATTGGCGGTCTTGCTTCTCTCCGGTGGTCAGGTACCGTGCTCCACCGTTGCTGTCCGGCGTAGAGCGCTGCCGTTCTGCGTGTGCACGTGCCTAGCGACTAGTGAATCGTGGCTTTGCTGGTTTAGAGCTCCCTGTTTGTTTTCCCCGCTTGAGCTTGACTTGTTTACGTGTGGGCCACATGCTTTGGCTTTATGAATAGAGAAACAGAAAGGGACCATTATTGCTTACTCGGTGAGAGCTGAAAAGAAAAGGATAATGATTGTCCTTACTTTTTAAGCTAGCTGCTGCTTGTTGGTAACTAAATTAGATCTGGACTTTCATTGCCAAATCATTTCAGAGGCGGTATGATGCTTTTGGGAAAATCATTTTAAGAATGTTTGATGATACGGATGATATGCATTGTGATATGAAAAGAGAAACAGACAAAAAGAGAATAGAAGCGGGTTACAGGAATTCTGGGGATATGACCATTGGTTCTATAATCAAGGGTCTCAGGATCTAAAATGCTTCTATCTCCTTCGGGATGGATTTCAAATCCAGAAAGGATTCATCATGTTGTACCTTATGTTTCTCCCTACCCAGTTATTTCAGAATTTGCTGATATTTTTTACATGGGGGAATATTGAGATACTTTTTCCTGGAAAATAAGTTCAATGGCTATCTGGCGTGTTCCAGTCCCGCCCAATTATGCCTTGGGATTAACTGGAGTAAAAGACGTTAAATGTAAATGCTTTTTTTTTTCTTCCTTTTAAATATGTGTGAGCTCCTTAAACTGGCTGGAATAGTACGATAGGCTCCGCCACCGTCCACTGTAAGATATCTTACAAAGTGAAGACTTGAATGTCTGTCCTTCCCTCTGTTTTTGTACATGTTTTATGATAAATTCTCCGGATAAGCAAGTAGTTGAGACTAAACTCAACATTTATAGACTCATGCTTCTATCAATGCAACAAGATAATTCAAATTTATGAAAAAAGCTTCAGCTATTTTATGTGCTTGCATATGTATTGTTTTTTTTTTTGTTATGTAGTCTCCAGATCATCAATCTCTTGGTATATAATTAGTTTTTTTTTATCAATCGTGCTTACTTGAGCATGCAAAATTTCAATGAAAAATATGCATTCTTTTCAAAAGCTGATAGTATGTCTTTAAATAATTTGTAGCTTTGTGATTTATACGCAAGAATTGCCTGCCTTATTGTTCATCTTCCTGACGTGAGTGGTGCACTGATTTCCTCACACAATATCCTTTTTAAGCCATGCAGGGAACAAGACTTGGAAGTTCAGATCCCAAAGGATGCTTCAGTAAGCATTTCCCATGTCAACTTGATTTGTGAATTGGCATGGTTTTAGGTTTCTTTCGGTGCATGACTTCTATAAAGGTTTAACGGTTCAGAAATGAGAACCTTATGAAATTAAGATAGTTGGAAAACTTTTTATCTTTCATTGACCAAAACCTTTATCATTTCTAATACACCATGAGCAGCATTTGGACACTTTTTTTGTTGATTTTTTTTTTATTATTTTAACCAATAGGTTGTTGAACTACTAGACTTATTTCTTCTTCTTCCAACCTCTGCTATTAGTATGAAATGCACCACAGTACTTTCTTCTTATCATACTTCTTCAGGATTTCAACTTTGTTGAAGTGTTTCATTGTAGACATTGGACTTCCATCTGGCAAGTCACTTTTCCAAATTCAGGCAGAACGAATCTTGTGTGTTCAGAAGCTGGCTGCTCAAGCTCTCAAAGAGGGTAAAATTCCTCTCTTGTTCATTTCTCCTAAACTACACAGAAAATATGCTTATTCTCCTGTTTTATGCAGGTTCTGTTGGTTCTCCACTGATACGTTGGTACATAATGACCAGTCCATTTACTGATGAGCCCACACGTAAATATTTTGAGAGCCATAGATACTTTGGTCTTGAAGCTGAGCAAGTAAAACACGTGTAGCTTTTCCTAATAGACATAGTTTATTTTCCTATCCGGTTGTATGTAATATTGCCTCACTATTGACGGAAAATTTGTTTAGGTCACCTTCTTCCAGCAAGGTACCATGCCATGTGTCTCGAAAGATGGAAGATTTATCATGGAGACTCCTTACAGAGTATGTTTGCTATTGTATTTGTTCATTTGATTAACTTAATTGTAGAAGGAACAGATTTATGGTTTCCAAGATCTTGGTAACCAACTCTTTCAACCTTAGTCTTTACACTTGGCAGCTTCACCTTGCCATCGCCACCCATTTTGCAGTTGAATTTTTAGAATGGAACTCAAAAAGAACAAACAGTTTAAGAAGTGTATCTTAAAGAATAATGGAAAAGTTTAAAACACCGAGGCTCCCGCGGAAAAAGAATGATTTGGAAAATTTTTTCCTAAATATGATTGCTTGTATCGCTTGAAATAATTAATCAACGGAAAATGTTCTCATTATTGATAACAATTTATGTTTAAACATGTTCATGGACGGTGAAAATATTTTTCGTTCGTCCATTTGTAAGCGATATAAGCGATTGTTTTTAGGAAAATGTTATCGAGATCGTTCATTTTCCGCGAAACAAACGAAGCCTAAAGGTGAAGGGAGCTGAGATCTTTGGCGAAATAAATTGTTATCTTCTATATGAATGAGCATCTGAGAATCGTGTTGCAATGGTCTACTAATGTCTGGATGAGTGAGAGAACCTAGTAACAAAAAGCTTTTTTGCCTCAACTATTGAGTGAGTAAAATGGCACAATAAGATCTCCCACTCGTCACACAGGGTTGCAGTTATTTTCCCGGGAGGCTACCATAAAATGATTCTAAAATGCGGATTGTCTTGGAAGGGAGAGATGAAACTGTAGATGTATGAAGTGCGATGGAATTATTTCCAATCTAAGTCATAATATCTGAACTAATGCATGATTCTTGTTTTATTATGATTTTCATATTCAGGTAGCTAAAGCTCCTGATGGTAATGGTGGAGTATATACAGGTGCTTTTATTTTTTTAAATCCTGTGCCAAATTTTGGTTTCTATTTCGCTTGCGCAATCTATCTCAACCTCATATAGCTCAAAGGCATTCATTAATATTTGTCTCTCGTTGACCAGCTTTGAAAACCTCAAAACTTCTTGAAGATATGGCCTTGAGAGGGATTAAATATTTGGATTGTTATGGAGTTGACAATGCATTGGTGGGTTTCGCTTTTATTAAGCTATGGAATTCCCCATGGCAAGTTTTCCCTTTTTTTGGGTCAGATTCCAATATTTATCAGTCAGATTTGTCTCTAAAAACAGGTACGCGTGGCAGATCCTACTTTCTTGGGTTATTTCATGGACAAAGGTGTAGATGCTGCGGCTAAAGTTGTCCGTAAGGTGATTATATATGTCTTGGCACATATCATACTTCATTTTATTATTTTGACTCGTCGTGGTTATCCTTTTGAAAGTATGTTGTGTTGAAGAAGATTTACATGGTTTGTACATATCCTTTGGTGATCTCTAGATAAAGCTCTTGCCTTTTCTGCACGAGTTGATCTGGCTTGAAATGTTTCATATTATTTACGGTATCAAAGCGTAAAGCGGGCTTGTGAATCTACATCAAGTGGCAAAAAACTTGTGGAATTCATAAGTGGAGACTCACCTCTCAAAGTGCACAACCTTGAGTACTCCTTTGGGAGACTTGGCCATGTGGATTTGGCTCGTTATAAATGGTTTCAGAACATTGTACTGAGGTATGAGTGCTAAGCAAGACAAAGTGCTATGTTACTAGATTTACCTTTTCAACTATGTGAGACCTACTGCTTCATTTTGGGAGCTATCTCTTCAACCTGTGAGGGTCAAATCTAGAATTTTACCTACCTGGTGTAGTTTTGAGCTACATGAGCCACATTGATGATTATGATAGTAATATAAAGCAGAGGAGTTTATAAAGCACCTCAAGTTTCATGGTGAGTGGGAGGTAACTCGTGGCTTGATATATAAGGAGAGACTCAATCCAAATGACACCACCTTGAGTACTCCTTTTGAGGTGTTTTGCCCACTTGGATTAAATTGAGTTGGTACAAAGCATATGATTTGCATGAATTTTGTTTGCCGGTTTTACTTCACACGAAAATCAAAATTTCTTCCTTCCAGCTGTTAGATTCATAATTGCATGTGTAGCATGTCCACATTTTTTTGGCAGACCGATTGCTAATGGGTGTAATCTGAATATTCACTTTCTAAATTCTTGAATGGTTCTTTTTAGGGATACCCACAAGAGAAGGTAGGTGTATTTGTAAGGCGTGGTAAAGGTGGACCACTTACAGTGGTTGAATATAGTGAGCTGGATCAAACACTTGCTTCTGCAATCAATCAAGAAACTGGACGGCTTCGTTTTTGCTGGAGTAATGTACATCCTATTCCTTGCACTTACTACTTACATGATTTGTTTCCAACTTTTTGCACTATTATTGATTTATATTTTGCTTTATTACTCTAAAAGCTTGCTGATTACTGATATCAATTGCATGGTAATGCCACTTCTCTCTAGCTTTAAAAGATACTACTGCAGGGCCTGATATTGTAGCTTTAGTCTTTATGTGTTATTTCTCAGGATATCAAATCCTTTTGAAACCAGACAACCTTGTTTGTTAGATTTCCCTGTGCTTAGATGCATGATGTAGCATCATATGATTATGTTGGCTTTTGTTTTCCCCCCAGTTTCTCCCTGACTACTCTTTACTTTCTGGCTTTTGTTTTTTCCCCCAGTTTCTCCCTGACTACTCTTTACTTTCTGGCTTTCAGGTTTGTTTACATATGTTCACCCTTGATTTTCTCAACCAGGTCGCAAATGGCCTTGAGAAAGACAGTACGTAAGTGGTCATTGTTTTTCACTGCTCACCTGCTTTTTATTTAGAAATGTTGGGGGGACGAAACTATTGTCTCTTGAGCCACTTTCTGCTGTATCTTTTCTCTTTTAAAATACTCTTGTTTTATGGCCTTAATTTCATCTTTCTCCTTCTGAACCATAATTTCGTACACAATTTGTGAACAATGAATTTGACCTTTTTTGTATGAGATACAGAATTATCTGGGTAGTTCTACTATTGAGTAATGAGCGAACTTGATGTGTCAATTATTCATTTTAACTTTAATTGTCCTCCTCGCGGTTTACATTTCCAGTTATTCCTCACACGTGCATCCCAATAGGTACTAACGCTGCATGATATTTTAATGTAAATACATTTGCAGGTTGCTTCATAAATGTTTCAACAAAAGAGCTTCATAGTAGATCTTTGTCAAACTTGAAAGGTTAATCGATAGATAATTAATTTTGTGGTCAGAGAGTTTTTGATTGTCAGGGTACATAAGCATAAGACTCATTAAGTACCGGATTTGCCAAATATTTGGTCTCTCTACAAAAAAGAGTAAACTTTAGTAAAATCAAGAAGTAATGACCATTTCTCAACTGATTCATTGCGTGAGAGTACGTTTCATTAATCAATTGCATTCGGTTTTCTGTAATGGCAGCTATCATCTTGCTGAGAAGAAAATTGCTTCAATCCATGGACAAACAGCGGGATTGAAGCTGGAGCAGTTCATATTTGATGCATTTCCATATGCTCCTTCAACTGCACTTTTTGAGGTCCTCTTTAATCCTTCTAATACCAATTTTTTGAGTTCAGCTCTTTAAATACTGCGAAGCTAAACAATTTGTCTGAAAGTTCAGGTATTGCGTGATGAAGAGTTTGCACCGGTGAAAAATGCTAATGGATCAAATTTCGACACACCAGACAGTGCAAGGCTGCTGGTTCTCCGGCTCCATACTCGTTGGGTGGTAGCTGCTGGAGGCTTTGTAACACATTCGGTGCCCCTATATGCTACTGGTAATTGGTGGTGGCTTACCATGCATTGTGTTGCAAATTTTTACATGTTGTGCAGAGTTTGCTATTCTCAGTGGTGTATGCGAATTTGACTGGTGCCAAGAAATCTTCTATTACGCTTGCATGTTGTTGAAATTTAATTTGTCCATACACCTGGCACTGGGGAAAAGAACAGAATGGACATACACCCAAAAATCTACGTTAATTACAAGTGAGGAATAGGAAATCAACTCAAAAGCTGATAAAGAATGTCGAATTTTACTGGGAGCTTCATAGGTTTCTCGAGAATCAATGCAGAATATCTGATCCATTCTTTTGCTATGTGTAAAGGAGTTAACCTATAGTATGTGCATGATAGGATGTAATGTAGAATCCCTTGGTCCATAGGCTTATCTTACTTGTGTCGGTTGGGAGCAGTCTGTCAACAGTACGTAATGTGTTCGAAAATAATCAGTCACTTTTCAAGTAATCAGCTGGCTTATCATGATTTATGGGTCAGGAAATAAATTTAATGCTTCCCTGTTCTGTGTTTTTCTCAGGTGTGGAGGTATCTCCATTGTGTTCATATACTGGAGAAAACCTCGAGGCTATATGTCGGGGGAGGACCTTCCATGCGCCTTGTGAGATTGCATTTTAGCTGTGCTTGTCCATTTCCTTTGGAAGAAAAAGGTGGGGGTTAGATCTCGGTTCTGCGATGATAAAGTTCTTGAGATGTTAACATGTGCGGCTCGGTTTTATCTGAAGTCATGATGGGCGAGGTTGTATCATTTGATACCTACAAGATAGAATAGTGGCTGTAATTTTTCTTGTTAGCAAAAGACGGTTCTAGTACATTACAAATAAGAAAAATGAAAAACGAGAAGCTTTGAGAAAAATCAGAAGAAAATAATTCCTGAGTGTTGATGTGTAAATTGACGGTGCTGTCAAATTGGTGCAATTTTAACAAATGCAGAGCCGTTGCACCCAGTCTGTTTATGCAGCATTTGGTGCTCAAGTGTTTGCTTATGAAGATTAGTCTCCTAAACATGCTCTTTTCCCTTTTCTTATGCTAAGCAAGGTACATCAGCGGTTAATATGTTGTCATTGGAGTTGTTAATAGGAATATGATGGAACGAATGACCAAGAAAAGAGAGAAGGATTTACCAAAATGCGGATGCTGAAATGACTCGTATATTGACATTTCGTGGCGTTTTAGTTACCTCATGAGGAGCAGGACATTATCAATGACCTCCATTGCCACGATGCATGCACATGGATTCGAACTTAACAAAATTAAGCAGGATAAATCATCAGTTTATTAGCAAGTATTTTACTGTTGAAGCATGTATTTTATTGGTGAAGCGGTGTACCAAGCAAGTTAGATACACAAGCTCTCTCATGGTGGACGTTGTGGCCTATCTTCAACATTTCAATGATCCCAATTAAAAACTGTCCTGTCCTATAAATAGTTTTGCCGAATGTCGGGCACAGATTAAACGACTTGAGACACATATTTTTTAACGACCAATGGGTCGTGATGCGTTGGGATAAATATGGTGGAGCAATTTAAAAGAACTTTGGTGTGGATTTGTAAAGAGCAAATAGGCTGCATGCAAACACAATATGCAAATTTTGCCGAGCATAATACTTATCGTGAACAATCTTATGGCGAAAACTGTTATGTAACGTCATATGCTCAAAGGAGTGGCTAAGCCGGAAATTAATTAGTGATGCATGTCAATAAATTAGAGAATTTCCTTAGTTATTCATCAACTATAGTGAGGAGCAATTATTAATCCTGAAAAATTCTCGACTATATGTTTATATTGTGGACAATATGTCTGCTCTTCCCACCCCAACCACAAAAAGAGAAGGGATAAGTGCATTCAAAAATCTAAAACTTGTCACGAAAGTGCAATCGAGTCCTAAAATTTTCAAAAAGTGAAAACAGGTCCTAAAACTTATCATGAAAGTGCATTTGAGTCCTAAAATTTTAAAAAAGTGCAAACAAGCCCTAAAACTTGTCAAATTAGTTCAATCAAATCCTTTCATTGATTGTACTTTTTGAAAATTTTACAACGTATTTGTACTTTCATAACAAGTTTTAAGACTTGTTTGCACTTTCGTGACGAGTTTTATGACTTATTTACACTTTTTGAACGTTTTAGGACTCAAGTGCACTTTCGTAATAAGTTTTAGGACTTGTTTGTACTTTTTAAAAGTTTTAGGACTCAATTGCACTTTTGTGATAAGTTTTAGGACTTCTAGTGCATATATCCCAAAAGAGAAACTCTAGAAAAAATTATTTGGAAGAGAAGGCTCTTTCACGATTGTTGAATTATACAAATTAGGGGAGAGGACCCCTATATATACTTACTTGAACCTCTCAGATCATAACCATAGATATCCCCATGATTTAATGTTGGAGGTCTAATTTTCCTGACTACCATTATCCAAAATACATACATTTCCATAATGCCCCTAAGAACATTCTAGAGCACTCGTAAACCCTAAATCTCTAGAAAGCTTCAATGCATGTCCGGCCATCTTGGTCATCTCCTCGACCTGCCGGGCCTTAAAACCTTCCTGTCCACAACACATGCCGACAAGATAAAATAGAGTAGCTACGTAAGAAAGAAACGGCCGAAAAATGTTAAAAAACCATCGGGATATTTGACGAGTTCTTTAATTGTTCACCAACTATAGTGTTTTCCTTTGCGTTTTATATCTACACAAAAAAAAAAAAAAAAAAAAAAAAACAATGGAGACTCGTTTACAAATTTACAAATAGTTGAAGGGCAAATTATCAATCCTAAAAAAAATCTTGCCCGAGGACTCTAAAAGCAAATTAGCCCTAAAAAAAAAAATTATATATATATTCTTCTGGGGCTGGCACGTGCGAACACGACGAGCACCAAGCCTCCCGGCATCGAGCCCATTTTGGCGCCTTCGAAAGAAAGAGTGCGGCGCACACTCTGAGCCGCGGCGGCCGCGAGAAAGTTTCGATTTTTTTTTTTTTTGTTGGTTTTTGGGCAGGGGAAGAGCAGAAGTCTCGGCGAATGAAGAACTGGTGGGAAGGAAGTGGCGAAACCCGCCTTCTCGTCGCGCCTGGTAAACACCCCTCTTTCTTCTCCAAATTTGGTTTCTCTGTAAAACCCTGCTTTTGCATTGTCACTGGAAATGCCATCCCAGTCGCTCAATTGCTCTGTCCGGGTTGTGTGCCTCCTTCCTGATCGATGAACTGTATTGGGTTCGACGCTAGCTGTTCTCGAATTGGATGATCCGTTAGTAAACATTGTGGCATGCGCGTGCTATATCTTCCCGACATTTGCGAATTGAAATGTGGAGTGTAGCAGTCGATTGCATTTCCCTCAATTTTGTAAATTCGAAGATGGTGAGGTTTTCTGGTCCCTCATGCTGTAGATCCTGCCGCGGCGGAGAGAGGGGTTGGGCATTTCTTGTCACTTCGGCATCCCAAATCAGGTCATCAGAAAGCTATCCCCTCGTGCGCCAACGTGTCCGAAAAACTTACCTTGCTGATGCTGCCTCTTGACTGCTTTCAGGAAAAGCGACGTGCTACCTCGTCGTCGATGAGAAGCTTTTAGAGCTTCAGTGGTTTAAATTGCCTTATGGGTCTTGGTTTCTGGGAGATTACGTCCATAAAGGTGTGATCTTCAAGGTTCATGTTGGCAGTTAAGGCTCAAGTGTGTTCATTGCGGCTAGGATAACAACTCGGTTTTTTTTTTCCATGTGGTCAAGATGGTTGCCTGTATACTGCCACACCAGTCGATCCAGTTTTCATCATGTTGCCAGTTTTCGAGGAAGCCAGGATGAGGGTACCATATATTTTATTCAGTTTTTCGGGTTTCACAAGAAATGTAATGTATTATATTTTCCTATTAATTTATTTGATCACGAGTTCAAATATTTGCTTTCTCTAAGAGATGAATTCCTTTCTGTTGAAACCATTAATCTTTCTATGTACGACTCTCAACTTGTTGATGGAGTATGTGCTGTTCCAGAAATTCCAGCATATTGTTTGCATAGGTTATGCATCTGTCGATTTTTAACAAGTTTACACACTGGCATCTGCCTAAGCATGTAAACAAGATAAAATCGTGGAATGCACACAGATCTATTTCTCTTTAAGTTGGACTTGTCGTCCTTTATGAATTACTCCTGAATATTTGATGTCCTAATGCCTTTTCAACCATTGCAGAAAAGAGATGATCCTGGGAAGTTTAGGCAATTGGATGAGATTTTGTTTATAAATGGTTACCCTGGATATCAGCATTTATTGTCCATTGCGGAGAAGTCCATGCAAGTGGTTTGTGAAGTTAAAGGTGATGAGTCATATACATCTGTATTATAGATATTAGTTACACTGAAGTAACTACGTTCTTTGAAAAAAGAACCTCAAATCCAAGATCAACCTTCAATAAGATTTATCTGCTAAGTAATGCCGCCAATAGGGACTCTTTTTGTTTGTCTATTATTTTCTGTGCTGCCTTTCTTCAGTAACTGTTACTAGGATTGAGAAGAATATGAAGTATCCCTATTTTGCTAATTGAAAATTGGAAAAGGCTTTGATGCTTATGGGGAGGGAAGGACCTAAAGGAAGCCATAGCCCTGGCAGCTAAGGGGTAGCTTAAATTGGGAAAGAAATGATTTAGAACTTTAAGAATCGGGGTTATTATTATTGCATAATATTCTTGTCATGTGATATGTCACTCGAGATGCTGCAATTAAAGTTTCACAAAAAATTAAAATGAACACGTTTGGAAAATTGTTTTGGAGCGGGGTATATCTGGAGACATTTTGTGTATGTAGTACATCTCAGCTCTAAGTCCAGGCTCTATAATCTGCATCTCTTTTTCTTTTTTGGTTTTTGTTTTCGTTGTTGTCTTTCAATATCATGATTGTCTTCATGTTTATGATAAAGTTTAGCGTAATGGTATGCTGCTACTGTAATCTATTTGAAATGTTGCTTGATAAGCGACTAGTGAACATTGCTCTAGTTGTTACCTATAGAAACTGTGAACAAGAGATTCAGTGAATTATGATTGTATTGATGATGTGCGGTTAAAACAAGAGCATTAATAGTGTTATTAAGTGTCTATCTTTTTCTTTGCAAGGACACAAGTTGATATCTCTCTCTGTCTGCCTGTATTGACAGAAATTGGATCAACAAGGTTTTTTAGGCTTGATGACACTAAGGTTCTTGCTTGGTTGTCAAACAAGGTCTGTAATTTTCAAGAAACTTAATTTCGTCAATGATGGTGCAAGTGTACCAACAAATGTTTTCAAATTGCAGGTACACCGAGTGAAGCAGACTTTGAGTACTCTGGATAAAAACTATGCTGCCTGTTCTGAGAACGAGATGTGTATGTCTTAGCGGACAAACTTTTGGCTATGTAATTTCATGAATTTGTCATATGAGTTCACTGAATGAGTTGTGAGCAGAGATCTTTTCTCAGTTAGAACTTATGAACGAGAGTGGTGGGTAGTTACATATAGCTCTTTCCACAAAGGGGCCATTCGAAAAGAAAGAAAAGGAACTCTTACCACAGAGAGTATTAATAGATGTCGTGAAGTAGGGCATTAACATTTCTAATGGTACTTGTGATGGGATTCGATGCTAAACTGAGTCATATGAATGCCTTTTTTGTTTTTTGCCAGGGTAATAGTGCACGATGTCTTTAACTCCACTTATGTACTAAAATTAACTGTTTGCTAAGCCAGATATTCAGGTTGATCAATCTTTACGTCTCTATGTTTGACCGATTTGAAAAGGTAATGGATCTCAATATCTACATAACCTATCTAAGTGCATCAAACTTGTTTCTCTACTGGTCACCATCTAATGGTATAAAAATCTGTTGAGGTTGGATGTTAGTGCATGTTTTGGCATTTGTATAACATATTTACAGGAGCACTGCCGAATAACTTTCTGTCCGTAATTGTTCGAGGGATCGAGGGGGAAGGGCCCACATAACTGCTTTAGCTTAGACAATCTGCTCCTCTCAGGCACTTTTCAAAGGAGTCACTCATGCCTGCTGGGTTAAGATAGTTAATTTGAGAGATCACTCGGCATCATTATAGAGAAAGATGAAAAGGATTGGAATGTCCAGCTTGAGTTAAGTAAAGATTAGCTTTTTGCTCTTTGTTAATTCTCCTTTATTGTTTGTGCAGTAGCTGATGCTGTCTCAATAATTGGGGAGTACTTGCTGGATGAACCTTGGTTGAAGAATCTCTGCGATAGTCTGAAGTAAAGCTTTTTACTCTTTCTTACATATGTACTATTGCCTGATTTTACCTAGACACTAACGGCTATATTTTTGCTGTACACTAGTATATAGCATTATTCCCCACCGACTGGTGAAAAATGTTATTATAGTTTAGACTTTAAGATAATTGAGCAACACACCTTTGAATTTCTAAAGAAATACACCGATAAGGTGTTTCTCACTTTTGCAGGTTGCCCTAATTGCTGAGAAAACGTAAAAGAAAGTTATATTATTATTGGAGTGCCGTTCCTATAGAAATAAGGTCTATTCAATATGAAGCATAGGTTATATCAATGGAACGATACGAAATTGTTAGTTTGACCCCACAGAGAAAAATTTCAGTTTCATCCTTGCTTGGATTGATATATATATAGTCAATGGTGACTAAGCCCGGGATTCTTAATTTTCCTGCAGATTGAATTTAGGGGATGTTGGAGAGGCAGCTCATAAACAAAATTCTCAAGATGTAGCAGAGACAAATGACTTGGGATCTCCTGGAGCCTTACAGGTAATTGCGATATCACTTTACCAGACGGATGAATTTAATAATGCATTCAGCAATCAAATAATACGAGGGTGACTGTACTTTGGATATCTCCTGGATTGCTTTAACATGACCTATGTTATTGTATTTGATGAAGTTTTAATAGGTATTTTGACTCCTTAGTGCCAACTGTTAAGTCACGAACTTCAATGGAAATTTGTCCTCATTGTAAACTTAATCGGAGAAATGATCTTGCTTATTTGGGTTGTCTTTGTTTGTATCATCAGGACCTGTTGAGTGAACCTGGTCGCAGTCGCTCTTCTTAGCATAGGGATATTAATTTGTTGCTCAATGTTTCTTCTGTGATCTATTAGGGAAAGAGTGGGGCGGATAAAAGGGCTTCAAAGGTTGGAAGGCAAGTTAAAAAAGCAAAAGTAGAGACAGATTCTCAGAACATCAAAGAAATGTTCACCAGGGCTTCGAGAAGGGCCAGATAAATCTCGTCCCCGTGGGAAAGGTGAAAAAACTCCCATAACAAGATAACTACACCATTCCTTCATTGCCGTTTCCAGTCGATGGCTGATTAGTTCTCAGTATTGGAGCCAGATGGTCCACCCATCCGGCAATCATTCAGCCTTGGTTGATTTATCTGTTGTAACTTTAACCACACTTTCTGCGAATGGATTTTAGAGGTACCCAATTTTGTAAATATCTTCAAGTTATTGATCGAGCCATTGTGCTGGATCTGCTGCAAAGGCGTGATGGGGTATTTGTGAACCATGTAAACAGCAACCGATTATTGCGTTGTACTTTGTAATATATGGTTCAGGGACGTGATTTGCTTGAAGCATTGCCCTCCTTCTCTGTTTGCTAATTTTTGGTACCATTAAGAGCTTTATGCACTCTTGGCTTATGGGCAACTCTTAACGTGCAGTGCCCATTGAAGTGTATTTAGTTCTCCATATGATTTTCAGGATGTGCTTTGAAATTTGGGAATTGGTCAAAATCTACCCTATGCTATTGTCACAGACCGGTTGTTTGGGATCGGAATCGTGCGGCGACTTAGGTTTTCTTTGGATCGGTGGAGCGCCAAGAATCATTGTATTGCTCTAGTGTTGGGGGATACTTATGGGGGGAGCGCACCCCTATTTATACAACTGTCGATGGCCTTTCAATCTTATGGTGGAGATGGGATCTCCTTATTCACTAACTATCGACAATTATGACAAGAAGACTCTAAAACTCGGTACAATTACTGTATCGTCCGTTCTTGAGAGTAGTTTTGAGGACTTCGGAAACCTTAGGTGACTTGGTTGGTCTTCTTAGATCGGATACGGTCCTTTGTGCATGAGAAACTTTGGTACTGTGAACCTAGCGAAATGATGATTTTATGTATGTTATTTCGAAGTCGTGTGCCTCATTAGCGAGGTGTTTCGATGATATCTGTCTTCTTGAAACTTTCAATGAGGGGAAAAACAGGAAGGAAAAACTTCACTTTATATGTAAGAAAACAAGGCTTGTTTTAACATCATATAAGACAAGTCTTGGGAGGAAGAGGAGATGAGAGGAGAGGCCTATTCAAAGCAGAATAATCTCTACAATTCATATAGTAGAAAATCACTTCTACAATTTATTAGTAATTCATACTATAGATGATTATATAATCGGAGTATTGAGATGAAGGGGCTAAATACGATAATGCAATGATTGGTATTATTGAGTGGTTTTTTGCTGCTTTTTTTGTGCCTTCGCCATCGGCACAAAATTGTGCACAAATTTTTTATGCATGTCATCTTGCTGTTTTACCATGATTTTTCAATAAATGAAATTGAAAAGTAAATTTACCAATGTTAATTGTCCCAATGATAAGAGAAAAATTTCTTGATTTTTCTTAGGCGACTTTTCTTTTTTTCAAAACAAGCAAATTTGCAGTAGAATCAAGCCCACAAAAATGAGCCCAAGCAGGTGAGGTAGTGTCTTCCTCTTCCTTCAGCTAGGGCTTCAAATCAAGTTCTTCCCTCTCTTCGCCACCATCTCCAAGCTATCCAGATCGCCGGCGATGGCGGTCTGACGCGCGATTCCGGGTTGACCCTCAAAGCTCAATTCGACCCCAGAGCTCCTTCATTTCGTGCTGAAGGAAGAGGAAGACTTCCTTTTGCTTCAACCCTCGCATTTCCTGTAAAGGTTCGTGCTTTAAGCTGTCATCTTTCCGCTTCGGTGGCTCTTAGGATGCATCGGTTGTAGCTCGTTTGCTGCCAAGAAAAGGTGGAGATAGCGTTCTAGTTCTCGCTAGCAATGAGCCTAATCTCGAGGGTAGGACACCGTTTGTCAAGTGGGTTCCGTGCATATGCCGCTTCTCATCCTGGGTTCAGGGCGAATTCGCATTCGAATTGGTTGTCCCGAAGTCTCTCTCAACCAGCGAGGACGGTGGATGATGACGAAGAGGAGGTGGAGATTGACCAGCGGAGGCTTCCGGCCGACTACGATCCCGCCACATTCGATCCTACGGAGCATCGAAGCCCTCCGACGGATAGGGTCTTTCGGCTCGTGGATGAAGTATCTGGGCTCACATTGGTCGAGGTGGCGGAGCTTTCGTCAATCTTGATGAGCAAATTGGGGATGAAGGAGCAGCCGGGCATCGCGGTCATGAAAGGAGGGGCCGCTGCAGGGCTGGCTGGGATGGCTGCGAAGACGACAGCCGCGGCTAAGGAGGAGAAGAAGCCGGAGAAGACCGTCTTCGAGCTGAAACTGGAATCCTACGAAGCGTCCGCGAAGATCAAGATCATCAAGGAGGTGAGGAGCTTTACGGACTTGGGTCTGAAGGAAGCCAAGGATTTAGTGGAGAAGGCACCGGCAGTGTTGAAAGCAGGAGTGTCGAAAGAAGACGGCGAACGAATAATCGAGAAACTGACAGCTCTTGGAGCCAAGGTTGTAATGGAATGAAGGAGTCAAAAGGAATCAGCAGGTACTTGCTGCTCTTCCAAATTTTGCTTCTTCTGTCAACTTACATTATATAAGCCTAGAAGCTTAGTTCATGAGTTTAGATTTCCTGAACTGGAGAGGTTCATGTGCTATATCGATGTCGGCAAACTCTTCGTTGGATCGGTTTCTTTCTTCTCTCTTTCCCTAATGCTATATACCTTATGAACTTATCTGTTTTTGGGTTAGCTGGTTTTACTTTCAGAAACACAAGAAGTTACGCGTTTTTTGGTCTCTTAACATTTTGAAATTCAAACTTGATAGGGTAGATTAGCTAGTTGCAGGTGCTTCCATTTAAGAAATTGCACTACCTATTGATATAAAGCCAGTAGTCGGAAGCAGCAAGCCCAACTTGATAGAGAACCTGAATAGAAATCGCAACGAATGGTTACTCAAAACTAGTAAATGCCTTTATTCATCGCAAACAAGTTTCCTAGGCATCACGTCTTGCCTAAACATCATACTTAAGAGAAGAATGGCATCAGATAATTCGAGTGAAGGATTGCTACGATCGAAATGATTTTATTCTCTATCAGTTTAACAATTTCCAAATCATACACATTGACTGTAAATGCACCGTCCTACTTTGTGCTGAGCATACTTAATACTGGAGAAGAAAATCTTTTCTCACTCGAGCACAGTGTGAAAGTTGAGGCCTTGGGCACCTGAATTCCTCAAATGTGTTTCTCCTATAGGAACTTTTTCACTGTCTCTCTCTCTCTCTTTCTCTCTCTTCTCTCTCTCTCTCTCTCTCGTATGAATTGACTGATTGCTTTCAAGCATGGGGAAATTGTTAAACAACGTTGCTGAAAGAAAGTAGTCTCAAGTCTCGGAGTTGACAGGGCACCCTGATGTGGTTTTGAGGGCCTGGATCAGAGGAAATGGGTCTGCTAACTGCGAAATTTCCCATTATTCCATGCATAGAGAGAGTTTCTATGCATGTGCAATGAAATGGAAAGTGGTGTTATGAATGTTGTCAGACCTGGATCAGTCCAGCCGGTTCGACCAGTTGATCCGGGAATCCGAGCAAGGCCTGGTCCGGCTTTTGTGAAAGAACCGGAGGGAGGAATCAAGAATCGGTCGAACCAGTTTTGACCTGGTCCAAGGCTCATACTCTACACTGAACCAGCTTTATTGAGTAGCTTGTAGTGCATTGTGAATAAACGAAGCAGTGTTTCTCTCTTGTTGGACTACTTACCAGAAGATGATAAGAGATGGCTCTTCTAATTAAACTCGGTCTACCACTTCAAAGTCCCTGTTTATCATGAAGCGAAATGCCTTCCGATTTCTCCCCCTTCAGATTTCAAGACAGCTGAATATGCAAATTCAGAGTGTTTCCATTAATCCTTTCTTCCCCGGCGGACCGTTCTTAAGTCTAATTGAACTAATCTACCTGATGTCCGTCAATGTTTTTGCTGTACCTTATGCCTAACTATGAAATCGACGTCCTCTTAATGATGTAATTTCTCTTGCTTTTCTTGCCGCAATGTCATTCAAAGCAATTGAGTCGTGAGTTTGAGTACTTAATCGGAATATAGAATAGTCAATACATGATGCGAGTAGATGGATGCTATCTTCATATGGATATGGATATGGATATGGATGTTGAACTTAATGGAAAGCTAGGATGAATGTTGAAAAGAACCTCTTGTTTTCTAGTGAGATTAGCATTAATGGATTCGAAGTCGAACCAAATCGGTTATTTAGATTTCGGTGCGCTTATCAATTACGTATGAGTTACATTGGGCTTTAGAAGTTGCGTGGTGTTTATCTCCCCAATTCGATAAAAGTTTTGGTTGGTTCTATCTAAAAAGATAGCCGATTTGAAAAGACTCTGTCCCACTCCGGTTCGAACTCTACTCATGTATAAACCTGGAGGTATCAGTGCATCCGTTCCAATGCGATACAGGGGCATTGGAACGGATTAAGTGCATCCGTTCCCTCTAGGCCATCCTAGTGACCGACCATAAACTTGGTCGAAATTGCGATACAGGGGCGCCGCCCCCTTGCTATACTGTTTTACTGGATTGATTTTAGCATCGAACTTGACTTAGGTTTGAATGTCTCTACTAAGCCCCAAGTGAGCATCAAATACATTAGTAAATCCACCGTCAAAGGGGAAATTTGTCTAAAAAGTCATAATGCCAATTTAATCTTATACTTTTCAATTGTGCCAATTCAATCATAACCTTATGGTGATTTACCAGTATAGTCCTTCTAGTAAAATATCCAAGTAGGTTTGGAACTAAATTAGCAAATCTTCGTAGGAATTAGAACTAAATTGACACAATTAAAAGGTTTGAAACTCAATTGTGAAATATTTATGACTAATTTGGCTCAATTAAAAGGTTTAAATTGAATTGACCTCCATACAATAGATTTAGAACCTATTGAATGATTATCATCCATCGAAAAAATCATCGAATAACTCTCAATATCCTAAATAACTCGTGAAACCCCTAAAATGAAAACACCCTCAAATAACCCCAAAACGCAAAATAAACTTCCTAATAAACTCCATAGAAGCCCCCAAATATCCCCTCGAATTTAACTCCAAAAGCCCACTAAATTCCAAGTACCCCAAATTAACCCCTAAAAGGAGAAATAACCCCTAATTGAAATAGTCCTCGAATTAACCCCTTTTATCTCGAAATTACCTTGAACTTGAAATCGCTCCCAAATGATCAATTTAATCCTAAACCTTTTGACAATTTTCTAATGTAGACATTTCGGTCAATATTGATGGGAAATTGCTAACGTAATGGTCTAATCAGCTGATCGTTCTATATAGCATGATTGGTGCTAACGTAGATGATTTTATAATTTTAAAAAAGTTTTTGAATATTTTTTATTTTTTCCTTTTCTTCTTCCTTTTTTTATTTTTTATTTTTATTTTCTTGTATCCCTCCACCAATCATTGTGGCCTCAACGATGGCCAGTGAAGGTTGTTGGCCACTGGCGAGGGCGTGGTGGCCCTTGCCCAGTCAATGTAGCCATCGAGGGCTTCTCGGCCCTTGCTAGTGGCTGGTGACCTCTATCGACCGCCAAGGCCCCTATGATCGATGGAGGGAAATAGAAGAAAAGGAAAAAAAGGAAAATGAAAAAAAGTAAAAAAGAAGAAAAAGTTTAAAAAAATCATAAAATCGTATGTGTCAACACCAGTTGTATCACGTAAGGCAGTCAGTGTCCACCCTAGCGATTTTTTACCAAAATTGACTCAAAGGATTACATTGAAAAAATGACAAAATATTTAGGATTAAAATTGTCAAATTAAAAAGTTTATGACTAAATTGATTACTGTAAAATAGGTTTACAACTGTTAGACAATTATCCCACTAGGAGACCCTTTTGTCATATTTAAATCTCTTATAGACAATAGCTATTAATCCCAGATAAAGGGACACTGTACAGCTAATTTCGTATTGAGCATATTAGATTTAATTCGCTTCCCTCATGATCCCATTAAAGTCACTTCGAGAAGATGCTGTGATTTGAACTCGGAACATGTAATATTTCGGTTGACCGTTCGATCGCTCCATCGATCACCGGGAGATCCTTAAAACCTAATGTTCAATGGACAGTGCCACTAACACATGTTCCCAAAACAAAAGGAAAGATGACTTTCAAAAAGAATAGTTTATGATAGTCCATTGAATAAAGAACTGCCCACTTGATGATGGAAGGCATCACCCAAGTTACGATGCTGTGATCTGCGAGACCTATGCATACTTCGACAGATGGCACTTTGTCCTTGATGTTTTGCGGTAAACAAAGGAAGAGGAAACTCGTGAAATAAGGTCGCACCATCAAACTGTCACATTAAAGAAGTGCACAAGGGTTGCTACGTCATCGTATATATGCGGAGGAGTCACGTAGCTCTGTCCGTATCAGGACGAAAGTCAAAGCACTGTCTTTGGTCCAGCTCCAAACAACTATAGTCATGTCGGGAGATTGGCTGATTGATCACGAGCGTCCTGTATGAACCCTAGCATTGGACAGAAATCACTTTTAAAACAGATCAGATCCAGCTTCTCATACTTTTCTCTCCCATCCCATTAAACAAAATCTGAGCCCACATGCGCAGGCATGTTCTTCGCTCAGTCTTGGACAAGACCCACTTTTTCTTGGTTAGCGAAGAACATCAGCCATGTGACGCGACTTCGATCAATATGTGGACCTAAAATCTCTCATCTTTTTTCGTAACCTAGGCCTTAGTGGAGAGCTACTACCACTACTACTTCTGCGAACTCTTTTGTTTAATGGTGTCTACGACCTCAGCTGTGACGCATTTTTTTTTAATTTGCTGCTTGACCGCCACTTTCGTTGTACTATGTGTGCAAAAACAATGCGAGAGAGTTGCCTGATTCTAATCAACGTTGATGACGATGTGGGTTCCACGTGAAATCTACATTATTCCCATTAAAATTGATAAGTATGACTGCCCATGATTCACGCGCTTGGGTCCGTATTAGTTTTCCCCTCAAAAGCGAGAGAAGCTTAGTGATAAGTGGAGGATGCGCCAGATTAACCATATTCAAATGAGGTGGTTCCGATACGTGAAAGAGGACCATACCAAGTTTAAAGGAGAATATGTATGGGAGAGGAAAGAGGAAGGGAACAAAGTTAAAAATTTATTTCAGGTATCCATCTCCAAGCGAATGTCTCTCTGCATTATTTGCATGTGCAGAGCTTCAGAAGTGACACTGACTCATCACACCCCCAAGAACCATTTTCATCTCAGGCACCATGTGATTGCTGAGAAAATATTGTCTAGGTTTGCTCTATCTCTCTCTCTTGTATGGTTGTGGGCAATGGGCATTATATAATCTTTCACCAGTCCCCACCTCTTGATTCATCTGACACCCTTCATTGCCTTCGGCAACACTGCCTTTTGACCTTCTCCATACCGGAAACCCCACATGATCTCTTCAAAGATACGTCTGTTTCTGTAGGTCTTCTGTGCTTTTTACTCAACGTGAGCCGCGGCCCACTGCAGGTTGATGAATCACCATTGGTACCTGCTCATCTTTGTCTTTGCTCGTCCATCGGGAATCTTGCTCTGGTAAATCTCAGAGCACATACCCCCTTTTGTCATCAGTTTCACATTTATGGTTTGGGTCAGAGGCTGTTTTGCATTTGTCTACAAAGAATGCCTGCCACTACGTCGTCGTCATGCGCGATGCCCGATGCCTACCGTTTTGAATTTCACGCAGGACTTCAGTCCAATCACCTTGGATTCTTTTCAATGGTAATTAACTATATATATTGCAGAACCATGTGAACATTTAGCAACCATTATTTTATATACAAGCAAGCAGTTAAACCAGTCATTTGAATTATGTCTCTTTATCTGCACGAACATTATAAATTAAGAAATTGTGACGTGATGACGTTATAAAACCAGGCAAATCAATACATAAGTAATAAATCACAGATCATATTTATGTTATCCTTCAACATTTGCTCTCTCCACTTGTACAATAGAAAACTTTAACGTATAGCAAACAGTACAGTGGAGATTGTGATTGCACACTCAAGTTACTTAAACATTATCGATATACCTCAAGCCTTAATGACATTTAATAACCTCAAAAGACAAGTCCCTCAAAAGAATTCTCAAGATATGTCACTCCACTCTCACAAAAAACTCTTACGAGACTCTTGACAGCCTAATCGAAGTGTAATCACGCTCTATCTCCTCATTTTGTTGACCTAATTAAGACACTTAGATATGTAGGATAACACAAGGTTCAACACTTATTTCCAATGCCTGATTAGACTTGCTCGGGTGCCTGTTGAAACTAAGGAAGAAAAACATACCTCCATGGCCACTGTATACTTGTCGTGGGCGACCGACAATGATATCCCTTGAACCTTCTCATGAGCATCTTTCGAGACTTATCCTTCCTCTGGCCATTACACACGGCCAAGTTCGAGTAAGATCTTGGTCAACCGAGCTCAGACGCAAAATATAATCTCTTCAGCTTTAATGCAATGTCAACCATGTTTAAGAGTCTTGCATTCCATAGTCATAGTTTGTGAATAACATACGGTGCACCTAATACAAGATAGGTCAGCAACCAACCCACTTCTAGGCTGATTTTGCTGTTTGTGAAAGGTAGATCCTCTTAATATTTCTGCATATGATTGTCAATACTTTGTATGTCCAACGTTGAGGTTGTATTATCTACTAGAAACAAGGTGTCAGTATCTAATTTGGTACAATCATAATACAACAGATTGCAACGAACAATATTGATTGGGGGAGGCTAGAGAGCATCTTCGATGGGTACCTAACAATCATGCATCACATCGATATTTATATTACCACATAACTGATTATCAAGAATATTCTTCCCACCAGATTGTCAAATGGGTGTGATGAGACAAAATGAAAACGCCTCTCCCACTAATAAAAGAAATGTCGAGGACTTCTTAAAAAATTTATACCAAGTTTCAAATTTGTGTCGGAAGATTATTCCCTTCCATCAATCGAGATTAGCCATACATTGGACTCATTCTCCATTGTCAAAACCATTTTCTAAGATAGTGACTTCACAAAGAAGCTAGCCAATACCATTATTGTAGATTCTTCAACCATTGTCGTGCATTACTAAGAAGAATATACAAATACGATATACCTACTATGGCTCCAATTGATGTCCATTGACTTGAGAAATAACGAGATACTTCAAAACCTTGCAATATTTATGCCTAAAATAAGCTTTCCGTCACCGAAAAAACTTAAACACTAAAGAGATCTAATGCCACAATGTTCAGTAAAAGACTGCAAGCTACTAATGCGACTGTTGTTGATTCCTATTTTACCATCAGCCATCATTCGGCTAACTACGAACCTTTCTCCGAAAAAGGATCAATAAACCTTGTTTCTAAAGTTCTTTACCAAAAAAAAAAAACCTTGTTTCTAAAGTTTGACTCCAGTTTGACCAGGGAAAAATACTGCGAATCAACATGATTTAACTGACCCCTCTGTGGTCCAACTTTCTCATCTTTCTTTAATAGTTTTCTTGGTTTTTTGGGTGGGGGTTAATCATATAAATTGCTCTGATTAGACCCAGATCCGTACATTCTTTAATGCCAAAATCACATGTCGATGTTGCAACTGGGTCTTTTCAAGCGATACGCACGACGCTTTTTGGCTTTGCATGAAAACCAACGTCCGAAAAAACTTCATGCTTTTATGCTTTGGCTACAGACTATAGCCCCTCTTCTAGCTGGTTTTATAATACTGAAAGCAAAGTTGAAACCCAAAAAAAAAGGATGCAGCAAGAACTGACCGTATTCAAATCCCGAACAGAAAATAAAGAAAATGATTTGAATATATATCGAATGAATCAAAAGTTTCACCGACCCTTGACCGTGTGGTAGTATATACTATATATGCACCACATATATGCAGAGACCTTGGTTCTCTCTCCATTCATACGCACACTCTCTCTTTCTCGCTTAAGCTTCATAGAAACTGTGAGCAGAGAGAGAGAGAGAGAGAGAGAGAGAGAGAGAGACCAAAATGAGGCCAAAGAGCATGTCCACAGCCAAAAGCACAGGCAGTGAGGATAAGAGCACTGCCACGACAACCGCCATGGGTGGTGTTTCAGTTTCGAGGAGTACTGCTGCTGCATCTTTATCGCAATCATCGTCATCTTGTGCTACTGGTACTAGCGACGTACTGTCGACGCGGCCAAGCTGTTGTTGCCTCACGAGGATTGTGGTGAAGCTGAAGAAGTGGAACAAGATGTTGCTGCGTCACGACAATAAGAACAGACAGAGCTCGTTCCAGTGCTTGTATGATCCGCTGAGCTATTCTCTCAACTTTGATGGGAGTGGCAAGGGAAGCGTGTTGGATCAGGAGGACGAAGACTACTATCGGTTCTACGCTTTTTCGTCGAGGTTCGCAATGGCCAACTCAAGAAGTATTGCCGCATGCCCGAGACTGGTTGCCATCTCTCACTAGTCTAGACTCTCAAAGATCCAAGTTTTGTTATAAGCCTTTCCGCTTTTTTATTTTCTCGTATTCCGTTTACGTTTTCTGGCCATGCTTGTATTTTGACAGTGCAATGGTCAATGACTACTTAGAAAAGAGACTGTTTATCTTAATTTTCCTTTATGATTGAAAAAGATTGCTAAGATCTATACATGCTCACGACGGTATAATATGCGCATTGATGGATCATCGATTGGACATTCGATCGGGAGTGCTAATCAGAAGCCGTTGTATAGGTTGTAAGATCACCATTGTATGTTCTAACTAAATGGGAAATTTTGTTGAATCATCTACGAACAAAGTCTACACACCTTTACCATTTTTTCTTATGATCCCTGCGTGGAGTGGACTGTCGGTCTGAAATGAAAATTGATTCCTTCATGAGACGAGGGTTGTTCTCATCGCGTGGGATCTGCTATGGGATTGGAGATTGGGTCTTTAAATTGATATAAGATGTGGCACGGAAGGAGAAAACACTACGCAAGAGAAGAAAAGAAAGATAGAATGCACCAGTTGACTTGATCTAAGAGTGATGTAAGTGTACAGAGCCACTCTGCAACCTCACTCTGGCTAAATGCCTGCACTAATCAGAGCTCTTTCCTCGGGTCTCATTAGAACTACAAACTTACCGGTAACAGTTTGCTGAAGAATTCGCCTCGTGTTTATGCTAATCTAGCACCTGCAACATTTGAGTAATATGACAAATGTACCTCGATAAACACTATATTTTCATTTTCTATAACAAAAGCTTTACATAGAGATGTCCTAATTTGGCTAATCGGTCCCTATCTTTGCGGTTTCATCACTCTCCGTCACTGCTCAAAGTCTACAAGAAAAGAATTCATGCCACCGTCTGCAAAGCACCCTAACACTTCCAGTCCCATGAAAGAATCGTGATATCCATATTTAGTCACTCTCCTGCCCTGAACACTTATGGATCATTGTCACTCTCAGGATGATCTGAAACAGTCTCCTCAGACGAGACTTCCTCTGCATCAAGATGATCAGTCTGAGAAGGACGCAACCAAGTCTCACCGGAAGAATTCCCACTTTCAGGTTGGTCTGACTTCTGGGGATCTCCAAGCCCATCAACAGGATGTGATTGCTCCTCGCCTCCAGTATGATTTGGTTCAGAATCGCCCGTAGGGTCAATACTGCATTTCAATGAGGACACATCACTTCCAGGAAGATCTAAGCTTTTCGCTGGCAGAAAAAGGGCAAGCTGTTGACCCGGACCAATGCTGGACGCAACCAACTGAAGTACTTCAGACGATGGGGACGGTTCTGCATTCATTTTCTCCTGAGAAGGTTGATGCATCACTGAGGTAGATGTGTTAAGCGGAGCCTCCTTCCGAGCAAGACCTGGCATTGTGGCCACCGATGGTGGAAATGCATTAAGCTCAGGGACCAGAGGTATAGAACTTGAAGCTGCATCATCACCCAAGAAATTTTGCGGAGGGAGTTGCCTGCTCCCCTGGATTTCCGCCTGGATGGACCTCAATTGATCTGACTTCTTTTTCTTTTTAAGAACGAGTCTTGGATCCTTAGGTCGAGAAGGAGGTGGGCCCGGTATCACAAAAGGAGGAATAGTAGGCTTATCTTCCCCATATAACAGTCTAACTGATTGAGCTATTGCAGAAACAGTGGGCGGTAGCTCAGGATCTGGTGGTGGCGGAGGAGCAGTCACAGCTTCTCGGAGCCAATGGGGTAAATTTTTCTTAGAAGCACCATCATCTATTACTTCTTTCCCCTTAGAACGGAAGTGATGATTTATAAGCTTATCAGGATCAGGCAACAACACCGTACCGCTTGATTCACCCCCATAATTATTTCGCAATTCAGGTAACATATTCAGAGGTCTACCCAAGAGACCAGGCACCTTGGCATATGCATTCTGCTCATCATCCCTTGGCTGGAAGCTGCTTGAGCCAACCACACCTGCAGAACCCATGTTGCCAGAGCCAAAGCAGTTTGGTACAAATAGCTTCTCAAAAGGCATGTTCAGTGAAGTCCCAGGCAAGTCAGAAGGCCCACCATAAAAACGGCGAATAAAAGTCTCCCTAAGTTTTTCAGGGTTATTATAAGGTAGAAGAGGTGTAAAGTGTTCATTTTGAAGACTCAGTTGATCAGAAGCACCAAAGGGAGGCAAAGTAGGACCCACCTCGCCAAAACCTAACTTCATGTCGGTCAAATGTGACTGAAACTTTGGAGGCATAGCAAGTTTACTTCCCTGCAAGGCCCTCGTCATCATCCCATCTGTGAATCCTGGAAATGATGAGGATTTTACAGGTTTCAATGGTCTAGTGGGCTTTGGCATGGGGAGAGATGATCCATCAAAAAGCTTGACTTGCTCCTCCTCCCATCTAGTTGACAAATCTTCTGGAGATCTGTTCTTTGAGAACCTCAGCCTAGGGTCTCTGAGCATGGAATCCCAATTCCCACGCCCATGTCTCCGGACACCAATCCAAAGGAAATCAAGTTCATCCTCCGACCAGCCATCAACTCTGGACTTCTTTCTATGCAGGTTACTAGACCCAGACCCAGTTCTCAACATGATATTTTCAAGCACCTTTCTATGGTTTTCTGGAATCGATGAGAATGTAGGCATTTGATTCAACCCCAAAGGAGGTGCCATTTCTCTCTCTCGCTGATGACTATATCTAGCCACATCCTGTGGAGGAAATTTGAAATGTGGCAGCGGGGGAATTGGTGGGAAATCTTGGATACACTCACGCCCAGCTTCAACCCTACTTCCCAGTGATAAGGTTGGCAAGAAGTCATGCTGCGGAAGTACACCTTTAGCTGGAACTGGGAATCTGGGCATCAGCTTCTCCTCCATGTATTTAGGTGTCATCATCATATCCCGAAAATCAGAGGAATTGACCCCAGTGTTTTCCAGCCGACCAGAGTCATGGAGGGGTGCTGGAGGATACTGCAAGCAAACAAGCACTAAAATCAAATGCTACGGACAGAAAGGGCAAGAAAGATGTGAACTAACTTGCATGTGCAAGAAGAGGAGGGGGGAAGGACAGAATAGGGCTGAGGGGAGGTTGTACAAGGTAAAATGAGTCGATTACTCAAAATTCCACTCACAGGATGCAGTTGTGAAACTTCTCCAGGGCCATCAGGCACATTTGGTTTGTCCAGTGTTGGTTCCATACCCTTCAGATGTGTACCCATCAAATTACCAGAGAATGGAGCTAGACTGAACGGGAATTCCAGACCAACCGGTCTACTTTGTCTAACATTTGGTCGTGAAGAATTCCTACGTGATGACTCGACCTGATTAGCATTTGGCGCACAGAGTCCCAGAACTGGTAACAACTTGTCAGATTCAGAGCTTGGATAGACTGTGCCTTCATGTTGGGGGAGTGGAAGAATGTCTGGAGGGTGGCTTAAAGGACTAATAGAAAGATCTGAATGAACATTTGTTTTTTGACTTGGGTGCTCAGCTTTTGTACCATCTGATTTGTCATTGTCCAAGTCAATTACCGAGAAAGTACCCTTGCTGGTTTGAACAAAACCAGCTACTTCATTACCATTTTGAACATCAAGTGGAAATTGAATTGTTCCCTCAGGTCCCGACGGCCCCCCACTGGGCTGAGATTCTTCAATTTGATTCCTTCTAGCAAGGCGTTCTTTTTGTCTAGCACGGAGCTTAGCACTGCATTAAAAGAAATTATAAGTTCCAATTTTTCCATTCACAACTATAAACAACAAAGCCAAGTAGTAATTAGCATTGACATCCCTTTCATCAACTGACTTAGCAGCAGAAAACTTACACGCTGAGAAAAAAACATAGAGAATTGCGTCGCTTACAATTTTTCCTTTAGAGCGCGTCCAGCAGGTGTATATTCCCGTTCTGGCTCTTGCTCAGGCACCCGTTCCTCTTCGTCACCACTCTGCTTTATGTTTCAAGGGTAAACCAACAAATAATGAAATTATGACGCTATATAAGTGCAAGTCAATGCATGAATGAAAACCTCGGCACCAGTAAGATCAGGAACAAATTTGATTTTGTTGCCCGTAAATGGATCAAATAGCTTAATATACTCGGTGAAAACCTCAAAATAGAGATCAGTATCCTACCTTCAACGATGTTAGCAATTCAAGCTAAAAGCAACATTAGGACAAGATGAAGAGAAAAAATACATCTTTTAACAGAAATTTGAAAGCAAACTCATGCATGCACAAAAGATATGGAGGAAAAGCTGTATGTTCAATGCATGAGTCCTCCTCTGACATACCCATCTAACTTCATCTTACTAGTTACATTTACGTGAAAAATACAAACTTAATAGGACAATGCACTGCTTCCAGCCATAACTAATTCATCATATGAGATGCAAAGATTGGTCATCTCAAGATACTTTAAGGAGATTTGGTCCAGTAGGATTCACAGCACGCCCACGGAGTAGACATCTTAAAAAGGTATATTAAAGGCAAAAAAAAGACAATAAACTGTGGAGTTCATCTTCCAGTTAACCATCTGAAGAACATGTACTGTGATAATATTTCAAGATCACAAAAGAGGGAGAGAGAGAACACACAAAAAGCATACATCTTTATGCAATAAACTTAGAATGCAAAGACAACATGGAGGTTCTATTTATAAAGCATAGAGCAATCAGCTTAATATCCCTAAATATCTTATTTAAAATATCTAAACTTATCTAATAACCATAGATATCTACCTATTACATAAATTTAACATTACTAGACATTCTTCAACTTATTGCACGTGGAAGAATCTTGGTGTCATCCTACAAGAACTACACATCCTCTTAGATTTAAGGTTCTAAAGTTTCCAGGCCTAACAGCATAGGAGAAGGCAATTCAGATAAAATACCTCGTTGGCGATTTCACTTGGATGTGCTGCATAAGCTTCTCTGTAAGAAACAGCTTTTCTGACACGCTTCCCCCGACCAAGAGCTGCTTCCTCCTCACTTTGATATTTCTCCCATCTACAAAACACAAGTGATCATGAAAGCATTTAGAGCAAGATTCCTAAAAGATGGAGGCCCATATTTTTTCCTTATTATAGTTACAGAACAGTCATTTTGACAAAGGATTTATTCCTTCTACCAAAGAAAGGAGAAAGAATCCATTCCTTATTTTTCCAAATGATAAGTATTAATAATCTAGCATTCAATAACCAGGGGGTTAATTCTTCAGAGCAATTAAAAGGGTAATAGCTGTCGCCTCAGTTATCACCACCCGTTTCAAGCCATTCACATCACCATGACAAAGTTTAGTGACATCACAGAGATAATGCAGTTGCAGAGTGCAAAGATTGGGTTATAATTGACATAATGTGCGTACAGGACATAATATAAGAAAAAGATTCAAAGTGCAGAAGGTCATAAGAGCATCGTGGTTTTCACATCAATGACAATCCTTTAGTCAAATGCATGACATCCAAACACTAAAGAATGATCACTTAATCACCAATTACAACTTCACAGAGAGTAAGAATAATTAATTATTCCCAGTAACTGAAGAAACGCCCATATCAGAAGGATGAAGACATAAACCATGAGACAGAAGCAAGAGCTGATTGAAGGGAGCTCAAAGAAGTCAAAGACCTCTACGAGACAAGGGAAGAGATTCCTCAATTTCATTTGTTGCTTCACCTGGTCCAAACATTTTGGCTACCAGATATATACATTCCTATCTAATCAAAAAGAAAAAAAGATATTCCGTCCCAATGAAAAAAAGAAAAGCTCAATAATCATGCCGCCATTCTGTGAAGAATTAGACAATAGAAGAGGCAAGAAAGAGTGGGGAAGGAAGGAAAAAAATTGAAAATTAACCCTGTATTACCTCACTCGGAGAAGTCTGTCCCATTCATTTTCTTCAGGAACACTGACAACACTATCCTCTTTCTTCCCAGAGTTTGCAACACATACATCCTCGCTCAAAACAGGAGGTGATTCCCCTCCCCCACGCTCTTCCATTAACTCATCGTTCCATTCAAGGGACTGATATAGAAACATGGAGAAAATTATCTCGACGGAATACACAATTGAGCTAAAACTCCATTAAACTAATTGAAGTAAAAATACATCCAAAGATCACACTGATCAAGACAAACTTCATCAATGCTGTGAACTACAGTACCTGAAAGTTCACAACTACTTAAGATGCATAAGCAATGTTAAAGAAATGACAGACACAACACTTAAAAATAGCCAAGTCATTGAAATCCTTCAAATTCAAGCCCGCTTTTTGGACAATCATAAATCTGACAAATTATGTGAGGAGGGAGTAACATTTTTTGTTGCAGATTCTAAATGGAGTTATTTATCATTCCCGCTTATGTTTAAATCAAATCACAAACTACGCAATTATGCTTTAAATCGACTTCTTTACTACTAGAAGATTTGCACTACAAATAAGTGAGAGATAGACTCTCTCCCCCACCCAACCCCTCCCCAACCAACCAAAGAAAATAAAAGCCACTAGACCAAAGTTCTGCTCGAAGAGAAAATTGTGCTATTCTCCAAAAAGGTGTCACACGATAAGTTCTGAAACAGCAGAATTTAATTTACCAGTCATGACTTTTGCATGAAAAAAGGTACATATAAGAATGAGTTCATAAATTTGCAACCAGCAAGGACATTGGCAGATAAGTGATCAAAACTCAAGCAATTAAGCAAAACACCCCACCTTCACTGAACCGAGCATATCATTATCTCCATCTCCTTCAGCGCACTCGGTGGATCCATCCTGAAGATTTGAACGGTCAAGCAACTTCAGTATTGCATTATCATCCCATACAATCTTGTTACTGCCATCTGCACATTTATCCTTGTAAACATCTCCTAAACTACCAGCTCTCTTCCTATGCTTATGTTCCGCATCTAACATTGGCTCAGTTTTGCTGTTATCATTATCTGAAGACTCCTTGCCACCATTGGAAGAATCACCAAAAAGTTCTTCTGTACCCCATCGCAGTATATCTTCTACTTCCTTCTGAGATCCAGATTTGTTCACAAAAAGCTGATCGAGCATCAATTTCTTCTTGGCAAGCTGCAATATACGTTCTTCTACACTAGCTCGAACAACAAGCCTGTATACCAAAAGCCGATTTGACTGTCCAATCCGATGTGCACGGTTCATGGCTTGTATGTCAGCATGAGGATTAAAATCAGAATCATAGATAACTACCGTGTCGGCGGTGGCCAAATTGATTCCCAACCCACAAGAGCGAGTTGATAATAAGAATACAAACCGACTTTTATCTTGGTTAAAGCGAGCAATTGCCGCCTGGCGATCTGTGACGGCAACGGAACCATCCACTCTCTCATATGTCTTGGGACCAAACTCAATAGTTAAATAATCCTCAAGGATATCCAGAAGCTTAGTCATCTGTGAGAAAATCAGGACCCGATGACCTTCTTTGAAAAGAGCCTTGAGCATCAAATGCAGAAGAGTCAGTTTGGCTGAAGCTTTAATCCTCATCTCATGGAGGAACTCAACAGAACCAGAATCAGGCTCTGTACCAGGTATCAGATAGGGATGATTACATACTTTTCTTAACTGCATCACAATGTTCAACATTGACTGCTGCGCTACCCCTTTCCCAATATTCCTCAACACCTGGTAGTTCTTTGTTAAAATTGCACGATAGTATTCAGCTTGAATTGACGATAACTCGACGGGGACCACCCGTTCAGTTTTGGGGGGAATGTTCTGCATGGCATCCTTCTTAAGCCTTCTCAACATGTGCGGAGCAACAAGTTTCTTAAGTTCCTCAACTTTTTCTGCAGTTGTGAGGTCATTAAATTTCTCCTCAAATAAAGAAATGGAAGGAAATGAAGCTGGCTGTAAGAAACTCAGCAGGTTGTACATTTCACCCAGATTATTTTGAAGAGGTGTACCAGTCAATAGTACACGCTGTTGGAATGAAAATGTATTCAGCATAGTAAACAGCTTACTGCTTGAATTTTTCAGACGATGGCCCTCGTCAACCACAAGTACTTCCCAAGGTACGCCACGCAAATGTGAATAATCAGCAAGAACCATTTCATAAGTAGTCAATAGTACATCGAATTTGTGGGAAACCGTCTTTCTATTGCCATCCATTGGATCACTAGCGTGCCATTCATGTTGACGAATAATTGTTCTTGCTTTTGCAGATCCATGATACTCCACAACATTCAAACCAGGAGCCCACAACGAAAACTCCGAAAGCCAGTTGGGCATGGTCGATAGTGGGACCAAAACCAAACACGGAAGAGAAGCTTTAAATTCACAATATAGCGATGAAATGAAAGCGCATGCTGATACTGTTTTTCCGAGACCCATCTCATCTGCGAGTATAACATTTTTAGACTTATACCAGCATTTCCGCAACCAATTAAGTGCTTCAAGCTGGTGGGGGAATAATGAACCGCCCTTAAGTTCATTGGGTTGCTCTGTCAGAGTAATAACCTCACTTGAATGGCCAGTCCTCTCCCCAGGTGAATCATGCCTAGAAGAATCTTTCTCCAACGTCCGCTGTTCCAGCTGATTGAATACATCAATAAGATTTGAAGATTCTTTCAAAATAGGTTCATCTAGCTTCTCCCATGTGCATTCTTCATAAGCAAGCCCAGTCCACTTCACAAAAGCTTCACGGGTACCGTCTTTGGAAGTACGAAGAGCAATAATACGCTGCGGTTGTTTCCACCTCTCCTCACAAATGTTAATCACTGACGTACCATATTTTGCCTTATAGTTTTCCAGCTTTCTCCTGGCAAGAATTTTCAGCTGGGATTCAGGTAACCAACTATTATGAATATTTGACTTCCCAACCCACTTAACCAAAAACTCATATGATAGAGACTCTTGGTCGAAAGATGCACATTCAGCCAGTTCAGGCTCCTGATTTATGCTCTCAGGACTAAATCCCATCCCTGCTTCTTCCTGCACTCCATTGTTGTTTTCTTCAACAGAGACTCGCATTTCGCCTGTTGTAGTAACTTCATCTTTGTCATTACTGTTCAGCTTTATAAAATTAACTGAATCTGCGATTACTCCATCGTCTGGTCCTTTCTGATCGTTTGTTGTCTTAGAAGATTCATCACAATCTTCAAACACATCGGTTTCAGAAGCTAAATGCTTTGTATCGCTCTTTAATGAATCCGTGCAACCGCTATTTTTACAGTCCTTGGTCAACGAACTCTCATGTACATTCAGATTGTGCAGTTTCACATCACTGTCAATGTCAATATCAGCCTGTTTGTCATCAACAAGGTCACCCCTGTCTCCAGCATCTAAGTCGATTTCGCCAGAAGTACTGTCTCGATGTCTGTCCTGCTTCTCTGGAACAAGCAAACCAACAGAATTAGGGATGTCTACAATACATACAGAAACTTAAAATAACGAACTTGCACCATTACCTCTAACACGACAACCCAAAACCCGATCAACCTGAAAAACAGATGGTGTTAAATGAATTACAGATGGATTATAAGATCGATCACCAGAATCGAACAACAAAGTTGGTCAAAAGTAGATTTACCTGCTGAAATTTACCGACGGTGCTGCTTATGCACACCGGTGTATTATTCACATGACGGTCTCTTTTCTTTGGCTTAACTGGTGGGCTTTTCAACTCCCCAGAAAGCTTCTGCACCAAAAAATCAATTTTAAATAAATCATCAAGCCTCGATCTTCATATTCCCTCAACATGAAATCACATCAGAACAGCAAATGAAGACAGTGCAGCAACAATAAAAAGGGCTTTCCCTGTGCCATTGCATGTGGAAACCATCAACTTGGGACTAGCAACCAAAAGATATCCAGGGGATTCCAGATATCTTTAAGAGACAAACATGCCGTGCAAGAGGACCAAACACCAAATGCGTCTCAATATATGGTAGAGGTAGAGGTAGAGGTAGAGGTAGAGGTAGAAGTAGAGGTTCATATCTTCAGATGCAAAGCACTAAAATTGTACGTCTTATTTATTTGCTAAATGGAACTGAATGCCAGGAAGTATCCTATACAAGTTTGTTTGTAATATGTCAGTAATGAAAAGGCCAATGTAAAAGTATCTACCTTTTGTTTGGTTGGACCATGTGAACCTTCTTTTCCTCTGTTTTCTTCTATAGCAGACTGAGAACCCCTGTTTACAATTGTTCTCTTTCTTAATTGTGAATTACCTATTTCAGGTCTTGCAGCTTTCGTCTTCGATTTCTGTCTCTTAAAAGTAGCGATAATTTGCTTGCCGTCATCATTCCTGCTCTTAGAAGTAGCAATAGTTTGCTTGCCATTGCCAGTCCTGCGTTTCTTTTGAATATCATTTTTCTGCACGTGCTTTCTTTTCTTAACTCTCTCTTTCCTAGCACCAATTGCAAGAACAACTTGACTATCTGGACTGTTGAATCCATCAGAACATTCAGAATCCTTCTCTGAAGCTTCATCTTCTTGTTCTGAATTCACCAGTTGAGAATGAGATGAAGCAGGCACGGAAGGAAAAGTTAACCTTCTGGTTGGAGGTGCTTTTGCTGGAGGTGCATCTACCTTCTGTTCATCATCATTTTTCTGAGAGCAAGAAATTCCATCTGTAGAACCAACCAGGGATGGGCAACCAGGCTTGATGGTGCCTGGGTCCTCCCCTGGGGACAGATCTGGTTTACCTTCCAATGGCTGAACTTCCGGTGTTACAACAGAATTCCCTCCACTCAAAGACCTCTTGCTTGGAAAATGGGAGCTACCAAGTATTCGAGATACATTTTCCGTGCTAGACAATGTCTTGGATCTTGACCCACTAATTTTCGTCCGAGCTCGCTTCAAACTGGAATCGAAATGGCTTATTGGCTCAACTGAATCATTTTTCGAGCGGCACTTAGGACATTGCCATTTCCCCAGTGGAATCCGCTGGAAATGGAAGCCATAAAATGAAGACAACTAAATTATCTCAATTCAAGTACGATTAGACAAATGACAGCAATCAAGGCAAGACCCCTCAAATAGCTATTGAAATACCTTGAGAGGAGGATCAAGGCACTCGAGATGATAGGTCCGGGGACAGCTATCACAACATAACAAGTCGCCTCCAACATCACAAATAACGCATTCGTAGTAATACTGCAAGACAAAATGTTACAAAAACCACCAGTTAGAGAACAGTAGATGGTCCTCAACAAGTCCTTAACATCGAAATGATACGATTCCTCAAAAACATCTAATTGACACAAAGAAGGATAAGATTTCATCCTGCAGACAAAATTTGTCTACAGTCACTGTTATGATTCAACAAGGGTTCGGTCTAAACATAAAGAAAAACTAGAAGGTGCATGACAACTTAAAAAACAGCATAGTTACGAATATACAGAAATGGCATGTGATGCCAAACGAATTAACAATATATTACCCCATCCGTTCCTTTCTTCTTCGATGAAGACAAATCCAGAGAAATTTCAGATTTTAGCTTGTTCCTGGCAGAAGTCGTAGTATCCGGGAACTCCAAGGCTACCGAATTCTGCTCTTTACCATTAACCAAATCCAGTCCACATGGCAGCTTTCTTCGCTTGCGTTTCAAGACCCAGTTTTTGTTACTTATTTCATTCGTCAATGAACTGTCGTCTTTCATCTTCAAAATTCTTCCTCACATTTGCAGCTACCATGTGGCCTAAGCATGTCATGAATCAATTGAAAAGATAAGTGATACTTCAATGTGGCCAAAATCCTGCAAATGCAGCTGAAGTACATCAGAAAGAAAAGCAAGGTATGCTATAACAATGCAGGCAGCAATTAGAGATAATGGATCCTAAACCATGATCATGCATTACTTTAGTGTAAAAAACACATAGAGACACAGCCAAACTGACAGCAATGAATTCAGGGAGGAGAAAAAGAGTACAGGGGATCAAGAGAATTCACAGATTCGACTGAAGGAATGGAGGCATTCAGTGTAAAACCAGGAACATAGTATAGTGTTTAAAAAGTTTAACAGAAACAGGAAAAAAAATATGCTTTTAAGATGAGATGAGAAGTAGCATCAAAATTTACGAACAGGACTAAAACATAGAAATGCATAAAAAAAAAAATTGCTTGGCCAAGAGAATGACAGGATATAATCTAATCTAATGATAATGAGATGACGAGCGAAACAGAGTTCCCTGCACAAAAGATAAAAACACTGGCACAAGATGGGTATCAAGGACACATTATTCGGATGAAGACTACAACAAGATCCGTTCATTTCAAAAGCAACCATTTCAACCCAAGTCTGCCCATTGAAGATTTTCATCGTCCCACTTACTATCAACTATCTATATACAAAACTTAAAGTCGGATAATCAACAACAAAACACTTCAGGGTGGGCAGCAGCATTATATCTTGACTGAATCGTCAAAAAGTTAGATTGCATCAGGTCCAGTTCGGTAGCAATGCAATGCAATCCGTCTCTAGTTAATTCCCCAGTTACGACTAAACCGACCGGAAGAGTACCAGTCTCGCAACACCACGATCAATAAGATTACACAGTAAACCTACCCACAAGCTAGACCTATTCACAAGTACCAGCAGGTATCAAGAGTAAACGAGGAATAAACATCACATGACACGCACAAATCCGCCCACCAGTTTGACAGAGCACAAGCAACCAAGCCCATTCAAACTCAAACCACATGTATCACTCCCACCAACTTGCCACCAACAAGACTCCCAAAACCCCCAATCGCACAACCACCAGAAATGACACAAACCCCCAACAGAACAACGCACAGAAAGCACAATCCACCAGCAATCAAACACAGAGAACCACAGAACAGAAGAAACAAACAAGCAATCCACACAAAGACAAGGACTTCCACTAACAAAAGATCACAACCTGGAAATGGGCAGTGGCAGGACAGATATCTGAGCTCGGAAAGCCTTACCAGGAGATCAAAAGACACAGACAACAACAGCCCGGATTGAGAGATGCATGTCCAGGCAGGCCCCAGACAGAGAGGTGGCTGATTGAGAAGATGGGTGTGTGAGATTTAGGGCATGGGGAGCAAAAGAAGGGGGGGGGGCTGAGATACGAGGAAGAGAGAGAAATGACTTGGGTGGGCACAAACCACGAATAAATAGAGAGAGACGGAGAGGAGAGGGACTGCTTCTAGAGAGAGAAAATAAAGGCGCATACAAATACGGGTTCGCCGGGGTCAGAGGACGGGGTTACGCCCCGACAGGCATCGAACCGCGCCCACCCACAGCACACCCAATTTGTAGCTCCTCGAGTCCAGCCCTCCCTCGCACGAAAGAGACCTCCTTTGCGCCCCCCCCATCTCTCCCCCCCTCTCTCTCTCTCTCTAACCTCTCTCTCCGTTCGATGCACCTAACCAGTCGGGGCGCGCCACGTGGCGGCACGAGGACTCGCCCTCACCCCCTCCTCGGCCTTCGCTTGCTTCCCTTCCTTCCTGGCGCACGCCCCCCTCCTTCCCTCCCTCCTCCCTCCTCCTCCGCCTTTTCCCCGCTCCTCCATCCCCCTCCTCTCCCTCTCTCAAGAGAGCGACAATGCGTCAGACATGGGTAGAGAGAGAAAGGGTTATAGAGAGAGAGAGAGACGGAGAGAGAAGGTGGGGGTGGTGTTCATGATGTTCGTCGATGTCGAGTGCTCCCAGGTTTTCGACGGCCCTTTTGCGTGCTCCCCCATTGCGCTTCTTTGTCTTTTCATCTTTTGCATTCCACGGCCTTTTTGTCCGCCCCCTTTTCCCTTTCCTTTTATTTCATTTCTTTGACTTTTCTTTTATCTCCCTCCCCCCCTCTCCTCACTCTGAAGTAGAGAGAGTTTGGAGATTTACGTGGATCAAATCTCAAAGTGATTCCACGGGGGAAAATATCGAATCACTCAGTTCATTGGATTCTTTACCATTCATCACCATGATCTTCTATCTTGTCTTTTTTTTTTTTAACCTATTAGATTCCCGCGCGCCCTCGATGACATTCTATAAATATGCGCGATGGTACCGGTAATTTGAACTATGGAAATTTGGCCGGTAAAAAGCGCAGGGCGATGTCTTACGGTTGATGGCGTTTTTTCTAGAAGCGCGCCGAGATCTGTCGAGACCTGGATGTTCTATATATGGCAAATTATTGAAGCTCGATTTCTTTAATTGACCATGAAATTATTGAGCATCATACCATCAACGACATTCCACAAATGAAAAAAAAACTATTATACCGGTAATTTGAATCCCGATATTCTATTTGCGAAACAAACAGGCAAAAGTTATCGGTGCGCTATCGTGCCTTTATAACTCAAAACGCATCTGGAGATCTCTATCTCTCTCTATGATTACTGCTTACAGGAGGATTTATTCATATCTAGTTGGGAATTTTACCAAGGATAATAGTCCTGAATGTTGTCCAAATGCAACATTATATAATTGATACTCTCATATCGATTATACTCGTACATTTCGATACTAGTTAATCATATTAAAAAATAATAATTTACCGATCAATACTAGATTCCTGTGATTTTCAATGTAACTATTAGCTTTGTCGAATAATTTAGCTAATTTCGCAGCTGCAACACCCATAATTTTCTATAGCTACGAGTTAATTTCATGTGTCAACTTGTCATCGGTATATTTTTCTATAAGTGATCACCGATATTGAAATCTTGGAAATATTTAAAGAAGTTATAGAGTTAGATTCTTTGATTTTCAAGAAGCAATAATGTCTTTAGACAAGATCAACCAAGTAGCAAGATATAAAAGCATACTTAGATTCTGTGCCTTGTGAAAATACTTTTGATCATCATCACCCATTATTCATTGTTTCACCAGGCTTTTTCCCTATTTTTCTAACAAACGCTTGAAACTCTCCAGATTAAAGCCAGTGTGACAAAAGGAACAGAATTTCTGCAAATGCTTGAAGTATGTCATTTTGCTGGTGGCATAAAGCGCTGACTTCTGATACTAAGAAGAAAAGGCTTGAATGAAGAGAGGGCCTGTAAGCAGAGGATCGCATTGGAAAGTTGGTAGAGACAGGTAGACAACGTTGGAATCACAGATGATTACCTCATACTCATCTACTCTTTTTGCAGCTAAAAGAGATAAGATTATGTTGAAACAGTAACTGTATTTGAACAGGAAAGGCTGAGGAAGAAGAAGAAGAAGAAGCAGAAGAAGGAGGAGGAGGAGGAGGAGGAGGAGAAGAAGAAGAAGCAGAAGAAGAAGGAGAAGGAGGAAGAAGAAGAAGCGGAAGAAGAAGAAGAGGAAGAAGGAGAAGGAGGAGGAGGAGAAGAAGCAGAAGAAGAAGAAGCGGAAGAAGGAGAAGGAGAAGGAGAAGGAAGAGGAAGAGGAAGAAGAAGAAGCAGCAGAAGGAGAAGGAGAAGGAAGGAAGAGGAAGAAGAAGAAGAAGCGGAAGAAGAAGAAGTGAATATCGCACTGTTCTCTCGGCACATCTTCCTAAGCAATGCATAAACGTAAGAAGAGTCGGCAGTATCAAGCATCATCGAATCCTAGACATCTTGATTAGCAAGGAACTAACTGGCATTAAGAAGATCGGTAATAGTATCACTAATCACGCAGACTTGATGCATTTCAAGTGGAATGATTCACTCAGCACACAAAGGAACGATAAGAAACAGATTATACATAGAATACCTGGCCAACATTCAAAAGACTCTCATGAGGGACATTGAATATCGCACTGTTCTCTCGGCACATCTTCCTAAGCAATGCATAAACGTAATTTATGGTTATCAGCTTAAAAAGGTTCGAGCCCCGCTGAGCCTTGACGACCGTGTTCCCCAGGATGTGCACGATGCCGGCTGACCTACAGCAACTCAAGAATTCTATCTCGTTCAACTCATTCTGGCAATGGTTCCCCCGATTAGAAGTTGTGGACCCCGGCGCATTGAGATGCACCGGAGATTCAACCGGCACGATAGACCCCACCGACGAGATTGTTAGATCCACGATGGAGGAGAGGGTTAGGCTATTGTTGTTGTCGTCGTTTGGGGGGCACTCTTCGGAGTTTGACTGTTGAGCTTGCTGACCACAAAAGCTGCTCTCCGATTCGGAACACTCTTCCATTAAATACTCGACCCGGACAAACATGTGGAGGCTTTCAAAGAGCTTCTCCTCGAAGTCGTCGTCCTTCTTGTGAAGGTCTTTGTAGCCGTATCTTGCGACGCATCGAAACATGTGAAAGTTCTTCGGCCCGATGCGTCTTATGAGGAATCTTTCTTCTACAGGGACTGTATATACAGGAAGGTACTTCACACAGACGAATATGACTACCGAATGAATTGCCGGCAAATTGGTGATGAAGTGAGAGAAGATAGGAGGCACCCCCCTGGCTAGCTCGGTGTACACAAGCCCTATGCCCGGGACACGGACAAGACCCAAACTGGGGCCTAATCCAAGAATGTAAGCCATCGAGACTTTACTGTGCATTTCGAACTCGTAGCGCTTGACCGTACCGTAATGCCAGGCATACATGATGATAAAGAAGGCCCCCGCAATCGCGAGTGGGACCCACCCGCCTTGATTCACTTTGAACAGCACGGCAGTGAAGTATGTGCCTTCCACGATCAGCGACAGCACGGTGAAGATGACCACCAGAATCCAGTGGCACCGCCACACAAGTATCATGATTAGTATCATGAGGAATGTCGTCACGAGCATGACCACCGCCACAGCTGTACCTGTTGATAAAGAGAATGAAAGTGAGTCATCTTTCGGAAAAATTGAGAAAGCGGTTTCACTGCAAGAATGTTCTATCATCTCCTGCTTCATGTCCGTCGTCCTAGTATTCACCTTTTTCAAAGTTGCTGGATAGAGAGTTCAGGTCAGCCATTTGTAGTAGTAGATGCTTATGCTTCAACTAGACTGGAAAAACAGAAGTAACGAACAACATACAATATTTCAAATTACCAGAAGCATTTCCAATTTGGGTTTGATTTTTAAATCCCGCCGTGACAGCTATGCAGAGAATCATGAGGACCCAATTGATGTCGGGGATATATATCTGCTGAAGGAACTTCTTCGATGTATGAACAACTTTGACTCTTGGAAAACAGCCGAGTGCGAGGGCCTGCTTGATTAATGAAAAAGTGGCAGATATTGTGGCCTGACTTGCAACGATGGCAGCTGCTGTTGCAACGAGGAAGACCGGCCAGTATATGCTCTCTGCATATATTATAGGATGCTCAATTTAAATGAGTCTGAAAATATTCATGTTGAACATTGTGTATATATTATTTCCACAAAATCTCAAAAAGCATTGAAACGGTTTTGCTGTTAAGAATTTTGAAGATGTTCGAATGTATATATACTGGTGGTGGCTCAAGGGTGACAGTATTGAGGGTGGGGTCAAATCAACTACCCATGAAAGGGAAATTTCCTATTTAATGCTCCTGAATTTTCAATAAACGGCATTTTATTCTCATCCATTCTTCATAAATTGTGTCCTTAGTACGGCCACTTAATTGCCAGCTTTCCTAGAGAATGCACCATAATATTGAGCTAAAAATAAAGTAAACCTGGAATCGAGCGGTAGAATAAATCGACCACGTGATCGGAGTTTTTAATGAGAAACGCCGCTTGTCCACAATAAGCTAAAAGAAGGGCAGGAAACACGACCACAGTAAAAGCGATCTGTATGGATGACACTGGAAAGTGAGACAGATCGGCAAAAACCGCCTCCGTTCCTGTAGAAATTTCTACAGTGAGCAACTATTGGATCCTGAAGTCACCAGTTTTGCATGCATTAATGATCCATCTACAGGTCCCTACATTATAAAACATAATTGATGTCAAATTAATGAAAAAGACATTACCTGTTATGCTGAGCATTGTACCTCCAAGAGATGTCCAGCCATCGATCCCTCCTTTCTTGAAATAGCGATAGATGTAAACAGGTGAAAAGGCTTTTAGAACATGGGTGTCGTACTTCCAAATGTTAATGATGCCAATGCCGCCAATCAGAACAAACCAAAGAAACACGACTGGAGCAAAAAGCCAAGCGATTCTGTCTGTACCATAGTGTTGTATGCTGAATAAACCAACCAAAATTATGACAGAAACAAGCACAACGACCTCTGCATAGAACAAACACGGGTTAGCAACTTTAAGCCTGAGGGGCAAACGTTAACTGTGGTGGATGGAGAATTGACTGTATGGAAGAGTCCACTTCCAAGAACTTGGGTAATACCATCACTCATCTTGGGCTGGTCTAACTTAATCCCACCGGTAGCTGAGAGAACTGCCAAAGTTAGGGAATATAAAAACATAAGACGGCTAGCCAGCTATAAAAGAAAATGTAAAGACACGTAGAAAAAAGTTCAACCGCAAATAAATGTAAGGTTAAATTAGAAATTAGTATACTGTTTAGACAGTTCTGAGGATGCGAACATCACAGAGATTCACCAGAGACATGTTATCAGACAGAACTTGAAAAGGCATACAATCCCAAATATTGATACTATCTGAGGAAAATTGCAACTTTCAATCAAGTCAAAACCAAGGTCTGAAACCTTCAGGCACGTCCTAGTCCTTGACTAGCAGAAGTCCACTCTTTGGCTTTGCTATATGAATTTCAATGACACAATGCTTTTAAATGGTCATATATACAACTTTAATAACTGTTACTTATGGTCGCATTGCCTTGTAGAAACGTAGCATTTATTTGATATTCGTAGAAGTTTTTTGCGTTAACGATACTTAAACATATGCTAATGTAGATACAACACCACATCCAGGAACAGATGCACATAAATAATTAGATCGAAGGGCCTCAAGTTGTTTGGAAAGTTACCCGATATAGCTGGAGTGAGAATCCCATCTCCAATTACCATGCAAGATCCAATAATGACTAGAATGAGGAGGATGCTCTTTCGATACCGTCGCCCCTCTAACCATCTCTTTGTCTTCGCAGCAAATGAATGCTCAACGAATATAGAGCGACTGTAAGTGGTTAGCTCCTCGTCAGTCCGATCTTGGTTGGGAATAGTTTTGATATTTGCATGACGGCAAAGTAAGGAATAAAGAGCAAATGTTCCACCTGCAAATATGGCAGAGGCCTTGAAGGACTCAAAGGTTGTTTTAATAATAGCCCTCACACAAAGAAGGAGATGGCACATAACATCAGAGTGACGGGGGAAAAAAACGCAAAAGAGGTTCATAAACAATCATTTTCTAGTGTGGTAGTAAACTTAGAATTACTCGTATCCTAATCTACATGCATCTGCTGAGACGGACTGAGAAAAAATCACTGATCACTCTACAACCCTCCTTTTCTCCAAATAATTCAATTTATTTCTTGCGGTAATAACAAGAAGTTTACGGGCACAGTATATTTACCTTGGCCACTGTCATTGGCTCTTGAAACGATGAAAATGTACTTAATGAGCGGTATGAGCGTTAGGGAATATATAATCACTGATAAAGCTCCGATAACGTCCTCTGGATCATTAATGCCATTAGGGAAGGTATTGTAGAAAACGTACAAGGGAGATGTGCCCAAATCTCCGAAGACCACACCGAGGCTTTGGAAGGCTAGCCGTAGCAGCAGTAATGTGGAAATTTTCTGAAGGAGACAAAATAAAATTAGTAAAAAGAACTGATTCATTTACAGACCCCTGATTGCTCTCCTTAGCGTCAGTTGTGGAACCAGAAACTGTATAATCAGGAGACACATCTCATGTCAAGCAATTAATATTGGAGTAGGCCATGTGAAGATTGATTAGATCTTTACTTCATGCCCGTAGTTCATAGGGATAAAACGTTCCAACCTTCTCTCTCTCTGTGTTTCGCAGCTTTCCAGCCTCCTGATCCATTGGATTATCAATTGCGTGATCCAAAAACCATACGCTATTTTTCTTGTCCGTGCCATTGCTACTTTGTTCTCTTGAAACCATTTGCAAGAAACCCCCTCTTCGCAAAGTATCTTCCCTTGCGTCCCCTTCTGCTGTATAAGAATCTCCTACCTCATTCTCTGTCGTAAAACAGACACCTCATAAGCGAATGTGAGCATTCATGTCCAAGATCTGGAAAGGGAATATATTATTAAATAGTAGCGAAAGACATTTGTAATCAAACCCCATCGAGACTTCTCAGAGAAAATGGCGGTATAAAAAGAAGACATTAGTGACAATTCTCTGTTCTTATTGGGCACAAGACAAATATTGAGATACTCAAGGACTAAGCAGACTTGGCTTTTGTCACTCGACGATATACCAAAAAGTACTATGCTATAATCTAGCACTCATCTATTATACCATCATGTACTTCTAAGAACCTCATCTGCAGCAACTTAATCAAGTTTTGGCGATATGCGAGTGCGCCACGCCATGCACATTTTACATAATACGGTTCATAAACATGGGACGGCAGAAATTAAGTGGCTTCTCAGTGCTTAGAAACGGCAACTCACAGAGCACCATTTCAACGTTGTGTGATCAACTTTATGAAGAAGATTGATGCCATTTACTGTGTTAGAACCCAGTAGAAAGATGTTCACATCAGACCCATAGAGCAAGCCATCAAAAGCGGCATCACAATTTACAGAGACACTTTCAATGCTTAAATGCAGGGTGCCAAGGATTGATACCTGAGATTGCCGGCAGATTAAGGGAGATGTTCCTTCAGCTTCAGCTTCTAATGGAACGACGACAAAGTTGATAAAGAGACGAGAAAAAGTGAATCTGCAATATGTCAAGGCAAAACGTATGAAAAAGATTGATTCAAAAGACAATGTGAACATTGATTTCAATGCATACGAATTTAAAAAGGCTTTCATGCAATTTGGGTAACGAGATTCAAGAGGGAAAAACTCAACCCCCTCGAACCCGAAAAACCCAAATTCACAAAAAAAAAAGAGGGGGAGAGAAAACCAGGAAGAAAAAGGACAAATATCAGATTTTAATGGAGTGTATCTCGAATCAGCAAAAGCTCACATCTCCAGCTTTGCGCTTCTGAAAGAAAGAGAGAGAGAATCACCATTTCCCGTCAAGAAAAAAAAAAAAAGGGTGCCCAGTCGCTTGCCAAATATAGCATTCGTCAAAAACTCGGATTTCAACCACTTGCTCATGTTCAGACCAATGAACTCGCGTTTCCAAATCGCAACTGTTTCAACGTGTCCCGGCTAAATATTACCAAACCCCATCAAGCTACAATCCAAACAAAACATACCCAAGAACTAGAAGAGCAACACAGCAAACCGAGTGCGCTTCAAAATCTGAACTTGAACAGGCACAGCTCAAATGCAAGAACGAACCGAATGTGGGAGTGAGCAAACATGCCAACCCACAACAGA